>VWPW01007323.1:237340-304547 GCA_013389825.1 Crypturellus undulatus | reverse complement strand
GCCGCCAGGGAGCGGCTCTGCGCGGCGCCCCGGCGGTGCCGGCAGGGCGCGGCGTGCGAGCACCGCCACCCAGCGGTGCCACCCGGCCCTGCGGGCGCACAGGGAGCACGGGGGCTCGCGGGAAAACCGCCGCTGCAAAAACGACGGGGTGGCTGCAGAGGAGTAATGGTCATCACGGCAGCTGGGCTGCTCCCGTCACCGCGGATGGGTTTCCCCTCCCATCGTGAAATGTCTTTACTGTAAGGTGACCAACTGGAAACGGTCGTGCAATTGATAGAAGAAAAATTGAAATTTCTTGGTCTTGATTCATTTCCTCCCAAGGATGAAATGTAGGCATCTGCACAAGTAGACACCTGCTTTTGGAGAGATGGATCCCATTCTCTTTGCCTTACAGTTGTTAATTCAGAGGGCTGATCCTATAGCTCTGCAGTGAAACATCAGAACTGTTGAGCAAAGCAATACTCAAACAGTGCTGCCAGAATTACATACTAACACATGCTCGGAACATGATTCCTCCCTCACCCCTGTCCGTTCAAAAGAAAACTTACTCTCAATTAATACATTTTCAAAGCCTCTATAATACCAGTTTTGGAGGACCAGCTCCTGCTACATGCAAGCATTCAAATGAGTGAGATTTTACAGGCAAGAATTCATAGTTGCTTCTAGCCTTAAAATACTTCTCTTTGCACCCCACAGCACTAAGGTTGTTGCATTTGTAAAGGAAGAAAAATAAAAACAGTCAATAGAGAAACTAATCAGCAACAAGAGTCTGCGACATCTTCCTTCCCCTGCAATGTCATGTCACCACCAGATGGCTTCCTTGACTGAATCAAGCAGTGGTGCAACAACCCCGACAAAGGGATGGCCAGGAGCAATTACGAGATCTGTCTGGACTTGAAAATGTGAAAAGAAATGGCAAATTAAAAGTCGAAGGCTACACTGAACACCATCAGAGAAGAAACTATTCCATATGCAGACCTCCTTACCACCTAGAATCACAGAATCAGTATGGTTGGAAAAGACCTTCAAGATCATCGAGTTCAACCATACGCCGTTCACTACCATGTCTGCTGAGCTACATCCCTAAGTGCCTCATCTACACGTTTCCTGAACACTGCCAGGAATGGTGACTCCACCGCTTCCCTGGGCAGCCTGTTCCCAATGAACCTGCTCCACATGGGAGCCCAGGTAGGTCTGCTGTCCTCCCCGGCTGTACATGCTCAGAGTTTTAGAACAACCACTGCTGTAGCTCTGCCTACGCGCAGCGTGACTGCTCCAGTGCACGGCCTGGCTCCATCCGCTCTCGTGCTCGTGTTACGCAGCCAGCACTGAGGGCACAAGATGGCTCAGGACCTTCCAGCAAGAGCGAAGCCCCCTGCCCAGGAGCACATCGATGGCCCCAGGGCGGGCGCGTGGGCACCAGGGCTGCACGGAGCCCTCTGGCACCAGCCGACTCAGACGCACTGCGGTTGCTGAATGCTCTCTATCCAGGTACCCCGTGTTCACCTTCCTCTCTCCAACCATAAATATCATCCAGAAGCTGAACAGTTTTTCTGTTTCAAGAGATAAGAGTTTTGTTATTGCTGTTTTGTTTTTGTTTTGTTTGTTTGAGATACCAAAAGAAATACAAAATAAAAATAATTGCAGCTGATCCTGCTCTTGTACAGAACCCATGTCTACTGCTCTCATTGGACTGTACTTACAGCTGAAGCTAAAAGACTGGCCAAATTTTCAGAGCTAAAAATGCTTAAAAAGTGAAAACAGATTTCAGAACTAATTATTAAGTTATAAGACAGAAGAGCATTTAACTGATGACTGCCCACATGAAAAACAAAAGAAACCAAAACAAGTGATAAGAAACTATTTATTCTGCTAAATAGATTCTTGGGCTGTGAGATTATGCATACCTTTTTTTTTTCCTAGTTTTCCAGAACCAGTTGTTTTTGTAGGCAGACACTTACTCCTCCCAGAAATATTTAGAGAAGGGTAACTAGACCCAGGGTGATTTTAGCTATTTGGACAGTGAAGTAGGAAGATGACTTTTACCAAATCTTATTTCAGCGCAGCCTGCAAATTGCTCTGCTCACTGATGGTCCCAAACAAAAGACATTTTTGTGTACTAGGAAACGCTTAGGCAAGAGGCAAACATTGTATCTAGTAATATCAAATTTACAAGCTTCAGATGAGGAAAGACAGAGGACACACAAACACTGAGGATCTTCAAAGCTGGAATTAGGTTCAGTTAGGTTTTGCCTGGCAGCTAATGTGCCAAAGCAGTTCAATCAAAGAGCCACCAGTCTCCACATGTGTGGAAAAGTAATTGTGGCACCACAATACACAAGACATTGGATCATTTCCTTTATCCATGTGCTACTCTTTGGCAATCCGCCCCTCTTCACCTTCAGCAGGATGCAGCACTTCCTGCAGAGCCTTCTCCTCCAACAAGAGCATACCAGCATTTAATGTGATCCTTTCCAGTTAGCTATCTGTGTGGTAGTATTTTCCATACAGTTTTCCAGTTTCAGTTAATTCCTCCTTTTCTTTTGGCTTTTTTTTTTTTCTGTCCAACCCCGCCTGGATGCCACCCTGTGCCACGTGCTCTCGGTGTCCCTGCCGGAGCAGGGGGGTTGGACTAGATCATCCCTGGAGGTCACTTCCAACCTCAGTCATTCTGAGATTCTGTGATTTTAGGGACGCTTTGCAGCGTACACTTTTTGTTTTCATTAAGTAAAATAATTCCCTCTTCTTCACTTGTAATTCATAAAATTCACTTCCTTCATCCTCAGCAAATTTCAGCTACACAAACACAACCACTACAGGCTCAGTTTCTGATCTCAGAAAAAAAAAATCCAGCTATTTATCCAATGAGTCTGCAATCAAATACATTATTTTTTCCAAACCTCTAGTGCCTGATTGCAAGAGTGTTCCCCACTGTTACCTGCATCAAGACTTACTTGTTTTAAAGGAGTTAGTGCCCATATCCAGACTAAAGGATAAGAACTTTTTGTGAGGAAGTCCAGCTATAAAAATTCTTCTGGATAAGCACATATATTGCCTGGTTGGGCTGCCATCATTCTCATCAACGCTCCTGGATTTCAGTATGTTTGTTGTGGCCCCACAGGAGCAGTGAAAAAATGGATTTCCTCTCAGTAGCTTTAGGCAGGGCAGGGTAACGGTGACAACGGTGACGGAAGCTGAGTGAATTCAGTAAAATTAGTCAAAGAGCAGAGCCTGAGCCCTTGCCGGCGGCCTCCCTCCGCATTCATTTCCTGAAGCAGACGGCAGGGACTGGCAGGATCCACGAACTCTCCCAGTGCCCAAGCCAGCTCCTTGCAGAGGTCCTGCAAGCTGAAATGATCTCTTTGAAAGGGTATATTGCAGAGAGGATGCAATAGGAACCTGCATCAAATACAGGGAACTGTATCAAACACAAAATGCCTCAGAGAGTTGTGCTACCCTGGGAGCCTTCCTAGCTCTGCATCAGGATCCCAACAGCAAAAGTACTTTGCTTCTCATGCAGACAGAGGTTTTCCTAACATTTCCTCAACCTGCCTGGGATGTTCAAGTCTTGGAAGGCAGTGTTTAAGTGTTGAAAGTGACCTTAGGAATTTTAGATTTGGAGTTGGACAGCAGGAGTTTATACCATCGGAGGCAGCTCTGTGTGCACTGGGACCAAAGGCTCCCAGAAAGTACTTCTGTCTGGTTATGGCAGGGTCAGGATCCTAGAATATATTCATTTTTTGAGTTCTCTTGGTCTTCAAGTTCCCACTGTTTTATAGTTGCTGATCCGCACTGGACACCACCTACACCTCTGTGGTTTCGGAGATTCAGAACGGAGATTTTCTTGCTAAGGACTAGAGATGTCCTGCAGGAAAAGGGGATAGACTGGACAGAGCCTGGGTCAGCTCTACAGCAGGCAGCTACTGCATTGCTGCCTCTTCCCATCACACAGACATGCAGGACCAGAACAGGGTTGGGAATCTGCACATACTGTGACAGCCAGAGACACCACAGTGTGGAATAAAACAGCAGCCCGCCAAGAAAGGTAATCAGGAAAAGGAAATGACTGTATACACTGAGACTAAAGAGGGAATTTGAAGGTCTGGAAAGGAGACAGGCCTCGGAATGGTGTTACACAAATTTTGATTTTAAATCTGCTCACTTACAAATCACCTGCCACTTTTCTATATCACCTTCCTTAAAACCATGTTTGTTTCTAAAACAAGACGGCCAAAGCACTGCTGGGCACGCTGCAGTAGTTTCACCTGCACCAAGGTGCTGGTGATGCCATTTCCCCCCTCAAGCCGGGTTTTCTTCCCGAGCTGTGGCCTATCCACAGGAGCTCTCTTCCAGGAGCTTCCAGGAGAAAACAGGTGCCTTTTGGTGCCAGCCAGAGCCACCCCGTGCAGCAGCTGGAGGCGCTGGGAGCGCGGGCTGGACCAAGCCCTCCTGCAGGGGCCAGGCAGCAGCCCCTGCACGGCAGGAGTCATGGCCCGGCCCTCCTGCAGTCGCTGCCCAGCAGAGAGGCTGAGGCGCAGGTTGCCCACAGGACGTCTCAGAGCAGGAGCGTTAAGGCAGAGTCTGCAGGGACGGCTGATGAACTCTAGAAATGCTCGTGGGGAATAAATTTCTGCGAACCAGACTGACCTGTGAAAAGCAGAAACGCATCTAAGCCCTAGCCACAGCCTCATGACAAGAAAGGTGGCTGCTCCATGGAGTCACAAGTCACAAGATGCAAGTTGCCAGACTCCCACTCACCCCTCCTGTTCTTGTAACACATTCTCACCCGTTCTCCTTACGAGCAGCAACTGATAATAACACAAGGAGCCAGTTCAAAAGACTCATCTGGCTGAGCAAGAGCTGCTTTCGTTGCTGGATCTGTTTCCAGGTGCTTCAGGTGCTCCATCTCCTCTCACTGCCCAGTCCCACAGGTGAAATGTTGACCCTGACCCAAGAAAAGGGGTGAGGAAGGGAGGAAGAGGGAGAATGGGACTCAGCAGCCCCAAACGAGATGGATTTAAATGCACCAGGCGCCTATCCACAGTCCAACTCTGATGCTGTGTCAAGGGACAGCCCTGGTGACCACTGTGAACCTCAAGAGACTTCAGGTGCACATGCAGCCTTCAGAAATAAAACATGTCTTTTAATTGGCAAGTAGAACACACATTACAGGTCATTAGTATTTTATAAACAATATTAAGTTACAAATATATGTTAAAAATTGCAGTTCATGGCAGCTAAAAGCTTGGAGTCCAAAATGCATCTTGGTAATGCTTCCGTATTTCTTGTTCCCCAGGCTCCTGGGAGAAGATGAATAAAGGATCATTTATCATCTACTAGGAGGTGGTCTACTGTATACTCAGACAAAAAGAAAACCTCATTCCTAAGAGCATCACTAACAAAAAGAGGCATTCCAAACAATTCAGCCATCTCAAATCACACCAGATGCAAGGAGGACACAGTGGAGAGTTACTCTGTAACACTTTAGGCAACGATACAGATATCTTCACATTAAACTGATAGTTCAATGCTTTCTGGTCCAATTCAGCTTAAAAGCAACACCAGCTTCTACCCCATAGAAGCTTGAAGTCCATCACACAGTCTTCTGTGCTATCAAAGCTAGATGGTTGTGAATCAGACCCTTACACAGAGGAAAGTTATGGAGTACAACTAAACAGAATACATAAATATATATCTTATACTTAGCAGATCTTTATTCTCCTCCTTAATGACTTTTGTTGGTATTAGTGAGATACACAAGTCATTCCATTTTCACTACACTCAGAACATTAACAAGTTACCATTATGCGTGTTAATATACTAAATTACCTTTAGCAAATTTCTTTTAAAAAAGTATTTAAAAACATTTTTGGAAAAGTAGAAATCTATATTCCAGAAAACCAAGCGGTATCAGGATAGCATGGACTCCAGTGCTTAAACACTTTCACAGAAAACCCACCTTGACGACTTTTGTGTCTGAGACTCAGTGCATCTCAGCGGCCAGATGTGTTCTAGTCATCCTTCTTGCTGCTGTGGTGAAAAGTCTTCAAAACCAGCTTACCTTGCCTACCCATTGGCAGACTTCCAAAGATTATCATTACTGGACTATATACAAAAACACATAGCTTTGACATTAGTTCATTTCTAACTTACTCTCACTTATGAGTCACTTCTATTATACCACTGAGAGTTCATCTTCAAAGTCGGCTGAATGTGTCTGGAAAAATGACTCTGTATCTCAAAAATATCAAGAGTACCATTCAGATCTGGATTTCTAATAAAGACTGTGCACATTTAGCAAAAAATTATGTTGCTGTAAAAACAAAAGGCCTGCTCCTTGGCCTGCTCATAATACAAGCTACAATGCAAGAGATTACACCAACCAGAGGGCTTTTCTCTGCTTTTTTTCTAAATGCAGGCAGTGAAAGCAAAGTGTTACTAAGCTTTTCCTAAGAGAGCACGCAAGGGTGTGGCATAATATACAGTAACCAGGAACAAAACCAGTAACAAACAATTCTAGAAAACGCTGCATATTAGCAGCAGGCTTGGTTTCTGAAACATAAGGAATTGCATGGAAGTTGTCAAGATGAAGACCACACGGCTTGATCATTGAACTGATCACTAGATTCCAAGAAACCAAAGCAAATTTAAAAATACACATGACAACAACTGCCCAGAAGGCAGAGTTTTATCATCTGTCAACAACCAGATGAATAAAGTGCATAGCAACTATTGTAACAGTTTCTTGAAAAGAGAATACAACCTTTAGCAAGTCTCAAAGTTTGTAAGCTTGACATTTAACCATACATTTTGCTACATGTGTGGCTTCCCTTTTGTTTTGCTTTTTAGCTTCTGACCGATGCTTCAGCACTGTCCTGTGATTTTTCTGCTCTTCAAATGGAATGTGCTGAGATCTCTGACTGCTGCCTAATGTAAGTCTGGAAGCTCTTGTCACCGATCGGATGCTCTCTGAAAGAAAAACACAATTGGGGAAAAAAAAAAAGCATTACACATTGAGCTTTCTGGCAGGAAACATCAAAATCTTGTACTGGAAAGTGAACATACAAAGCCTTCTCCACAAGTATGTTTTTCTGAGCTGTATTTGTAGTGATACTCTGCATCAGACTTTAAGTGGAAGAACTGAGAGTTGAATTGAGTTCCTTTTTGTTTGTATGTCAGCTGTGTCCAAAACTGCTTTGTTTATATGTACACAAAATAAGGGTATATGGCTGCAGCAACCACTCCTTCCAGTTTTAAACAATGCTCTAGAATGCACACTAAATACATGCACCTTCTGCTGTTTACTCCCTTTTATGGGCACACGTTCAAAATTAGAACAAAATTATCACGCTTATTTTTATGAATGAAAATATATTAAAAAACATACACTTAAAAAAATCCTTTTAACTCTTTAACATGGTATGAATTCTATTTTGTATGTATTTTCTGGCTCTATTTTGAAAATGAATAGGGTGAAGGGCCAGGTAATAAGCACATGAATTATTTGTCCCGAGGACTGTTTCCCTGTTTGCACAACTCATACTTACTGGCTTCCATATTTTGTCTTCTTGAATTTATCCCTCTTATATTGAGCATGTTCCTGCTCTAAAGTTCCAACGCCTTCAATAATCAGCTTTAGTGTTTTATAGGTCTCCTTAGGATCATCAATGATAAATGTTGAATATTCTTCCTCTTCAGGCCCATCATACACAGATTTGCTGCCACAAGCCTCTGGGGAAAAAAAAATAAGAGCGTAGGAGTAGGTATCAGACAGGCCGGAAAAAGTAGAACAGGCAGACTAAAAATATTCAGCCTGGGGTTCACACAGGCCAGCAGTTCCAAGCTTAGTTTGCCTGAGTGCGGCCACCACAGCCCCGCAGCTGATATCAACAGTGACAGCCGGAGCCGCTCCCTGCCCTTCTCCTGGGCACAGGGCTGCTCCAGGCCGCTCTCTACCCCAAGGCTCCAAAGGAGAGAGCAATGAGCCTGGCAGCTGCTTCCGACTTTGCGCGAACCGCCGTCTGCTGTCATCTCTTCTTGGGAGAAGCAAAAAAAAAACCAAACAAAAGCAGGCTTTTTTCTCTTTTCTCCTGTGCAGAATAATTGAAGCAGCTCTTGTATCACTAGCAGTACTACACACACCCTTTGGGAAGTCTAACACAGGCCAAAACATGGCGCTTTGCTGCAGGACTGGCCTGTATGAAATCAAGTGTTTTCCTGTCACAAAGCAAGACAGGCAATGTCTCTGAGCAGCAGGGAGTAGCAACATGTGGCTCTCACAACAGGCTGAATTTGAAAGAGCACCGCAGTGCTCTGAAACAGGCATAGGACACGTTTTACCACTTCATTCCCAAGAGGATCAGAGAGCCAGAGCAGGCAGACCGTGCCATGACCATGGCCTAGCTACCTGCTAAGGGGAGCATCTGAGGAAGCAGCAAGCTGTGAGATGACCTTCTTGTCCCAGCAGTGCACCTTGCTGCATAAGAGAGCAGGACACATGCAACATTTTCATCATTTTCATCTACTTCTGCACTGTAGCTGATCATATTAGAGGGGGAGAGAGAATATTTTACTCTTATCCCCACTTCTCCCTAACGTTACAGCTTTGCTGCTGTCTCAGTCTCAGTTCTCAGGTTGCTTTCGCCTTGCTGCAGTGCCTGTGCCAGGCCTGTGTCCTTTTCCCCGTCGCTGAAATGAGATGCTGGCCCTGGCACTGAGGATTCGGAACAGGGGAAGCTGGGCAGCAGTTCAGGCAGCTCGGAAGTGGTGGGGGATCTTAGGTTGGCAATTGCATGGCAGTCAGGAATGGATTAAAGTGCTTTCCAAGCTGGATGTCTGACACCACTGGCTTATCTCATATTATAACATAAAGTCCTATTTAAAGGTTAGTGCCACAGTGAAGGCTTCCCTGCCACTCCCTGTACTAAACTGGGATTTCAAGTCTGGCATCATGTACACCGGATACTTTTCTTGGCATGGTTACCAGTACTAACTTCCTCTGCTGTCTCTTCTTTCTTTGATCCTTCATTTTACATCTTAGTTCTCCTCAGCTCTTGAGCATTCCCCAGCCCAAATTTCATTTTTCATTTCAGAGATATCCACAGGATCAGCTCTTCTTGGTAACACCAAGAAAAACTGCCTGAGGAATCCGTTTGGATCCAGAATGTTCTTGGGAACTCAATTACAGAATGTGCACATGGCTTCTGGTAACACAAAACCATGTTATACTGAAACCCCAACTTTGCTGGTGCTTCTTTTCAGGTTCAGTAAACCTTTGGTTTAGTGTATGCAGTGATTTATCCATTTAGAGCATGCAAGCTATGCTCTGAGCCTATGCTATTTTAGGCCACTGTGGTTAAGACCATATTTCAAACAACTGTTTAACATGCAAAGAACTTTGTACAGACTATGAGATTGCAGAGTGTACCAAAAATAATTCACACAACTGCCTTAAGGCAGCAGGAGGGGAAACAAGTTAAATAATGGGCACTATATAATGGGCGAGTGATCTGCAAGGTTGGGCTAGCTAGAACATACAATTTTTTCACAGTTCTTTCATCTTGCTAAAGGCACTGAAGATGCAAAGATCTTTCATCCTCACCTTGCATTTTCTCCAACTTTGACATATACAAGTTGAAAAGAGAGTAGATGCGCTCAGTTTCTCTATCTCCATCTATATCCAGTTGTATATTTGCTGGCAGGCCTCTGTAAGGCATCATGAAGAGAGATAAAAAATCAGATTACAGACAGTGCATTATGGCACAAAAACACTTAAAGATGACAGCACATGTGACTTTCATATTTAAAATTAAGTACACATGAAAGTTACCAGACTGTATGTGATGAATCTTGAAACTTCCCCGCTTTCCCCAGCAGAAAAGGCAGACAAGCCCAAAACTTCTTCGCATACTCTCACTCTGCCTTGAAAGAACAGGCTCTACCTGTCAGCACCCAGTCGTTCTGGTGAATTAATCTGCTGTAGCCAGATGGAGGAGCTACAGCACCAAGTTGCCAACTACTCTGCTTTTATATTCTGAGACTAGCAACCAATTTCAGAGTCGGGACCTCTCTTTTCATTTAACAGACACAATGAGGTGGCTCTTAAAACGAGGCACTCAAGAACTAAATCTAGAAGCAAAAGTTTCTCAGTTTCAGAAAATTTACAGACAACAGAAAGTTCTAGCATTTGTTTTGGTACACCTGGCCAGAAGAAAAAAATCTTATCCCACAATGGATTCCTGTCATTGTCTTGAACTCTAAAAACCTCAAAACTTGGGCCACAATACACAGATATTGACAGCATGAGGAATGACAAAAAACGTGGGTCTATGACAGCATCTCTTGCCCAAGCTGACAGCTCCGCAGTACCGTGTAGCTCTCTACATGGTACTGTAGAGGCTGGGCAGGCTGCGCTGCGGGTCCTTACCCAGTGCAGGGCGTGCAGCCTGGCGTGTTGTCTGCGGTAGCTTTGCAGCACAGCCAATGGCCATTGAGGTAAGCAGAGGGGTGGTACACGGTGAGGCGCTTCTTGTTGCACTGGCTCACTTTGGTGAGTATATCAATCCAGTCCTTGGCCTCCACACAGTTATTGGCCTGGATATACAGGACTCTTCTTTCAGGTTGTATTACCTGGAACATCTGCAAATAAGGAAACAAGCCACAGAATAAACCGTCACTGTGAGCTGAATTTAAGACTGATTTAAGATTTATTGAAGGAAAAAAAAGTATATGAAAAGAATACACCAATAAATATATTTCAACACAAAACCTAGCAGAAAATGTACCCTTAAAACAACAAGACCTTTAACCTGAAACAGGAATAAGATCCTGTTCCTGAAGGACATGATTTAAAACCAGCCACTACCAACTTGCTGGGTTGGGCCTCTTCAAGATCTGCTCTCAGTCTCAGAGAGGCAAATTAAATAATGCTGCAGTTCCAACTTTTGGAAGGCTGACAGAAGGAACGAAGGCAGGGCTGAAAGGAAATGCATGGGTCAGGAAAGGGATAATCAAGAGTCTGGATCCAGCTTTTATGGCAGCTTTGCTTTATTTAACACTGTCATATCACTAGTCTTTTTAATATGCATTTTGGCCTGATTCTCTCCCTTAGTAACTTCTATGCTCCTCAAATATATCTTCTATTTGTAAGACACAGTCATGCAGTTTTTTGTGCAGCTCTCTAATCACCTTTGGATGTTAAAATCATTATACATTAATTCTGCATTATGCCTTGGGCACTCAAAATCTAAACTAGATTCCCCCCTGCCTAGTCAAAACAGCTTGAAACCTAATAAAGAATAATCACATATATCTTCTTCCTCTTGAAGGAGCAAGTTTCTGATGTACAGACTTCTTGCTTGATTATACTGATCTCCCACTCAAGATACCTTTGCGCTGAGGCTAAAGTTAGTGACTTTAACCATAAATGCCAGTGTCAACCATCTTCATTTCCTTTAACTTCTGTAAATATTTAATGTCTTTTTCTTTCTGCATCACCTAAATTATATCTTTTTCCCTTTCTACTTTCCCATTTGAATATCCATTAGATATTATGTTACCTGTACCATTAAATATTATTTTCCAAACATATGGTTCCTCTGTTATTTAAAAAACAAAACCAAACCTTTTGCACCTTTAGGCACTATGAAGACCTGAAACGCTGGCCTGATTTCTTCCCTAGCAGGTTAGGACAATGTTGCCAACTGGTACCATGTTGTTGACCAGCCACAATGCCTTCTCCCTTGGAGATACTCTTCACTGTGCATCCCTCACAAGGGTTTGCAAGTAGAATTGCTAATTCAGGAGCCAATAGCTTTATTTTAATTACAGTGTCATTTCTGAAAGGGAACAGAAGGCTCCAGCAGTCATTTCCTCAGATTTTGTATTTCTATGAATGTGGAACATGAGTTGGAAAAGCACAAAGGCCATCACAGTACCAGTGGAAGAGCTGCTATCAGCAGCTGTCATCAGTCCAGCATTGCCAAAACATGCACTAAAGAAAGGGTTCTTTTAATAAAACTTTTCAGGGCAGAACTGGCAACTTTGAGCTTGGAGGAGAGGGAAAGAAATAAAGAAAAAGGAAGACAGGAGTGCGCAGCTTAACTCCCATTTAACACAGAGCTACAGGGGAAAAAAATCTCAGCCCAACCCCTGCTGGGCTAAATAGAGCCTTTTGCATTACAACAGAGGAACATATTTAAGGGCTATGGCTTCACATAAGGGAATACCAGTCTAAGTGAACAAACATATGGCAACTGTTACTCAGAAGCCAACAACTAAGCCAAGAATTTCAAGTGGTTGTGAGACCTTTACACTCCCCAAAACACCAGTCACTCCTCAAACAGCACTGAGGACCTGGACACTTCGCTCCTCCAAATAAAACACATCAGCTTTCCAGCACCCAATAATCTAGTTAGGAAGATGAACGATGCTCAAGGGGTGATGCACAGACTTTCTGGCCTTTGTGCTAGACATGCAGACTTACCATAAGTGAGGAAAATAGATTTGGATCAATTCTGAACACAGATGTATTCAAAGAATTATTAGAAAAATTTGGATTTTTAATCCAACTTAACACCCAGAATGGAATATCCACTGCAAATACTTTTGCTGTGTTTTTTGGAGAATCCTGTCCCTGCTGTGGAATTTATATATGGCAAGATAAATGGAAATATACTACCATGGAAAGGTGGCAATGATATTTTCTATTACTTATGGAAAGACTCTACATTTTATTTTCTAGAATGAACATAAAAACCTTAACTCCAAATGCAACACTGAATTTAAGCACACAAATAAGCCCAGTTTCTGTTTGTAGTCAGAATACTATCTTCTGACTTTAGCAATAAAGAGATACTTTTCCGATAACTAGTATATACAATATTCTGAAATTCTGGATGCATTTTAGCCACGTAGAATCAACAGAAATTAAAGACTGTCTTCAAGAAAGAGTTAATTGACATTATAGCTCAGCTCCTTTCCATATACACAACAACTTTTATCCTAACTCTGTGGCTACTTTAATTCCAGGAGGCTACTTTGTAGAACATGGCAGCTAATAGTTCAAATGAGTCCTCCCCACTACATGTCACCATTCTCTTCTGATAGCTTGAGAATTATTTTGCAGCTTGGCTGCTCTTGCTCATCGCAGGAGGAATTAATGTGCGTTATAAAAGCCAAGGACAGCTACACATGAAGATGTGCTCTAAGAGCAAGTGAGAGGAAATTATTCCACCTTTTGACAGAGATAAAAGTATCCTACCAAAATGACATCTGAAGTGGGAAAAATACTAGAGAGTCTCACTTTGACAAAATGCTGTTGATGAAAAACAGGCACTGGGCCTAGTATACAGGGTAGGTTTGAGCAGTGCTGTGAATGATGCCCAGAACTAGTATAGGTAATGGGAGACTTACAGGCAAAAACGCTGAAAGTTGCAACCATTTACGGGTGTCTGTGATGCGTGTGAGCCTTTTTTTTTTTTTAATAAAACTTAAAAAAAATACTGTACTCAGCTTTACAAGCAGAAGAGTATTTGAAAGGCTCCTATCATCACTTATGCTGACCATGTCTGAGAAGTGTTCTGGCACAATGAATGGTGTGTCTAACACACAGAGAAACTGGTAGCAGTGCTCCATGCATGACATATGCAGTTGTATTTCACCTAATGTGGCAATCAAAATGCTGCCTCTTCCTCCTCCTACTACTGGTGCAGTACGGATGTTACTCTGGCATACGAGCTATACCCAATATATACATACATACATGGACCTTCATTATCCTACAAAGCAGTTCTGATGGTTAGAACAAGATGATGTGATCCTTCACAAAAATCAAGCAGCCAGTTCATTCCCAAAGGAAATGTCCAACAGCAAGTGCAGACACTTCCCTGTGTCTGACCCTGTGGAGTCCAGACAGCTGATCAGCAGTGCTAAGTACTGAGTGTGCTGCACATCACGAAACCCAAGGACTGCTGACTGAGCTGTTAAGAATCTGAATGGGCTGTGCTTTTGGAAACTCTTGCTACTATATAGAGAACGAGCAGCTGTGGTTGTACATCTTTCAATAGAAACCCAAGCCGGGTTACAAAAGGGAAAAAGGCGATTAGGTTGGTGGATCCAGACCAGCCTAACAAGTAACTTAATGAAGTCGACCTACTTACATTTTTCATTTTAAAGGACTCCTCCTCCAGCCTTTCCACCGCCAGAATGTTTTCTATTGGAATGCTACACAGAGGGTGATCACCTGCAGAACAGACACACCGACACTGACCAACTTGCTCAAAACACTCTGTTACTGTCATTACTCCACGCACTGATTCAGTTTCTTTGAAGATTATTGTGACCATGCAGGGAAAAAAAATTAATTGAACAGGCTCTTACTGGCATGCCCTTGAAGAATTAATTTCATTTCTGTTTTTAGTGGTGCTAGGTTGTGCTAGCAAACCTTTTAGAAATAGACTGTTGCCGCAGGACATGGTATATTTACTGAGGAGGTGACAGGGAAAGAAATCATTCCTGTCAACTCAGCTGAACTGGGCGGGTAGTGGTGACATAGGATCTCAAAGCTGAGAGTGAAATGATGACTGGCAGCCTCCAGGCTCTGCTGAATCTGTTTCCTCATCTTTCAGCGCTACTGAACAAGCAGAACCAAACTAAGAAACGCAAAATCTTTCATATTAAGCAACATCAAGTGAACAAATGCTTCTGAGTTCGTAGTCTTTAGTCAAACTCCTGCCCGCTTCAGTCTGTTGGATCGATGCTTCAGAGTTTATAGGAACCAATGGAGATGTGTCTGACCATGCCCAATATAACTCAAATCCCAGAGTAAGATATTGGAGCTCCTGAGTTTTGTTTCCTCAGGTAAACTCCTGTGAAGCCTACACATTTTATTGATAACTGATAGCATACAGTCAAGTAGGTCACTAAATCATATGATCCTGCACTTGAAGAACATTCTCTATCAAACATCACAGATATACTAAAAAATGCCACGAACATACAGGCTGACAGGACTTATCTGCATTGTGCCTTCTACAGTTGCAGATCTAGATCTTGTTCCTATGCAAACTTCTTGTTTCATCTTCACTTTTTTACATATTAAAAAACAAAAAGAAGGCAAGTAAACCTTTGTTACCTTTGCTTTTCTGATAGGTAAACTCGTGGTTTGTCAGGCGGAACCACCTCTTCTTGAAGTTTTTCATACCAAACCGTTTTCTTCCTTGCGCTCTTTTGATCATGAACCTAGTGGACAGGACAGCAGTTGTTACACTGATACACTGGATAATCTATAAGCATATGTATTATACATACTATATATATGTGTGTATACGCATACACACACACATATAAGCACATATTCTATAGATGCAGATACACACACAATGGCACTTTCGAAGTTTTAGGACGAAGTTTTAGGGGACACGCAGTGTTTTCCAATTATTGAGGCTTTGTCATGATGAAGAAACAAAAGTCCCTTTTGAGAAGTTTAGGATACCTGTTAGCTAAGCCTGTCCTCTTTCCCAATCTAAATATGTGGTAAAACATGTAGCTTGACTTGTGGTCTACACATGGACTCTAACTTACCTAAGTTGTAAATTTCTGCCCTTTCCTCAGCTACAAATCCAATTAGAGGCCTGCTACAGCAGGAAAACGGCAGAGGATGGTTAGCACGCATCTCCTTAGCCTGACCTAACTCGATCATTACTTTCAGCTGGGAGAGAGCACAAGAAGTTTAAAGTATTTTTAATAATTAAAAGTCAGGTATAAAGTCTCTGGGATCACAGAGTCTGTGTCTTACAGGCTTTAGTCACTCACATGCTCTAAAATAACTCAGGATGTTCCACAAATCCATTTGCAATTGCACCCTGATCCTACAGCTGGATGAGTGATTTTAGTAACAGTACAAAACAAACCAGTTGTTGAAAGCCACAACCTTTTTGGCATTGTGTTGTGGCATTTGGTGTGTGTGTGTGTTGGGGTGGAGAGGGTCTCATGTAAGGTACTATCACCCTTACTTAATACTGAATTTGAACTGGCTTGCCAAGAACTCTGATGCATGCAACATCTTCCAAGATAACAAATCAATCCCAAAGTTTCCAGGTGACTTTGGAAAGCCTGGCAACTTCGCACCGCTCAGCATCACCTTGGATGAAAACTGCATGCGTATGTGGCAGGGATTTGGTAACAGCTATTCTACACATCGCACTGTCTGTCATGAAAAGCACAGAATTGGTCAACAGAGCCACTAAAAACTACTTCCTACAGAGCAGTTTTGAACCAGGCGGGAAAGCACCACACAGCACGAAGCACATACACGACACAGAGCTAGAACTCTTGGGACAGCCAATACTGTTTCTTGCTTGTGCTAAGACTTGGGAACAACTGCATTAGATCCAGCCAAAGAGTGGTTAAAAGCTAAATCAGAAACCCAGGCTCCTACAGGCTTTTAACTATTCTGTGACCAGCTGCGGTGACAGATGCCTGCTGCCCCTCGGTCTGTACAGTTCTGGGGGCAAAAGGCTGGCGAGCACCGTAGAGAGCAATGGATTCTTTCAAAATACAGTTACACACCACTCTAAAAAGTTTGAGTTACTATCTCAGACCTTATTCTTGGGTTGCTTGAGAAATGTTTAAGACAACCACAAGATTCAGATCCTTGCCAGGCCCACTGGGCAGGTGGTGACTTTCAGGTTGCAAGGTTAAGGCAAATTTCAAGGGAAGAGCAGGTATCCTTGGGCCAACTACATGCTCTTCATGTCCCTTTTTTCTTCCTTTTCATGTAGACACTTGAAGATGACTTGCAAACTGTCCTATGGAGCCTCTCCCCTTTATAAATGCACACTTCACACCGCAGAGCTGAGAGTGTATTTCTAATTGAATTCTTCCTTGCTGTTCAAAATTACACATTAATTGCAGAGCAGCAAGGGCACCATGAATGCCCAAGTGTCAGGGACTAAACCTGGGTATGGTACATCCAGCCGATAGGACATACACTAGAGCTTTCTCTCTAGATGCTCTTCTAATGGAAGGAAGGATAGGTTAAAAATAGGAAAAGAAACAAAAATGCGGTAAGGGTGAACAGAAAGCCACTAACCAGCCAAGCAACTGATCTTGAAACTAATCAATTCAAAGGCTGTGAAAGCTCCTGCCCACTCCCCGTGACAAAATACGGCAATAATAGCAGGGAAAATACACAGCTGAAGGCTACTCCTTAAGCTTGAGTGCTACTTCAGTGCCTAGATAATGTATAGCAACTTCTCAGGCATATACAGTGATGCCATCAGAAAATGTATGCTTCACCTCTACATAAAAGCCCTTGATTCTCTACTTTCAGCATTTTTTTTTTTTTAAGGAAATAAATAAGGTCAGTGCAGGGAGTCTGCCAACATCAAGAAGTAGGTAGCAAAATATCTCTGCCATTTTTGGCCAAGCGTTACAAGATTATAAAACAGAATTCTCCCTTCCCAGGGCTGAGTCAGACAAGTCTGTCGCTGTGAAGGAAGAACCTGCTGTGGGTGGGGAGCTCCAGCAAAGCACCAGCTGCCCCTACCATCTTACCTGCATGAACTATTACCATCAACTTTCTTTACTGTTAGTTTAAGAGTCCTTACAACAGCAGCCACAGGCCGAGCAAGGAAAGACAGAAAATAATCAGACAGGAGCAAAAGAAAGACAGAGGTAGAAAAAAAAAAATTGTGTTTTAGAGTTAGAGGGAGAAAATGTTACAAGCTGTACATTTATTTTCCAAAACAAAAGAATGATAAATACACAGAATTAAAATAGACGAAATAGATTTTGGGGATAGATCTTGAACAGCGAAGCAAAGTGAACTGCAGAGGCTGCCAACCTAATTTTCACACAACAATCTCCTTCCATGAAAGTTTACTTTCAGGAGGGCCTAAGTGAACCAAATTCTGATACGATGAATGTACATTTTTACTTTCCTCCTCCCAGCCTAAAAAAGCTGCTTCCACAATTCAGTTAGGTGATCTTACTAATTCATTAAAAATATATATATATAAACAAGAATCAACAGTTTGTTCCTAAAACTGAACTAGGACATAGTACATAGTTTAAAAAGAGGAAAAAAAAAGAGAGAAAAAAGAAGAGGGCAAAAGAGAAAAAAGAAAAACAAGAAAAAAAATGGGTACTAAAAGCAGAAACTTTTCCAATCATATCACAAATTTTCTCAAATGGCCATGATAATAATTGGCATATAGATTATTTTAATAGGGCAAGAACAGCAAAACAAATACCATTTGCAGGGTTTGGTCTTACCTACATATAGAGCAACTACATTCATAATGGAATTTTACAACTTTTGTTCACCGGACTAAAAAAATTGAACTTGATTTTAATATAACGCTAATTTAAGTTTATTTTGCCTTTGCTGTGCTAATTAAGTTTTAAAGGCTTCTTTTTCCTCTGCATAATTCAGAACATACTTAAATTAAAATGTTTAAATCAAATGGAAGGATGTTAAAAATCAACTATAGCAGCCAGAGATTAGAAACAGCAATACAAAAATTTTATGACATGTTTCTCTGAATATATGGATGGAATGGGGAAGGAAAAAAAGTCTGTCTTAGAATGGTAATAAGCAGAAGTAAAAGTGTTTTGTTGCAAATGCATACTTACCCTTCTTTAAGCAATATAGGTTGCTCTATGCTCTTGTGATCTCTCCTTCCTGATGATGAAATCAAATCTAAAAACTATAAGGTTAAAAAAAAAAAAGCGTAGATATGAAAATAGTACAGCACTAGCCAAATTAATTTCTTTAACATTTTGTACTGTGCTGTGCTAAAAGAAGATACTGTAAAAGTAGTTAAACAGAAGGGTATGGCAAATGCTTAAGGAATTTGGGAGATTTCCTGGGTTTTATACTAAAAATAGCATAAATGTTCCTGAGAACAAGTTGCAGACGACCAGCTTCTCCTTTGTTATAAATATCTTTCACTTCCTTTCAGACTATACAGTTTTCATCACAGATCTACAGCATCTGATAACGCTAGTTATAATGCTAACTGCTCTAAGCTGCACTCTGTAAATCTAACCTAATTATTAAATAGAAGTATCTCCAAAGAGATTTATATATTGACCTGTACACAATTTATTGCATTTTTCTTGAATATTTCAGAGTGTTTTTTCTAGTACTCATCTGCCAATTCCCAAACAGTACCAACACAGTCTAAGGTTCTGAACATCAGCTTCAACTACACAGTGAGATTTTCAGCACGTGCACACATCACTTACATTTTTTACTGCATCTGCATATTTCTGCTCGTTAAAGTAATCATAAAAAGTAGCCATGTAGGATTCCTTGAAGCTGGCCTGAAACACAAAAAACAAAACCAAAACTACGCATATCACGATGCAGTTTATACCTAAAATACTGTATTATTGTTAACACCACTAGATCAGGAGACAAACCATCACATATGAGAGGGTTTTCTTTCTGGAGTTAAGAAGCAAAATATGCTTCAATGTTGTTCACCATGCATTCAGCACTACCCAATTTTTGTTTCAAAAAATTAACAGAAGTCATCTCAAATGTTCAAACCACTACAGTGAATACTACATTCAAAAGCTTTGTTTTTTCTCTGGTTTTTAATATTAATCTTAAAAAAAAAATTACAAAACTAGGAAGAATTAAGGAATTCTGTGGTCTCAAAGGATTCATCTTTGGTGTACAGACGTATCTGTGAATCCTAATTGGACCATCAGTGATCTGAAATTATCACTAGATGTAGCAATTTGGTGACCTATTTCCAAGTTTCACTTCAATCTAAATGTCCAAGGAATAGGTATCTAGACCTAATATTACCATTGTCTTGCAGAAAACAAAACCACAGTGGGTGATTCTTCTGGGTTAAATTTTAAAATGTTGACACAACCTGAAAATCCTGGCAGAACTGCTACCATAAACAAGTAGAGAAAGCCATAAGTCTGGTGCAACACCAGCAATCGAAAGGCCTAATTAAAATGAATGATAAACGCATAAAACCTACTTTCCCAAAATAAACCTTTAAATGGAAATGTCACACTTACAGATTTAGATTTTGATAAGCTGCCCAGTGTTTGAATAGTCTTAGAGATAAGTGTCAATGTTCGAGAAGTCTGAGGATCCTAGGAAGGAAAAAGGTATTACATGGGCTAGATTTTTAAAACATAGAAAAAGGTAAACTACATTTCCTATTTCACTTGCAAAAAACATGAAATTTAAAAAGTTCAAATAAAACAGTATAGATTATATCTTTTAAAGGCATTTGATTTTGTAAACCGTATTGTCTTTGGTTCTCTGAAGAACAATCACACACAAAACAGTAAAAAAAGAAATCAATCTTGAAAACTATTTGAGTTTTTAAGTTTATGGTGGGTAATTTTCCCTACTTCTAGTCAGAAAAACTACTTAAGGTTTTGAGCAACTTAGCATCTTAAATATCTCCAAACATTGTTGATACAATCAATCCAGCATTACTATAAGGCCACCAAAAGAAAGCAGGGACTATCTTCTGCACAGTAATTTAGACCTTTCAGTTTGTCTGACCTGTGAAATTTACTGTTTGTGAATGACACAGTCATTCAACATATACTCCAGAGCAGACCTGTGAACTAAGCAAGCTGTTTCTCCTAAATGCTATTAAAAGAATAGAGCTAGAATCTGGATAAATAGACTACTGTGTCAGAGCCATATAAGAAAAAAAAAAATGATACAGTACTTACCGGATGGTGTGGTGTAAGCTGAAAGAGATTGGGAGAAAGAATGGCAGGAGCAAAGAATCTCAGGAAAATAAAGCTGCTGACAGCTGTGTACCTCACATCTAGGTCACCTATAGAAAAAATCTGCTCAGCATTTCATTCATCATTTCTAAAAATAACACAAATTGTCAGAATGCCTTCAGAAGGCTAGTTCAAATATGTGTTGAAAATGCATTTATTTGCAAGTTACAGGATTAATGAATGATAGAGATTAGTTACCATAAAACAAAGGCCTTTTAAAAAGAAGTTCACAATGCAGATTACAAGAACACCATTCACTTTCTTACCCCACAAGAAATTTTGTACAAATATCAGAGATTGAATCTTTGCAGCCAAAGTAGGATGAATAACTTGCAGAGATTACAGCAAGTTCCGCACAGAAGTCACCTCTTACTATCTGCTGATAGCCCCAAGACCAGTGCAGTACCGTTTCTTCATGTCCCTGTTCCTCTTGATAATTACACAACTACTCCTTTTTTTTCCTTGTTTGATTCTGTTTTTATGCTGCTGCTGCTTCTCAAAGAGCCAATATAACTAAGAAGGATAGGAATGAATTCTCTCTTGACAAACAGAAAACTTTTGAATCGTATGTCCCCCCTCCAGCCACAAGCTTACCATGAGGTCAATAACTTATAGATTGCCTTTTATTACAGATAGATGCATTAGCAGAAAATAATGCATCTGCATAGAGTCTGTAAAATGAGTCATTACAGAAGCCTAAATATTTGAAAAGTGAGTACACTTTGCAGATGTCGCTACCTTCGATATACAGCACCACACTGCTCTTTCTAAATGCTGATTTTCTTTGAAAGATGTTTAAGAAAATCTCACATAATTAACAAAAATTGTGTTCTTTGTGGAACAAGTAGTCAAGATAAACACCAGCATTAATATGCACCCCAAACTGTATTTTGAATAAGTTGCTGTTTAATTACTAAATCCAGCATAAGAATTGTAAACTACACACACATTTAAAAGCTACTGGAGTTATGAGATAAAGCAGTACATAAAAAACTTACCTTGAAAACGTTTGGCAGCTGACTCTCTCAGCGAAAAGAAAATATCACACATCACCGTAGGACAGCTTACACCAGATTTGGTAATCACAGTAAAAATGCGATCAACATATTGCCTCAAATTTTCCTGAAAAAATGTAAGAATTATGAAAAAATGTATTTTTCTGTTGTGGAAAGCCAAGATTATTTTTGGTTTTATGTATAATGACATCATAACGAGCATCCTTCTTCCAACACAACACACTTGCAAAACAATCTTGCGCTCAGTGATACGCTCTTTGATAAATGCCTATAGTCAAGTACAAAAGTGAAAGCGTTATGTGTGTGAAAAGGAAATATTTAGTGATAAGGCATATCGCTCCTTTACACAGCGTTGTTTTTATAACACCACTACAGCCTTAGCAAGGCTCAGTTTTAATTGCTCCAAATGCGATACTAAGTATTCAGTCATTTGTCAGCAAGCCCTTGTCGTCCTTGTTTGTTGATTAAAAAAAAAAAATCCACAGATATCACATATCAACAGGATGCCTTATAGCTTAATGTGAGGCTCACGTGAAATATCTGTACGCATTTTATGGGGCTGAGAAAATTCCCAATGTATTCTAATGAATGAAGGATTTATTTGCAATACAAAACGTTTGAGGAGTTCAGTTACGGAAACTATTTACATTTGTTTGTATCTTCAAAATCTAATGCATACCCTGTTATTCTCCAGGTTTTCTCCATCTTTTAACTTCACGGGATCAATTTCACAAGGTTTATGGACCTGGCAGATCTAGAAAGAATATGAACAATTAATGCATTAGTTTATCTTCAAGTGGGAAACTTTTGCAAAAAAATTTGGGTAAATAACTGAACTCAACTTTATAATGTAATTGTTTTTTTTTTCCTTTTGACAAAGTGTCAAAGTTAAATTACCTGTTATCTTTTTTTTTTCAAAAAGTAACATTAATTTGTTCTACTTTAGCCTTCAACTGAAATGCATAATCATCTCTTAAACTCTCTCAGGTCTATTTTGCCAAAACTGTTGATTAAAAAAAAAAAAAAAAAAAAAAAGAAAAGGGATCTTTATTCTTCCAAAACATCTTTTCTTAGTGAAGTATTAAAACAACAGATGAAGAAAGTGTCAAATCATTTAAAGGAAATCTGTGGTTTGGAAGTATTGCTCAATAACTGCATTAAAGAACCCCTCCCCTCCCGCTCTGGACTCGATAGATAATAAACCAGGGCTGCAACACATGCTTCACATACAGTTATCTAATAATTGTATTCCTTTAAAGCCACTAGACATAATGTGTTGCCTACAGTGTTCCTGGTAGCTTTCTGCTGTGGACATTCTTTATTTGTCTACATTTTAAATTAATTTATTACTAGCTTCTCAGGAAAATAATAAATGTTACACTTCATAAAACAAACAAAATCAAGTCATACAAATGGAAACCTCCCAATTCCTTTAATACTGTTTCTGCACTGGGTAACTCAGTCATGAATAAACTAACACACAAGGATGCAGAAACGGGCTTTTACATACTAACTCTACAAAGTCATCTTAAAATTGGAAGTAATAAACTGTGTCTGCTCCATAAAGGCCTTTTACGGTGACTTTTCTCAAACAAACACTCTTAACTGCTCTTACCTCATCTATGATGGGTTTTAGCGTAACCTGCAGATAATGCATTCCTGCCAGTTTCATGGTCTCGTCAATACACTTGGAAGTTAATGAGTTCCCTCTGAAAATGGTGTTTGGATCTCTGAAAATGAACAATTTGCTGTAATTTAATCTCTTTGCAATAAACTACTAATGTGGAAAGAAAGGAAGCGATGAAAGGTGATGGAGATCTGGTTTGGAACACGCAAACAAAAACCCCCTCCGAATCCAGGCTGCCATTAAATGCAGTCATGTAGCACTTAGTATTCTCCCAGTTGATAACAGAAGAGCAGTAAAGTAAGTCCAAAGATTTTGGCAGTGACATTCTTTTTGTATTAAGGTGGTGTGTAGAAGCTTCAGTACACCAAACACATAACCATGAAGGCCCAGATCAAAGAGTTTTACAACATAAATGGGGGAAAACGCACCTGCTCTTACATGTTCCATGTTTATATTGTATGTGACCTACTACATTGTCCGACAAAAGGAGTATTTCTAAGTTACAATGGATGTAAAAATACTGACTCTAATGGCATAGCCATCTTTCAAGGTGACCTACAGCACTGTCCTGTGATAACTCTACTCAACATGGCACAGATCCCAATTGTGTGTTGAGAACCCTGCGGATATCTGATGCTGTGGAGACATTTACATCTTTCCGCGAGGGCCACTTGCTCATAGTTCTGCTCATAATTCTCCTCATGGGCACAGTGTTTGCTAAGCTCCAGCTAGCTGTACTATCGTGTGTGCTTTTTTGTTACTGCATTTTGAGAATGCAAGCAATTTCATATTGATTTTGTACCTGCAACTCTTTGTAGAGCAATTTAATTTATGCAGATAGGTACAAAATTAACTGTCCTATCTACACCTATATGACCAAAACTGTGCCAATAGGCAGTATTCATACATGGACACCAAATTATTTTGTTGCTCTTGCATAGACAGCAATAACATGTCTTTCCTGCCGTTTATACTGCTCCACAGTTGTACTCCTTTACAACCAGTGAGGAACCAAATGAGTTCCTCTGCTGGATTCATGATTTTGTTTTATAAAGAAGCAAGTTCCCTGCCTCTTAGACATGTCTGAAACAGATAAGATGGCAAAAGGTTGCCTTATCACAGGAACACAACTATCCCAAGAGCAGCAAGTTTCCCCATATGGCGCTAACCAGTTGCACCTTGGGCAACTTGCAGCAGAGAACAAGACATCTACCCACAGGAAGGAAAATACTCTGTCCCTAGATACTCTGAAAAGAGTCACCCCCCACACAGACTTTATTTTGGACCGAGGAAAACTGTTACTTTATCGTCAGTATCTGTCTTTCCCCCCGGCTCCCAACTGTTTCTGCTGTCAGTCAAGAGCCTGACTACGTAAGCTCAGGGCAACAAGTGCTACTTAGGACTTGCCTGTCTGCAATGCTAGATCTTGATGCTGTACAAATATCAGCAGGACATTAACTCAAACCAGGGACTTAGATAAAAGTAACCAGAGGAAAAAAAAAACAGTATTTTCTGCCATATCTCATCCCATCTTTGTACTTCAACCATCTAACTGGAAAGATAGAACAGTCTGCCTTAAAAATTCATCCCTAGGAAGAAACTTTAATTTTGCTTTTGAACAAATTCTATAAGCACTTAGTGTTAGATGGTTTATTAGCACACCATAAAACTGAAATGTTTTCATGTGAGCAGCTGAAAGTAATGTAAGATTTTACAATTACCAGACATAATTAAGACTGAGAACACAGTGAGAATTCCTGCTCTCAGACCTAACAGCAGTCTTGCAAGTAGACATAGTAAAATATTGTGGGAAGTCCTCCTAATTTTTAAATTCACAGATCTTCAGAGCACTGAAAAAGTGTATAAAATGCTCCCACTCAACTGGGAGGAACATGAACAACTCCAGTTTCTTTAGAAATTACATGAAATTCTGGAAAGCGAGTACAGGATCCTAAAACTAGCCAGCATTGGGTAGGTATGTTTAATAGTAATTGGTTTGTTGATACTTACTGAGTTCTCTTCACTTCAGCATTCGCAATGGCACTTATGAAAGGCACAATTCGGCCATAGTGTAAGAAAAGTCTGACAAGAGGTATGGCTGCTTCCTGTTTTTCTCTGCAAACTTCACCCAAAATGTGTGCAGCTGATGCCGAAACAGGCTGAACAGTGGAGATAAATAAAAACTTTGAGAGGTCTTTCTAGAATAAGCATCATTTCCTTTCCTTCCCATCAGCTCCTTAATGTCGAAGACCACGTTAACAGTCGCTGTGATCAATTACCCAAACATGCCTGTACATAAAATGGTTGCTCTTTACTTTCTGTTTTTCTGTTGTATTTAAATTTTGATCACAAGAGGGCAGCAATTTAAAAACTATTACAATACAGTCTCTTTTCTCCATTTTAATAATTATCTTTTCACTGAAAATCACTATTGCCTGAGAAGCAACTGAAAAGGAATATCGCTAAGCTCTCCCATTTTCAAGACACAGTCATAACAGAACTCAGCTCCTCTACAGAAAAAAACAGCAGCATGGTTACAACTGCTACAAGCACACATAATGGCAGACATGGCCCAACCATCTGACAGTTCAGAATCAGCTTTTTCATTTAATTGTGTAAGTCAAGCTGCTGCATTCCAGTGAAGGAAAACCAATTCATCAAACTGAAGTTTACTTTGCATCTTCAGATATAAAATTAGAAAGCCACAGTGACTATGCGGTTGTCAGAACCATTGCTGTTCCTGGGTGTGCCTTCACCCACCACAGTGCATGCAGATAAAGATCTGTTCTGCAAGGACAGAAAACAAACATGTTGGATGTGCAGAGCTTAATAGACCCCTCAATGGTAAAAGGAAGAAGGGGTGAAGTCTACGGTGAAGAACTGTGGTGCCAGCTAGATGGTGACAACCATTCAGAGACACTCATGAAGATGACCAGCAGGGAAACAACAAGCAGTGCCAACAAATTACCTCAACATCTGCAGATTTTAGCAGGAGGTCTCTAAGTGGGCTGTAATAGTCCGAGGAAAAAACATGGTCCTCAGTGTAAACCACATTTAACCTTAAGGAACCAAGGTCATCAGGTTTCAGTGACTTGTTACCATTGTCTCTGGGCTGCAGGAAATACCTGACAAGCAAAAACAAGACAGAGGGTTTATGCTGAAAAACAATATTATCTAAACTATACACAAACATATATAAAACATACAGACATACATAATGCTTAGATATTTATTAAATTCTTGAGTTCTGAAGTTCTGAATGGAATTTACCAGTCTATTTTGTACCAACTATAACATGGGGAATTCTGATCATAAAGATTTATGCAGCTGTGACACGAAACTCCATACAATAATAAAACTTTGGCATTGGTGCTGAACTACAGATGATAATAGCAAGAAGTCAATGGATTGGAACTCCCACATGCAATATACAGAGGCAAACTGAAATCTTCAATCATATTATCAAAATCTTTTTCTTATATCTACTAAGATTATTTTGGCTTGCCTAAAAAAACCACCACCAACAGAAACAAAAAACAACCCAGATATAAATTAAATTCATCTAAACTTTAGCAGTAGTTATTCTTAGAACTTCATAGGAGACATATACTTTCACCTATACCACACAAACGAAAAGTGTCAAATACCATGCTTCATATGAACTAGACTGTCGGAGAAATTTCAAAGGAAGTCTTAGTTCTCCTAGAAACTCATCTCCAAACTTCAAGTTACTGGCATTCCAAAGATCAACTCTGCAATAAAACAAGTAATTAACAGATTCATAATAAAAAAGAAAGAAAGGAAAAAAAAAAAAACAAACAGCAACAACAACAACTTTTTTTTTTCAGTTTTATGTTTCCCTCCTCTTCCTGCCAAACACACATGGTGGAAAGTTCTCAAACTGTACTGGATTGGTTCCCAAGCCTTTCGGGACAATTTTATATTTCTGAGGCTTTACAATTCACCTCCATGAAACATCAGAAAAAAAATCTTACAGACCATCTTTTCCTCATCTGTGTAATCACTTTTCCACAGCCCATATGAATGAACATTCAGAAGGTTCTTTGGAAACTGCGATACTGGGGAGAAAAATGTATTTTTGAGGATTCTGTATTTCCGTCTAAGTCTAATTTAGGATTATCAGAAGTTAAGTGGAAGCCCTTACAGAGTTAGCATAAATGACTACCCAGTCTTTCCCAGTGTTTTCAGTTCTAGGAAGGTTTACTGTGGCACACTAATAAACTTTACTACACCTAGACCAGTTCTGTGCAGATACTCAGAAAACTTAAGACAATTCTACCATTCTCAGTAAGAGTTTAACTGTGTATTGACTGCTGCCTACATAACTTCCAGCACTCAGTCCTTCGTATTTGGGAAGCTCTAATATGTCTCCCTAGATGATACTTTCTCTCCTTTCTTGCATTCTTTAACATTAAGAGATAAATTGCTGAGATTCAAAGTGGTATCACTAGTTGGTACCTGTAGAAAAATGACCATGTTCAGAGTTAACTCTTCCAACTCTAGGACAGATGTTCCTGTACACATTTTAGGGTTTCTTCTGAGAAAGACTTTTATTTTAGAACAAGCTCCACTGAGAATTTTACAGTGAAACAAGTGACAGGCTGAGTGCACCTTACACTTTGGGGAACACGCATACAGGGGAAAAAGGCAAGTTTTCAAATAATGAGGATTTCAAGAGAACAGTAAATTTAACTTAGATAAAGTGCAAAGTCATCCAATTATGGACACATTTACGCCACCTTTCTAGTCTCAAGCAACTCACAGTAGGCTTGTCAAGGAGTGAAGGCTGAGAGTCCTTCTAAAGGTTAGTTCTACCTTATATGAATGCAGAGGATATCACTTTTAAATCCTCTGAGCCTTATCTCTCCACAGCGTCTCATGCATCAAGTTTCATATGCTAGGGATACCACCAGCTCAAATTGCCTGTCCGCTGCTTTAAGTTCTTCAAACTCTAATATTTTGACAGTATTTTTGTAGGGCAAGAATTCCAAAAAAGGAAAAGTTTTGTAGGCAAATTCTACCTCCTCTCCCCTTCCTCCATATTTGGTCAGCCACTATCCTGCTAACTCTAAATCAGATGACTCAAAGCAGCTTCAGGAGAGGATGAAGCTTTAGAAGCCTATTTATATGTGGTCAAACTTACCAAGTGTTCATAGGCTACTGGCTTCTAGCTCATCCAAATTCTGTCAAGATACTCACTAGCAGCAACAGATTCAAGCATATACAGCCTCACACACTTCCAAAGAGAATTCTCCCACACTCAATGAAGTTATAGATAAAATCACTACAAACAATCTGTAGGAGGGGAGCTAACAACTCAAGATCTCACACGACACAGTAAACAAGGCAGGCATGCAAAGGGTAGACAGTATTTTTTTGTGCACTTGGAGTATGAAGCATAAGGCAGCATGAAATTTGTGATAACATGTCTCAGAGTCTAAAAGATTACAGTCTTTTTTGCTTTTTTTAAAGAGCAAAATTACATCAAGCGCAGCTTGGTGAGGCTGATAGCAAGCGTGACAAGAGTTTTCACTGCTCAGTTAATGTTCCCTTAGCCACAGAAGGAAGAAAGAGCAGCAAAGAGGGGGAGGAGACACAATGGATTTCCCTAGAACATCTGGTCCCAGAGCACTGGTATGCCCTGTCTGCGACTTCCTACGCCCACTCGAAGGGAAGCCTTGCACTGCTTTAGAGAAAAACCATGAGAGATTAAGACTACTCCATCCCCTGGGGAATGGCATCCTTCTCAGGAGTAAGAAGAAAAAAAAAAAAAAAAAAAAAAAAAAAAAAAAAAAAAAAAAAAAAAAAAAAAAAAAAAAAAAAAAAAAAAAAAAAAAAAAAAAAAAAAAAAAAAAAAAAAAAAAAAAAAAAACACACAAGAAAAACAAATTGCAGCAGCCATCCAGAGGGCATGAGGGCAATCTAACTCTGACTGAAAAGATTCGAGGAAGTGAGCAGAGTGGAAGGGGAACCCAGGTTGGAGACAAAACCACTCTGTCCTATATGGGACAGAGTGTCTGAACAATGAGTTTGCTCAACTAAAACTAACCCTTTATCTCCCTTCCATTATTAAGTGCTTAAACTTTTTCCCAACTGTTCTGTAAGTCTCTTCACAACTCTTATGTGTTAAGTCTCATGGAAGGGACCTTTTTTCAAGCTCAGTTATCTCTACATTAGCATTGCAGCCAGTCATGTCTCCAGAAATCATTTATTAAGTAATCTGAAACCCCAGTATACTTCTGTTCAGTCCCGAATAGACGGAAATATTAAGCAATGGGTAAATCCTGTCTATCAGTGTCAAGGGTCCCCTTCCAGGAATCAGTCTAGCTTTCACTTAAGTGTATGCCTGCCTGGGCATTGTGCTTACGAAGATGGGTCTGAAAATGTGTCCTGAATTCTGGGCTGCTTGGAACAGCAGTTTAAAACTGTGAAATAATTTGAGCACAGGTGGTGATCCAGCAAGCATCCAACATCACCCTTGCAATAGAAGAATCCTTAAAAATAGTTGTGCTTCAGTCTAGGACACTGGATTAGGACTCCCAAGATGTTGTTCAATTGCTCACTACAACACATGTACCCCACAGACACTACGGGACACGTTATTTAATACCTACCTACACTATGCAAAGTTGTGCAGAAATACTAGTCTGGTGCTAGTACTAGGTCATCTGGTATGGTCCTCATACTAATACAGCCAAATCAGCATGGCACTGAGCCTGGGATTTTGAGCTCTCCTATGAAATTAGATGCAGGCTGTCCATAAACCAGCTACCTTTGCACTGCCTGATGATGATATTCTCGAGGTGAGATGTCTCCTGTGTCTCTTCAACAGGATTAATTTGACTTTCCTGTCTTGCAAAGCCCTGACAAAGACAAGTTTATTAATGTTCCTGCACTGCTGTGATGCTACAGTAACAGACTTCCTGAATCAGTTGCTGAGAGTCAGTTTAAGGAGAGAATAACATGGCAGACTTCATCCATTCATTCACTATCATAAATGCATCCTACTTGCTGGGATAACTATCACCTTCTCTTCTGGTCTCCCTTCTCTGACAGACGTGTTTCTGAAGGGACAAGAGAACCTTTTGAGAAATAAGCTCTCACTGCCTCTCCAGAAGGAACACATGGGCACAAAGAGGTGGAATAGGAGCAATTAGTCTCCTTCAACTTTCCTTCCTCCAAATCCTAGTAAACAGAAGAGAAATATCATGCTGCTTGATGTGGACACAGCAGTCTTCAGCTGTGCGGCAACCTGGTCACCACAGGGCCTAGATCGCTAAGGCTCAATACATGTGATGGTGTCATGCATGCAACACCTATAAGTTTTCCACCTTCTGTTTTGTTTCTCTATTTCACTTGTCTCTATAGACACTGTTGACAGACCCCAGCAGGTATTAAAATAGTAGTAAGTGTGTGTGGGGGGATGCTTGTTTGCTTTTGAAATTAAAGTTGCTTCTTTCTTTTGCAATGGATTTCACATATATTGTACCCAGCCTTACAAGAAGTTAAATTCTGCTAGGCAAAAAAGGAAGAGAAGCTGCCTCAGCCACAGAGAAACTGAGCTCAAAAGTTTCCTATCAGGGAAAGAGGAGTTCCATCTGGGTTGCTATAATTAAGGGATAAAAGAAAATAGGTTCTTCAAACTGAGAGCATCTCATAACTTCTAAGCTCTCTTGGAGAACTAAGGGAGGGAGGAAAGAGTAGCTCAGAAATAAAAGGCTACATTTAGTGACAACAGAATAGTAATTCACACTTGATACTCAAGAAAATAATCAGGATCTCTCCCCAAGTGGAACTGTCATGTACATTCAGACATGATCTACAAGACTGTGGAGGTAAAGCAGCATGCCCATAGAGTGACAAAGATTCATCTTGATCATCAGAAGTATGCATGCCACTCAGAAGTTAGTTTGTATGAAGTGTTTTATTTTACCTGATCTCCATTTTGTCAACTTCATCAACATCTTCAATATCAAAATGGGATTTCTTGTTGTAGCTACTGGGTCTTGTAACCTAGCGAAAAGAAAGAATCTTTAACAAATTAATCTGATACATGTACTGATAGATTGCAGGCTTTGACTATGAGCAGTAACTTCAGTTCTGATTCTGAAAACCTTTATGCACGTGAAAGCACTTGGAAGAGATTAAAACACAAACAACAGATCCACCTCCCACGCCCTCCTAAACAACATTTTACAGTGGATCCAATTAAAACTGTTAAGTTCTGCCTGTTCTCCTATCTTAGATATCAGTTAATTATGCCCACATATAAATACCAAGCAGATCAGTTTTCCCAGAGATGCTAGACAGCTACGTGTATCAGGCTGTAGAATCAGGTCCACCGTCCAGCTTTTCTCACCAACCACATTTGCAACATTGATAAACAGGAAAGCATAGGCAGAAAGACATGGAAAGATAGCTGCAAGTGAAGAGCATCAGAGAAGAGAAAGTTTTTATGCAAACATTTCTTAAGATTTGTTTTCTAGCATGATAAAAAAGAAAAAGACTTTGACTGCTGTATTTTTGAGTAGCGTGTCAGAAACTTGAGAAAAGGCTACCCCACCCAGCTGAAACCACAGCAGAAACTGATCAAACACAAGCACATATCATGTGTGGGTTCAGCTCTTGGTTGCAAACACAAGCACAGCTTTATTGTAGGTTTAAAATACTCTTGTGGCTTGATACTTCCCACTCACAAAAAGTGGCTCTTATTGTAAACTTAGCTTCTTAGTTTTACATTTTACAACAGAAGGTACAAACAAGGGAAGCAAAGATTTAGCTGCACAGAAAGAGAGGAACCAGAAGAGTATTATCCTCCCATGTGACACTGAGCATAGATTTTTTTGCTGTGTGAAAAAGAGCCACTTTTGAGGTGATACCTAGAACAGTACTAGGCAGCACTGGAGACCAAACCCTCTAGTCTATACCTGACCCAAATGCACCTGTAAACCAAGAGCACAGCGATTTAAACACATCATACATTTCCTTACTCTACCTTGCAACTGTCTTCACTGTGGCTTTAAACAGTTATCCTAAATAACTGAAAATGACTTATATTCTGCTACTGCTATGAAGTTAATGATGTAATTTTGAATAAGCTAACATTTCTTTTTATTAGATGTAACATGAGTGGACAAAAAAAATCGAGCCCAGGTGTAACTTGTTATAGAAAGTTCCAGCCCAATCCGTCTAGCACACACTTCTCTGAGAAGCTTTGCGGAAGGCTGCATGTCCAAGGCCTCTGTAACTGTATCTGCTCACCATGCAGATTATTTGAAATGTTCAAAGGATATATTCCTAAAAAGATAGTTGAATAACTTTTGTACTAAGGATGGAACTGGGTATTAGAGAATTCCTAGCGCAGAGTGCTGAAATTGCTTTAAAATGGTATGTGACAGCAAGAAGGCACAGCTCAACTCCGTTGCTTCATTTATTTTGGCAAAACTGCCAAGCCACTTGCCAGCTGCTCAGAACATTTTCAGTACATGTGGGTTTGAAATGGACATCTCAGTACTTACCTTCCTATGAGAATGGGAATTTTCCTGTCACTGCATATAGATCTCAGCCCCCTTTAAGAGCTGCAGCTGGATGGTGGTGGAAATGGTCTCTCAGGTGCAAGTTTCACTTGTTCCACCCTTTTAGTGAGCACTGAGATTTCACAAGCCAATGAGAAGCTATTTCTGCTTAAAACTAAACCTACGGGACCTTTTTCTCATAGAAAAGAAATTATTCACTGGCTTTTACAGAGTTTCTTCCTCTGTGGATCCATGGCCAATGGGCTAGCAATCTTCCTGACATTCAGATGTGGCAAATGACACCCTGTCAATAGCATGAATATCTGCAGCTTTGTAGGAACCAGAGCTCTCTGCTAGCCTGCCTCAGCTACAAGGCTGCCCATGTCTCATGATAAATGTACTTCCCAGTCAAAGCAGTTCTGCCGAACCTTGGTCCATGGAGACATTTAACCTCATATGTACTAACACTCTCCAAAAATGACATAAATCTATGAGGACTCTGTCTGCATTGGAGATCTATATTTGAAGCAGAATTCATGCTGATTCAGAAATGGCCCCAACTCTGCTCTTTCTACATGGAAAACCTTTTACTCCAAGTTAGCAGAAAAGCTAGGGCCTGGGCTTGAGCTTAGGTTTTGCTTCTGCCGATCCTTGCATGCAACCTGGCTTTTAGGCAAGCTAAGCAAGCCTCCAGCCCGCTTCCATAATTCCAGCTAGCAGGTGCTTCCTTCTCTCACGCTTCCTCCTGGATCTGCCATCGGCTGCCAAGTTCAGTGTTTAATTTGTTTGAATTTGTTTGCTCTGTTTCTGCAAGGCACAGTGGGCAGAGGCATCAGACAGGTGAAGCTTTGTGGTTTGCAAACTGAATTCCTGGATTACATTCCCACTAAAAAGCTCTCGTGGTCAGATGCCTTCAGAACCACCTACGTTAGGAGTGAGGAAGCCCATTGGAGCTTGTTTACATACAGCATTATTCCTGTGTCAGCGGTGACAGCTCCGGGCCAGGTGAGAAGCTGACAGCCTGGGCAGCGCTGAGCATACAGGCTGTGGGCACACACAGCAACAGCGGCTTGCTGCTGGTCAGGGCTAAGACTGAAGGGAAGCTATACCCTAGAGAGACTTGCTGGATTGCCACAGCAAGGATTACTCTAGAAAGCTACCCTGGCCATCCTCAGCGCTTCCACCACTTAGGGCAGCCAGAGAGATAATTATACGGGTTCCTCAAACCCAAATATATTGCACCAACACGAACACATTTCTGCAGGAGTGACTGGCTTTAGACTCTGGTGCAAGTGGCCAGCTTCCAGGTGAAGATGGTAGTTCATAGAGGGTGAAGGGCGAAAGCACTAAGCTCTCTTGTGGGACTGCCCAGAAGCAACGTCACATCTTGGAGCAGCGTGAGGCAACAACAGCAGCTGGGCAGCTCAACAGCTCCTCTCCCCTGGCTTCTTCCTGCTATGGCTGCACAGGTGCCTCAGTTTACACAAGAAAACACATCCCTAAGTGCCATTTCTACACCAGTAATAGTTTCTAGTGCAGATGTGACCCAAACGATGTAATATACAAAAGCAGAAAGGGTTTTCAGTGGTCTGCCAACTGCGTTGTATTACTCTGGCTTTTCATCAACCAGTTACGTCAGATATGTTTTTGAGGTATCTATTTAATTAGACCCATAAAACATAGACAAGGACTAAAATGTCCAAGATAAAAAGCAAAAAGAAAGATGAAGGTACTTCATAAGACAGAATTAAAATTTTCAAGAGGTATTCAAGATATAAACATACACACACACACACACATGTATATGCATAGGTCACATCACATTTATTGCTAATCTTGTTAGGGGAAAATAATAAAATAAAGGGAGCGCTTGTGAGTTATGTCTTGTCTTAACAGGACTTGTTTTATTTTAAATAGAGTTGCAAAGATTTCACCCACTTGCAGAAAAAGCACGGATACTGCAGGAGAATGGTAGAGAGCTAAAACATCCTGTTTTGAATGCACTTGCTGTCTGCTGTTTTCAATGTTTTAATATTCCTACGAGACAACCTTCCTCCCACTAAGCAGAGAAGAGAGAACAGAAAAAAACACAGGCTAGACAGAACCACACAAGCTAAATAAATAAATAAATAAATAAAAGTATTAAAAAGTAGTAATAATATGAACTCCTAATCTTATCTATGCTCTCTTAAAAGTGCCTGGGCTGAGTTACAGGAGAATGCAAAGCCTGCAGCTCAGGAGAAGAGGCCAGAAGCTTTTCCTTTGAGCACCTGGGCTTAAGCAATTTATTGCTGCCTCAGCAGCCAGCTAGCCCAAATCTGGATACTTCTGTGCTCTGCACTGTGCTTTGAAACAGTCTTCAAAGAAGACAGCTAGCACAAGACAGGGCAGGCTGCTGTGCCAACTATCTGCAGTATAGTATTTCAGCTTATCACCCGTCCCTTTGAAATACCAACCTCAAAATAAAACACCTCATCGAAATGGGGGTTGTTGGTCTTCTTTTTAACTTTAGTCTTTTTAGCTTCCGATCTGAATTAAGGAAAGAAAAAAAAAGTACAACAAACAACATTAGCAGAAGTGTGGTCCTAGGAGAGAGCCAGTGAGGAACAAGGAAACAGTCACACATTTGGTTCATTTGATCAAACAGGAGCACTGTGTGGCTCCAATACAGCAAGACGCGCGCGCTTGCACATGCTTAGGAGCGGGATCCCCTGCGTGCCTGTTTCTCTAAGGTGCAAGGAACTGTGGGCTGCCAGCCACCCTGGAATTGGCATTCCTGAGCCCTGAGGGCTCCAGCCGGCAGTCTCACATCCACACAAGACAACTGGCAGGAACAGGGCTCTGAGCAGCAGCACTTGGGGACACTTGCAATTGTGATGTGACTCAAAAAGTTCTTCCCAGAAAATAGATGTGGACATTTCTGTATTTTCTGTATGATGCACATTTCTGTATTTTGCTTTTTGTAATCTTCGCATGAGGAATTAATGAATGCTTTTCAATAGTCAGATATTTGCTTTTCAGTAATCATGAATCATTCAATGAATGCTTTTCAAAAATAATGAATAATTTACTCAGTAAGAAACAAGAGTTCTTCAAACATTTTAATCTACTTTTTGTAAGATTAAAATGTCACATTTTTATTGCTATACCATATACCTCTCTTCTTTCTCACCCTTTTCCCTGCAGCCCCATGAGCTCATAGTAAACATTATGCTGCTGAACTGCTATGAGAGGTCCTGAGCACCAGTCTCCAGCCTCTCCTGCTATCCAGCAATGCAAGTGCAGGGCAGATCTCCAGTAAACCTCTTATGGGGCAATATGCTTGACAAAGTTCAGCACTGCCAGCGCTATGGACAGTATCTTCCTCTTGTGTCTCCATTTTAGAACACAGCAATACAGACTTATACTAAATGCTGGGTATGGAGCTAAAGTCTGCCAGCCAAACAGCTGTTTGATGATTTCCAAATGTTATGAACCTAACATCTGCCCTAGTTACCTACAACTGTAAAGACCTATAACTTCCTGGGTAGCCAAATTTCCTCTATAGCTCAGTTGTAATAAGAGGGTATAGATAAAACAGACACAAATGGAGAAATGCAACAACCATGCAGAAATCTGACCTACTAATCATTTCATACCATCATTTCTCCCTCATTTCTCAGTTAAATTGTTTAACAACTGGTTATACTGACCACGCAACTCTATTTATTCTCTTGCAGTGGCTAAGCAAAGCTGAGTTTAATTCCCAGCTAAAGGCTCCCTGCGTGACTCGAATGAGTCCGTCCACCAGCACAGAGCTCTCCGGTCTATAATACAGGCACAGAACGAGTCCTGCTTGAGACGTCTCTGGGCTCTCTAAGTACAAATTACACAACAAACAGCAGCACATCTGTTGACATTTTTACACTTGGTACTCCATAAAAATGCAACAGCGTAAAGCAGCTTTCCTACTCCAGAAGGAGAGGCACGGAAAAATCTAGGCCGGAGAATGATTGAGAGATTAAAAATATCTCAGGACTCCTAGGAGGAGCGGTGGGATAAGGGAGCCTCGTCACCCCTGGGACATGGGCTGCCTGCCTGGCCCATCTCACCGCAGCACCCGCCACCCGGCCTCTCTGCCGACAGGCCCCTGGGGAGGGCAGGGGCAGGATGCAGAGGGGGAGGCGATCCAGGCGAGCACAAACTCCCGGGCAGCAACAAAGGGGAATGGGCAGCGTGCTGCTCGCTGGAAACAAGCCTTTCCCCTGCCAAATGATTTAGAGGAAGAGCATAGAGCTGCACTCTGTGTTTTCAAGGGACATGAGCTACTCCACGTTGCTAGGAGTTGTAGGTTACCAGGACTTTGCGGGGACCAGACAAGGAGAGGTATATTTGGACTTTCAAAGATACATTAGTTAGTTTAAAAAAAAAAAAAAAACTTCTGACAGTGTTAGCGATACCTATCTATACAATCTGAAACAAGTTCTGTGATAAAAACATCAAAGCATACAACTAAAATACGCAGTTCACTACAGGGGATACATAGATGTAACACACCTAGGAGAGATGAACACCACAGACTAGGCTCAAAGACTCCTCTGCAGGCAAGTCAAGCATTTGTCAAGAATTAACCTGATTTATAGTATTTGTAATATAATATTGTAAAACACTGATTCATCTGTGCTACAAATACAATTTTTTTTGCAGACATAGCAGAGAATTTCTAAGGGGCATAGACGTACCGAATGACTCTCCAGCAAAACCAAAATAGTGATATCCAACAGCATGTAAAATTTTGTAACTGAATATGAAAATTTAATCCCAACTTTAAACTGAAGAGTTCTGTGCAGAATATAAACTTATCATCTAAATTACTTAAACCTCTTTCTAGACATTTATCCCAGTAGCACAGTTCAAATTACAGGGCTACAGCATTCTATATATAACTTGCCACACTTTGAAAATGAAAATATCTCAAAATATTCACAGACAAATGTTCATATTCCACAAGATGTTGATTTAATTGGCCTCCCCACCCACCCAAAATTGAACAATAACTTGGGTTAAAAACTGGCCTCCCATTGCTATGTGAGAAGCTGCACAAATTACACCTCACCAGAAATTAAAACTTCGGGATTTTCAAATCAGTTAAAAATTATTCAAACCTTTACATAAATCAAAACTGAAATAAGATTCAAATTACTTGCTCTAGTATAATCCATTAGTTCACACGTGCACACACACACTTATGTGTTTTAGAAGGGTCTAAGCTCCCTGAGAAAACAGGTTTCTAACGAGGAAGGAAACAAAGCACTGTTATAAAGTGCATTTATATTTGTACTACTTGCCTGGAGGGTCCTGCTAACGTAACCGTGGCATAGGGATCACACTGTCCATTCACGATGGGCAGACCTTGGCATTCTAAAACTCTAGAAAAGAAGGAAACAAAGACAAGCAAGTCAGTAAAAGAAGACGACCTTTCAGAGAAAATAGAATCAACACATTTTTCTCCTGTCTCATTTTCACAACACTTTTTACTAAAGAATTGAAATGTCAGTAAACACAATCTTTTTAAAACTGAATGCATATGTTGGTCTTAACTACCATCTTAATTCGAGTCAAAATTATGATTAAATTACGTAGAAATCTTAACTTGACAAATTCTCAGTATGCAAGAACAGCAATTTCAGGCTCATGAAATAAAAGTCAGCTATCAAGATGGGAGCTGTCAACACTTTAGATTTACCCAACAAGCTATTAACCAAAAGTAATAATAATCGGAATTTATTTCTGTAACAAAAGATGGGAAAAATACACTGACAGATCCCAGCAGTAAACAAATGATTTCCAAGAATCATGTTCATGATGCTTCTGACAAAGTTTTGCACTGGCTTATTCATCAAGACATGCTAACTACAGCACAAGAGGCTGTTATGACACATCCATCTTCCTTCCTAACATTTTTATATAGCAAAACTGAAAAAGGAAACGCATTTCGGCGGCTGGGTATTGAAGAAGTCACAGAAGAGACACTGCAGGGACAAAATGGAACAAACCAGTTTCTGCTCTGACACGTGGCAAGCCAAGCTGAGAAATCGACACTTTCACACACTCATTCCCACATCCCTGTTCACAGTACGGAGCAAGAAGAGTCGCTCCACATCTTGCAAGCTAAAGGAAGCAGCTCACTGAGGAAGGCAGCACTGGCTGGAAGCAACATCCACCAGGGCCCTCGCTCCTGAAACACCTTCTGCTTCAAGCAGGTAAGGTTGCAGTTCTCACAGAGGATGCCAAGCATATCCTCCCCGGAGGGAAACGCTGGGAAAGAGAAGCACTGCAGCAGCTCATAGGTGGGGTCTAAAACACTCCCTAGTCTTTCAGAAATACATCAAGTTATACCTCACCTGGCTAATACTTGATACTGGGCTTGCTGCAGTGCTAGGATTTTAATTTACTTGGTGTCTTTGTTTTGAGTAGGAACATTTACTTATATCAAAGCACACTCTAAACCAGAAAAGGGGAAAAACAGAAAAAAAAATTAAGAATGGGATAACAGAACGATTGAAAATGATTTTTTGTCCAAAACACAGCAGAATGGCAGAATCATTACCAACATTCAGAATAGAGGCTGCTTTTGAGTCCAACTCAACTCTTATTTAGTCCTCAGACTATGCACACACTGAGCTGGAATTACGCAGGCAGAACTACACTATTACAACTGGAGATTTTTAATAAAAACTAATTCTGAAGATCCTTGAGAAGATAGCCATACTTGCAGAGTGACATACCTTAACATACCTTACACACTTCTGGATGCTAGAAATTCAGCAAGAAAAGTAATATCCACTTCCTTGCTTTCAATAACAGCACCCTTCATATAAAAAATCAATATTTTGATATTGGGGAGAAGGGTAAGGAGAAAGGGGAGAGAGGGGGAAAGAACTCTACTAATTTATCCACTATCGACAAAGCAAAATTTTTGGAACATATGATGTGGACTTCAAATACCTTTTTCTTTTTTTCCTCTAGTTAGGTTCAAATAGGCCTAAAAAGTAGATTACGGCTGAACACCATGTGAAAGTGGCACCAGCAAGAAGCTGAAATGATGCTCAGGACTGTGATCTCACAGAATAAAGGTTAAATAGTTGACTTAATACAGGCAACCCCTGATAATAAAAACACTCCATTACTCACCTTGATGAATTTTGTTTTCATTACTGATTCATTAATATTGACACAAAAGAGAATTATGTTCATTATTTTGAATACGCAAGTGAAATCATATATCAAAAGCACAGCAACAATCTCAAAAACAGCCTAGATTAGGTAGGCAATCTGCTACTTTTATTTCTGGACATCTTTTGTTCTGTTACAAAAGTCACTTTCCACATCCTGGAAGCCCTTCCCATGCCCAGGTTGGCAGGTATCTGTCACATCAACAGCTAACTTGAAGCCACCAGTGCCATCACAGAGTCCGCTGGAAGTGAAATATCCATGTCCCGCTAAGCCTCAAAGCCAAATACACACCGCACACCAGGACTCGTTGTCCAAATGCAGAGGGGAGCTCAGGCTTCATCCTGCTGCTCTCAGCAGCATTCACTCTTGTGTCCTGTATATTTACCAGCTTCGTGCCTCTCAGAGGCATCACAGACACATCAGATGCACATGCTCAGGCAAACCACGTCCCATTCTAAATATACTCAGCTGGTCTTACAGAGAACAGGGAAAATGAGGTTTCTTTTTTTGCATATGTATTAATACAAGCACTTAACACTGCAAGGTCAGTGCTACTTTCTAAATTCACACAGCAGATGTGAATAAAATGACCACAGTAGACCTCTGGCAGAGCAGCTAGGAGAGGTGCAGGAAGAAAAAATCCAAAAATAGATACAGAAAATGTTTATGAAGAAACACGTTCAGCTTGATTCTCATGGAGGGACAGAGGAGACCACTTTTCTTCTAGTAGTCTTTATATTGACAGCTGGTAACACTTTTCTAGAGTAGCAAATATGGCTTGAATGTATTTCCATTTGATAAAAGAACTATAGTACCCCATGTGTTAGCATCAAAAAATACACCCCTTCCATTGCTTCCTTAAAGAAGACTAAGTTCCTTGAAATAAAATATTAGCTCAAAGCCTTTATAGTAGTTGGCCGATTTTTCTGCTGCTCATCAATGACTTCCAAGACAGCTTCCAGTCACACAGGAAGGGCTATGCAGTGAAAAGTGCATTCATAAAGAGGATTATTTCTGTTTTAATAAAAGCAGCCCTTTCAAGAACATGCAGAATACGCCACATAGGAAACCTCGTCACATGTCTGTGGCTAGTCCCGTGCTGTCACTTCAGCCATCAGCAACAGTTAAAAGCCAAATGGGACTGGGAGACGGTCCGAGCGGTCACAGTGGCACACACAGCAGGGCACTTGCATCTCAGATTGTGTGCGCTGCTCCTGTTCCCAGCTCTAGATGGGAAAAGGATGCAGGGAACTCTGCAACGCAGAAGCCAAAAAATTGTCCATTCACAAGCAGCTTATAAAATCATGAATGCTATGGAGAATATTTCCTCCTAAAACTATAATTAGGCAGCACCTAATGAAATTAGCACACAGAGGGTTTACGACAAACAAAAGGAAGTACTATTCCCAAGGCAGGTATAATGCAATTTTGAAGCCTACTGTCACAAATGTCAGGGATGCCAAAAGTAGGCATGAATTCAAATTGGGATTTACACAAATTAATGGAGTATAGGCCTATAGGTAGCTGGGAAAGCATAATGGTCCAGAAGCCACCTCCAGCTCCATAAAGATCAAATTACTGATTGGGAAGAGTATAACAGGGGGATGATCAAGCCAGATTCGAAGCATCATTCACTAGCAAATAATAGAAACAGTTCTGGGCTAGACAAGAAGCATGGCTCAAACGGGAAGGTAGTATTTATGCTCTCTGCAAAGAAGATAAAAAAGCAGAGAGCACAGATGTGCTTATGTACTCAGGATAGCTTAGAGCATAAGATATTTCTTTGTGTGCCATGGGAATGAGAAAGGCAAAAACAACCTTGAAAGAAAAAAAAATACAGAAAAACAGGAAACAGCCACTGACAAACTGCACCCAAAGCCTTCCAGGTAATTTAAAAATAGTTAATGTATAATGACGCTGGAGAAAGCATGCAAGAAACTGAAGACTTGCCCACTTGAAGGAATGAAGGGTATGTCTCACGAGAGGCTCATTCATGTAACTTATTAAGCTTATTTGAGATATAATACAATTCAGCAAGACAGCCTGATTGACTCATGTTACTGTACTCTCATCAGCTGTAGGAAACTAATCCTAGAACTGCTTTCATTACAGTCATTTTCTTTAGTCATGGGAAAATTGTTCAGTAAATTAACACTCCTCCCTTCCCAACCTAGTACCAAAACACAGGCCTTAATTTGCAAGCAGGAAATGAGGTAGGACAAAATCTTAACTCAGACACACCATAAAATGAGTGCCAATCCTGCTGCATGGGTACTGCAATATTGAGACTGACAGTTAATATCTGGATTAGATGGAAAAAAACACACACACACACAAAAAGATATAATACTGTTTCTACAAAACAAGGAGGGTTAGGGTGAGAAGGAGTAAAAGTAGCCAGTCAAAAATGAATGTCTTTGCTCTATTCATCTGCAGAGTTAATTTACCAGATGTGTACTAGGTTAATGTAAAAAAAACCCTAGACAATCAAGATTGTTCAAGAATTACAAGCTGACTCATCAGAGCCCAGAGGGAAAATGTCTGGCGGCTGCTAGAGCCTCTTCTGCCCAACTGGTAGTTTCTGATCATTAGCTGTGTAGAGGCTAGCTGGGACAGGGTGAGCCACCCCTCGCAGCCATGGGGCTGGGGCTGGGTTAAGGTTAGTGGTGGGTCATATGGGAAACTCTCAGCACAGCTGCCTCGCTGTATTTTGCTTGTGGTTTGAAAAAATTAACAGGTTTCAAGGAACTAGAGATTTCAGTTTTCAGTGTGGTGCATGACCAAACCTTCTCAAATAGACTATGGAAAATTCCCAGAGGTAAAATAAAACCCCAAACCCAAACACATCATGGACATACCCTCATTAAATTAAATAATTTTGGAACTTGAGGGGGTGGAGAGTGGAAGGTTTATTTAAAATAAAGAGGTTTGCACAAAGGCTAAGGAGCACACATCTGAGAGGGTACTCATTCCTCCTGCCCCTGGGCTGCCGCTTAAGAGCTGTAGCCCAACCTCCTACAGAGCCTTGCCCAAGAAGGTCTGTCATAAGCAACAGAAGGGTGATCCAAGCCTGTGGGAGTCCCACACCCCTTCCTTGATATTGCATAAGTTATTTGAAAATTAGAGACTTTTCTGATTAGTCAAGGATGTACATGTGTCATCTGTTTCCTTGTGAGCCAGGATGGAAAATCAATTCAAAAACAGACACAGAGAAAAGAAACCTGAAGGGACAAGGCTGTTCTTCAAACATGTACACATGTTAACTTTACAGTTCTTTCCACACTGAAACACTTTCCCAAGAAGCTTCCAACATACCTGGCTGTGCTCCACTCTTCCTTCAGTTCCAAGCCAGGGAACAGCACAGCATTCCCACACCCTTTGGTCAAATCACATTGTTTTCTCATTGCATTTCCCAACAGAAAAAAACACCACTTTTCTACAGGTAAACTTCTTTCCTAACTCATGCATTTTAACCAATCTCACTTACATACTAGGTTTCTGGGATCAACCTTACGCTTGTCAAGTCTACTGATATATTTTATTAATCTTCTATGTCCAATTTCCACTTGATCCAGCACTCTTAATTTCTTTAGTTTGAGGCTTTCTCTCATTTCCTAGGCATAATTTTTGGTTCTTCTCAGATACTTCTCTGTTTCCATTCCAAGACAAAATAACTCCTTCTCCTTGCTTGCTTTGGTGAACTAGCAGTTATTTAAACACTCGGTGCTTTGTGTGTCAAGTATCACCAGAGAGTGCTTAAAAGCAAACCACGCGGCAGATTTGTCAGAACTGTCATTAAAATAATACCTCTTTGGTTTCTTATGTTTAGTACTTCTTTGGTAAGGTATATTTTCCAGCGCTCTGCATGTGACCTCCTTTTCTTTGATTCCTCTTTATCTTTTTCCCTAGCAGATTGCAGGGTTATGTGGTGACAAATGTATCATTCTGAGTCCCTTGTCTTCAGCGGTCTCCCTTTGTGAAAAGACTTTTCAGGATAGGTAAAATAAGCTATTAACCTCTAACTTCGTAATACAGTAGCCCAAGTCTTTTTCTCTAGTCTGATGGCAAAGAGGAGGCATTTTTCCCCTCCTGGCAACATGCAGTTCATTCTTGAATGAACTTTCCTTTCAATGCAGCCTTGCATTACGAATCTTAGTTCGTTATTCATTCCCAGGACTGTAAGAGGAACTTTGAGGTGAAGCTGCATGGTACACTTCCAAATGTACCTTGGCCAACCTCACGTCCCTACTGGCACATGGTGCTGCTCTCAGACCCTGACTTCTTTCTTCCACTGCAACCAAGAACTGTTCCAAGGCCTCCTTTGATCTGGGTGTGTCCAGAACTGGCCAAGCCAGTCATATTCATGTGCTCAAATAGGGTTTTGCCAAGGTGTATCTGCATCCACCACTACTAAGCACAAAGAAGCTGTCTACAGCAAAGGAATTTCCTGAATCATGCATTTCTGGAGGCCAGGCAGGCACATCATCACATGGCTGGTCTCATAATCCTTCTGCTGCTATCAGACACACTCAGGTATAACAAAACATAGTTGTGTCTCGAACAATTGTTCGTGCACTGTAAATCCTCACAAGAAATTGTTTCACTAAATACAAAGAAGATGACATCCTGTCAGTGCCCATATCTCCCTACCATCACCACTGCTTCAAAGAAACTGCAAAAATTTCTCATGTCAGTAGAATTCTAAATGGTTCTTAATAGTAATACCTCTATTATATGAGAGATGTCCTCCATGCCACAGTTTAAAGTACCAAAACGGGTTCCTAATATCAGCTCTAGGAAGAGTTTTAAAACCACATATTTTCAGAGTACCAGTTGGCATGCTAAATAAAGCAAGCAAAATAAAAGGTAGGTGTCAGCCATACTATTCTTAGGAGACAAGATGTTGATTCATTAGCAGCTTAGCCATGGTGAGTCAAATATACAAGATCTGCAAGTTTCCTAAAAGCTACTTGAGGTTTTTTAAGGCAAGTCGATATATGTAAAAAAAGGTTAAATTACAGACAGGACTTCAACAAAAACAAAAGCCTGCTAAAATTCTGAATTGCACTATTATTTGCACTGACATCAACATTTCTTCCTGCCTGAGTCTGACCTGCATTGCCCACTATTAACAGAGAGTAACAGTTGAACTATGGGAGAGGAAATAGAAATGGTTAAGGATGCAGAAAGAGCTATTTCCAGAACAAAATGATTTTCAGAGGGGACAGAAAACCCAAATACTAGTTGTGCCAAAGCAAGAAATATGTAAAAATTACAATGAAACAGCTACACAAGAATGAAGGTACAGTCAGGAAAGGATGAATTGGACCAATGACACAACTATGTTGGTTCTTGCAAGGAAAGTGAAGAAATTTCAATTTGATGTAGTATGGCAGGAAGCCAAGGAATGGGTCAACACAGCAAGGCTGTTGCAGAAGCATTCGTGTTACAACAGAGTGGTTAATGAGGAATTAAGAGGAAGAGACAAAACGACGGTAATTATGATATGCAGCGAATGATTAGAGCCCAGGCTTGAGCTGAGTTCTCAGTAGCCTGAGGCAGTATCAAATAAAAGAAAGGTGATAAGGAAGATAAGGAAAAAGAGAAGATCAAAGCCCAAAACACAGCTTGCAAGCCTGAGACACAGGGAGGCCACACAAGGAAGGCAGCCAGTGACACCCCAGCCTTCCCCATTCTTTTGCTTTGACTGGCAACTGAGCTCCGGCCCAAGAAGATGCACTGCTCCCTAATGGGATACGTGGGGTTTAGGGAGGTGAAATGGCATCAGCTTCCTTGGTCTCTATCTGAAGAGGTGCCCAAGCCCAATCTGTGCCCAGGAAGGAGGTACCTGCATGCTGCAAAGTCGCCTCCCTTCAGGAGAGGCCTGTGGGTCACTGTATCTGTGCTGCAGGAGGTAAAATGAGTACAGGTCGCTTCTCCTTGCCCTGGCCTGTGGAGCTGCAAAGATCTGTCGCTGCTCCACACACAGAGAACGAGGTGAGAAGGCAGATGAAACAGAGAAGCTGGTGTTGAAAGCACTGAAATTCATCCCAAATGGGACGCGTGATTATGAGTTAAATAAAAAGAAAAGGAAGAGACTAAAACTGTAAGCTTAACATTTCTTAAGACGGAGAGGAGGAAATAAGAGAGCTCAGAAGAAGAGGGACAAAAGTATTCAGCTGTGGGAAACGGAATCAAAGTAACAAAAGAGAAGCTGCACACCCTGGGCTTGGCTAGGGGTTTCCTAACTTACTGGTGAGTAAGGCTTTCTGACTACATGGTGGGCACAGCTGAGCCAAGCTGCCATTGCAGTTTGGCCACAGATGGTCCTATTTTAATAAATCTATGAGCAGCCTTGTGTGCAACTTGTACAGACATCTGTAACAACTATGAGAGCATGAAGAACAGCAAAAAGCTCCTACATCTCATCCCGCACCACTCTTTAACCAAACCACCCAACAAACCAGGAGTCTTGGACTGACTAAATACATCAGCTGAGCATCTGGATCAAATCCCAACAACTCCTGGGGTACCAGGAAGGAGATATGAAGTCATTTAAATAAAAAAACTGTGATAGGATAAAAACCCAGGACATTAACTTGATGCTGTCAAGATTTAAATAACAAAATATACCGTAACATATTCCATTCCAATTAGAGACCAGCACCTAGGTGGGGTGGGAGGGCACAGGAAAATAACATGCTGTCATGTATCTAACAGCAGAATGAAGGCGCTATATGTTTTTATAATAAACTGCTTTTTATAATACAAACAAACAACATTAAAAAAGACATTTCAAACTGGCATTTGGATACACTAGGTTTGAGAAGGGCAGCCAGGAAGCAGAACTGTTGAGTCTTCATTAACTATCCAGAGTAACATCCCAAGCTTGTTCTGCTAATCTAAATTTTTTTTTACAGTGTGGCAGATAGAGGTCTTCACTGCAAGAAATACAAACATTACAGGCATGAGAAAGGCACAGTTTGAAAAACACTTTTTGATGGAACTAACTAGGAAAGTCCTCCGCAATATCTATGACTTGGCCAAAAGAGAGGTCAAATAGGATTCATAAACCATTCATTTGAAAAGAGTTGTTAACAGAATGGTGACTTACCTACTTTGAACTGCTTCCCTGGTGATAAACGACCACTTACTATATTGCAACACTATAAAGTTTTCTTCCAGACATGCTCACAGGTACTGGGTTGTTATGCTAAAATTGAAGTGGATGTTGAAACTCCTCAGGTGTAAGGCAACATACCTAGAGCGTATGTGGATCCTAGAGTGTAATGTGGATCAGCTGCTGCCCTCTCTCATCAGTAGTGGCAATACTGGTATGAATTTTGCTACCCTTAATTCCTGCTCTGGCCCATCCACCTTGCAAAGCTCAGCAGAGAAAGGTGCCATTTCTGCTGCAGGTGAGTATTATAGTACTCTGTGACTAGAGGATTACATTGTGCATACAATATAGAGCAAGTCCTGCAGACAAACACGTCTAATAGCTGCAAAACCTTAGTAATAAATCATTATCCTCCATACAACACAGCTAAAAAACCCTGGGCTCCTGACACTCTCCACAATCTTTAAGACCTTAGGAAAACATCCACCTGCAATGATACTGACTAATGCTTTCCCCTCTAGGAAATGGGTAGGCATGTTGTCTTACAGATGTTGTTTCAGGAAAATGTCAAGTGATTTAGAGTTTTCCAATTATTCTCATGCTATTGAATCATCCAAGAGCACCACCCAGAAGGCATCCGGTGGTGAAGGCATAGACTGTTCAGTGGAAAACTAAAATACCTTTACCAGTTGGATGTGATGAAGTAGCAGGATGAGAGTCGGATGGCAACTCTGCTATTCTAGCAGGAACATTAACGTTTGCACATGGGCTGAACCGTTTCCTCTAGTACGTTGTCCCATTTTGTTTTCTGCCCTGAGAGGTTGGGCAAGCATCCCATGCTCCCCTAAACCCATCATGTTCCATCCCAAAAGAGGCTGAGCTCCATGAAGTGGTTGCTACACCTCTGTTTGTAGAGCACGTGGGGCTCCACAAGGCAGATTAAGCTCTTTAGAAAAGGTTATAGTCACTTGACACTTTAGATCATGTTGGGGAAAAACAAGATGCAAATTAGGGCATGGTCAGGTAGCTATTCTGGTGTAACCAGCCCTAATTAGCAACCCACACCAGCTTTGTAGCTCCATTATTACTACACAAGCAGTTCATACTCACTTAAGGTTTCTCCTCATATTTTGGTACCCAAAGGTAACAAAGTGCACTCCAAATGCATAGCCTGACATCTTTCATGACGCTCATCAAAACTCTCCCTAGTCAAGTTCTGCATTAAGCACATATTGTCTATGCCATCTTCAGAGCACCTCTGGATTTACTACTTGTTTCCCATTAGATCTTCCAAAAACTGAGAATTACTGTGATAAGAATAAGCAAACATACTATCAGAACAGCCCTCCTGTGAACACACTACATACTATGGTTTCACCACCTTGAAGTTTTTCTTGATAAATCAAACACTCTTTCACCATAAGGCACGTTTATTGGGTCTATTGGGTCACCAATTCTTCCTGCAGCTCTTTTATAAAACCTTTCCAGTGAACAATATCTGGTCTTTCAAAGAAACAAGGCTTATCAGAAAATGCTATCTCCCAATTTTTTTTTTTTTTTTTTTTTTTTTTTTTAGTGATGGTAGGTTTTTTTGGAATCTGTTGGCAATTTTCACAAAATCTGAAAGCATGGTAGGGATCCCAAAAGACACTGCAGCTTGACATATTTTCTTAAATCCATTGGCTGCAGAGAACAGAGGGCCGAACATACCCAGGGAGGAAAGGGCTGCAGATGATGGCAATATAGTGATTTTCTGTGGCCACTGACTCACAAACACACAAATAGGAAGAGCCAACCGTCACACTGTGCCATCTCTTACCAACGTGGTAGTTAGTTAGAGCATCTAGGCATAAAACTGAGGCCAGTACTGCAGGGACTGTCAAACAACAAAAAGAGTAACACCAAGTGCAGCTAGTACATCCGCAACTGCCGTCTAGCTGAAGTCCTCCTTCTGTTTGAAGCTCATGTGTATGAAATTACTACCAAACCATCAGCTTGGACACAAGTCAACTGGAAAATGAGTTTAAATTAATTGCAGATACTACTGCCTCCTTTGGCAAGAGCAGAGCCTCCTTGCCAAATTCTGTGCTTGTAGGATCACGTATTGCATTTTCTTTCGAAGTGTTTCCCTTTTCTCGTTGTATTTGAGAAAGAAAAACCACTAAAGGAAGAACTAACAAACTATCTAGTGGAATGAGGAGAATGAAAATAGTACAGTACATGGAAAATGACTGACCTCAAAGTACTACTAAATTCCAAAAGTGAACTCAAAGTCATTTCATCTTTTCCAAGTGCTTCTACATGTTATAACTACACAAGCAGCAACACAGCACAAGTATTTCACAATTATTATCCAACTCAAAAGGTCTATACCAAGATAAAAAAATCACACAGTTGACACTGCTGATGTTAGTGCTCTGGATTTTAAAGAGAACTTGGTCATAGCACATAACCAGTTAAATTCATATTATTGTATAACATATCCAGAAGATTTCTAGCTCTAGGATTAGGGAAAAGGTATTTTCTCATTAATCATAATGTCACATACATAGGCAGACTTTTTGGAGCAACTTCCTTTCAACAAACAGCTCTGTGAGCAATAGAATTAAAAGAGTGTTTCCTATGCATTGCGTACCATGCTGCTTACATTTGCAAAACAAACACACAAACAAAAAAATCCACCCAACTTTAAAAGCTGGCTCCCTGCAACTTTCCTTTTACCCTGCAGTTTACCCTACTCTGCTACTTAAATCTTACCCTGGCAAGAATGTTCCTCCTACAGCACTAGTGACATGCAGCAGTAGGTAAAGCAGAAGTGAGACTGCAAGTTTCATTACGTCCCCTCATATTGCTCCTTCAGAAGCTTGACTAACATTTTTTCAGGATGTTACATACCACAGAAACTGTACCAAATCCAACAAAGTCATTCAGAATGAGAAATCATAATATTTTCTCCTACATTATGCTAAATACTGCATGCATCAAAGAGCCATTTGATACAGGTGAGGTTGCAAGGCTGCAAAAGAGCTTACAAATTTCTCCTAGGGACCTACCCCAAAAGCAATTAATTAAATTTCTTCAGCTGATTAAAGGACATGAGCGAAGGAAAGCATGCAGACAACTTCGGATACTGCCAGTAATCCAAAGTGCTAACAGTTCTCAATATTTCTGCATCTATATTATAAATACGGACACCATGGACATACTCTCTAATACCCACCCCCAACCACCTAATACTGACCTCATGTACATTTAGAAGTTAAAAATAATTCATTAAAGGGATTTGTGCTTGAATAACTTGCCTCAAAGTATCATCCCAGACTACATTTACTCTGTGCAAAACAGGATGTACCCTCAAGTTATTTTAACAGTGGCACTTACTGTTGAAATAGCCTGACTTAGAACAGACGCATTCCAGCCCTGCACCACAAGTCCAGCCCCACACGCGCTCTGAGCGTCACGTGGGAGCTCAGCCGTTCAGCCGCTGAATGGGGACCACTTTGCCTTCTCTGCGTGAGGTGGACAACTGCCACAAGCCCTAGCCAAAGAAGTTGTCCTTCATTAGAACCATGGATTCGAATTAAGATCTTTGCTTGCAACTTAAAGAAATGGGAAGAATTTCATGAACAGAGGAGAAAGCAGTGAAGAAACACTAAATATAAAAATGAAGAAGGATGAAACAAATTTCAGTCTTGGGAAATCTGGCAGAAGGAGGAAGTGATATTTATAGACATGGGGAGGTTTGATGGAGGGAACAGTTTAAACTTGATTTAGGCTGTAGAATAGACAAGAGGTGTTTTGATGGCAGAAGAGAAGCAAAAGGCAGAGAAATGTTCAGCTGGTGAGCAGCTCCTAACCCTGCCATCCATTGCCAGTGCTGGAAGGAAGGAAACTCCGTGCTCGGCACTGAGGCCCCAGACAGGAATGGGCCTCCAAGCCCTTCCTGCTTCACAGCACTCCCCCAAAGCTACACTACTGCAGCACTGCACCGGGAAACACCAGATGCTGCGCAATTTAATCTCAGAGCAATCTTTCCCCCCAGTTTGTTACTAAACACACACAAGATTTAAAGTGTGGGCAAGATGCAGTGCTGCAGGAAGAGGCACAGCCTAATGCAGGGCATGATCTGCAGACAAACAAGCCTGTGACATTTTAATGGGTGCTTACTTCTAGTGAGAATGAACCCTTGCAACCACTAAACTGGCCTGCTTGCAGTCAGCAGCACCATTTTTCCCCCCAATTTGCTCAGCTCAAATTTCAGGCAGGGAAATAAACTTAATTTGACCTTGAAGTGAGCTCAAAGTTTGTTGTGCACAGTGTGTCCATGTAACCAGGCAGAAGCTGATCTGTGGCAGCACAAAACCCTCGTTTCTAAACCTCGAGGCTGCCAACATGGGCGCAGGTGGCAGGCAGTTTGCGGATGGTTTGGGAGGGGAGGCAAACAGCATGGAGAGCTGGAGAGACACCAGGTCCCAGCTCCAGCCTCAAAGGAGCTGCTGTCTCGCACTGGAGCAGCTTCGGATTGACAGCCCGAGAGCTGCTGCCTCACACAGTAACAAAACACCGTGATACCATGATCCACGTAGAGCCCCTCTTAGACAGCAGCTCCCAGCTCCTACTGGCTTTCTTGCAGAACACCTCCTCGAATTTGGAAAAGAAAAACACTGTAGGGAACAGCACCCTCAGGGGAGGGCTACGCCTGCTCTACCCCAGGGTCTCTGCTCAGCTCCAAGTCACTGGAGTCTGCTGTTTTACAACCAGGACTCACATCCGTGCAACATCATTGCTTGTTCTGAAACAAATGAAATACTGTAAAGGGATTAAAGAAATTACATTAAGCTAACAGATTGCTAACAGGTTCTGGAGTCTTCTGCATCCGTGTGACATTCAACCCAAACAAAACAAAGCAAAATAAAACAAAAAACCATGGAAAGCATTATCTGAAACTTTGCTGGCTCCCCTTTTTGCGCTCCCGCTTTCCATTGCTACCAATGTCAGGGAAAGAGCCTGGTCAGAGAGCAGTAACATTTTGGTCTTCAGTGTCACAGATACAGTAAAGTCACACATTTCAAAGTTATCTCTTTAATCAAACCCTTTGAAGACTTTCTTTACTTATTGCTGTGATCTAATGAAGATAGCTATCCACAGGAAAATAAAACAGCTTCAGCATAAATGAGAAAAGCCGGAAGCAAGCTCACTTGAAAAGGAAAATTTTCAGATGACTCAAAGATGATGCCTGCATGCTTTAATTTTGCATAAAAGTATTGAAATATATGCCGTGGTTGAAGGACTAGCTGCATTCCTGTTCTTTTTAAGATGTTGCCAAATGAAATTCCAGTTGACCACAGCAAACCCTCACCACTCGAGATACGATCATGTATTCTACTAGTCTGCTGTTAATATTCACTTATGATCCACCAAAAGGAGTTGCAATTACCTTAGCCCTTCTTAGCCTTCTTAGTCCTTCTGATGAGACCCAATACCTGTGGGTTTGCCTCTTAAAAACTGTGGTTAGCAAAAGACCATTTAAATGTCTCAGAATTGAATATCCACTACACTGAAGCTTAGAAAGGCCACACCGCCTAAGGGAATTTCACACACAGCTCCCCAGGCAGAAGGATGCAGCATGGCGGTTGTCAGCCTGTGAGCAGCCCACACCATTTTCCAAAGCTCACAGACAAGTAAATTAAAGCGCCACTGTGCGCAGCCAGAGAGTGAAGGGGCTACCCATGGAAAGCTCGGTTAACAGGGCAGAGGCAGTTGGCGAGCCATCACCAAGTCCACAACCCCCATCCCTCCCACCTTTAAGATTTTAATGGACTCTCACAGCTTTGAAATGCCCACAGCTCAGTCCCCGTTCTCTTAATGAGCCCTGAAGTGTTTATCTTAGAGATGTCACATCTACTCATTCTTTCCTTTCCTGCTTGCTCTTGCAAACAAGCCCATTTAACTTTGTTCCACATGGCCAGAACGCATCTCCTGGAGCACTCGAGAGAGTCACACAGATTAATTCACAAATTAACACAGAGCAGCAGCATGTCTTTCACGCCAGGGTTACAAATGCTTCATTTAGCAAATGAAACTGCACCATCACTAGCGTATTTGCAGATCCATGAATCACTTGCTGGAAAACTGTGCTGCCATATAGGAAAGGCAGCAGAGGCTGCTAAACCACATAAGTTATAATTCAGCTGTACAGATTTACGGGGGACATGGGAGCACAAAAATCGGGGGGAGGGGGGGGAGGAGCTCTTGAAAACAGATGTTTTCAAGCTTTTTTTGAACCTCAGAGGCAAGACATAAGACAACACTTGAAGGAGCAGCTGGGGACATTGAATAAATACAGACATTTAAATGTGACTAATTACATACACATGCTGGAATTCTCAAAGGAAGAGCAGGGAGTGAGGCTCCCAGCTCACGCTGGCTTTCAATAGGAGTTCAGTGGCCTGTTCCTTCAGGCATTCTGGAAGTCAGATGTCATCTTGCTAAATACAGAACACTGCTTTTACATGGTGCCTCTGGTCGCTCAGCCAGAGTGAAACATGTGGATTGCTACCAAGCAATCTCCAGGAGCCCTCCTCTTTATCAAATAAATGTGAATGAACGCACATTACCCGCTGCTCCTCGCCTAAGCTGCTCTGCAAGAGGAGAGAAAGTTGTCTGCACTAGCCCAGAGCTCTTAAAACCCTGGCACCTTTCTGCCGCCAACCCTGATGTGTGGCACCGAGGCTGCTGCCAGGGCAGTGAGGAACGGTTTGCAAAAGCTCTGCAGTTCCTTTCTTAGCGCTTCTGTCGCAAAGCAGGAAGGATCTGTGCAGGGAATGTGGTGCTTCAGAACAACATAGCGCAGGTGCTGGTGTTTCTCCAGTTATTCACAGAAACAGAGTGCACACATACTGCCTTTTGCCTTCGCTCAAGCATTGTAAGCTGCTGTGGCTACAGAAGGGGCAGCCCTCCCTCATCCTTGCCACTTGCTTTCCCTCTTTAATGTTCAAATCCCAACTAAACAAAAAAAATCACTTTGTGCAGTTTCTAGGCTGTACAGGATCAGGGACTGATCCAGCTTAAACATCTTGAGGGTGTGGGGAAGCACTGTTATTCATGCAGCTGCTGAGAAACTGGTGTCAGCACAAAGGCAAACGTAGAAGACGCACGGGCACAAGGAGCAGGACACACAGCAAGGTCCATACTGTTTCCTTCTGGGGCCTCATTGCCTTAAAACATTCCTAAGACTACAGATTTCTTCTAAGTGCCAAACCATGTGACAAACATGGTAAAAGGCAAGGCCAGATGTTGGTGTCCACAAGAAACTGTGGCTGACTGAAGAGGGCCAGGAAGGCTGTAGCTGTACAGGGCAGGGGACGACAACTCACGACCTTCTGTGTGGAAAGGACAGAGTGGGGAAAAGCAGAAGCTATTGAACAGATTTACTCTTCCCAAGCACAGCGTGTACCCAAAGAGAACACACTGCATGGTACACCAGCCGTGAGCATGAAGGCAGCTACGTGGAGCCCGGCCATGAAGCTCATAGCTGCTTTCTTCTATCTGCTTAGCACCTGGGCAAGGGTCTACACTCAGCAGGCTATAGGCTGGCTCTGCTCATATACCACACAAATACAGAGCACGTTGGAAGCCTGCGTCCTGTGCTGGGAACATAAAATGCTTAGGAAGATCAGCTGAGAACTCCGAGTAAATTAGTCACTGGGTCTATTAAGATTGCCAGCAGCTCCACAGAGAGAAGCCACAAGCAGCAAAGGGCTCCCAAAGGAGCCCACAAATATGACATCTGGTGCTTACACAGGGTGACAGAAGAAGCCACTTGGGGACATGGGCAGTTTGATCATAGTGCCTGCAATTGTACTGTCAAATGTAACCCTTAAATCCACTAATGCTTCTCTTCCTAATCTCTGCTGCAGAGATTCAGCCAGAGAAATTGTGTCGTACCAGCTGGCAAAGGCTACAGCCTCTGAAGGGCTCTGATGAAGCACAACAGCTTAGTGGTTTAGGGCTAAATGAAAGTATTGAATGCTTCCTAGGGAGAAGCTATTAGGTAACAATTTTTAACCTTTTTTTTTTCTTAATTTTGTATTCACTTACAGAGCTAAGGAGGCTCACAGGCCTTTTGCATTTTAACATGATGTACTTCTTAATGTTCAAGAGCTGAGCACATAGCAACTTTAAGGTCCCAGGCAGTTCGGCTGGCAGTGTGCTGCATTGCTCCATGGGGCTGCAGACTGAGCGAGGGCCCGGCTGCTATCGAGGCTCTCTGCGATACTAACGGGCTTGAAGAAGCTTCAGTTTTCAAGATACGACCTGCCAGGTTGCTGATAAGAAAATTGAGAAAACTGATTTTCTGGATCAGTGTCTGGAAAAATTTCCTTGCTAGGTCCAGTTTTCGGTGAGTTTGCTTATGTGCCTTTGAAATGAGCATTATCCTGCAGCTTAGGCCTCCTGTCTCTAAAGTCTTTCTAAATTGTTGCCTATGAGAAGCAGCTTTTGTTCTCCTCAACAGCTTGAATTGTTCAACCAGTTGTATGAATGTGGCAATTTGAGATAGCTTTCATGGGCTATCCACATCAACATCAGGTATATTTACATACTTCATTTGGTGGTAGCCTCAGTTTGCCAACTTACATAGCCTCTGTATTTTATTCACAAAACTACCTATAACTAACTGTCTACCTTCCCTACCTTCTCCATTCTTCCCACTGGCAAACCTTCCTGCTGTGTCCAGTTAGAGACATTTAATCAAGCACTACTTAATTACCATGCTCTCTCTTTACATGTCTAAGCACTAGAACCAAACCATCTGTGAACAAACCTGAAAGTTTGCAGGCAGTGTGGGAAAACGTCAGAGTCTGTAAGGAAAAGCTTTGTACACCTTCCTAAAGTAAATATATAGACATGCTACATAAAGAAAATGCCACACTACATTTTGAAGTGCTATTTTTCTGATGCATTATTCCCCTTTCTCTCTTTTTCTTCTTCCCACTCAAAAGACATACTGCCACAAAAACCTGTACTAGTGTATCAATATACTCTAGAAATACGTATTTCCTAACCTGAGCTTTACTCTCACTTACCACTCAAATGATAAATTTTGGAGAATAGCTAGAGCCAGAGTGCTCAGATCAGCTCAGACCTTCCTCCGAAGAGAGGGAAGACACTGGTAAGGACAACTTCAGTAGACAAAAGCTTGTTTGGGCTCCCATTTTCAGATTTTACTTCTTAGAGCCAAGAGTTGTATTTAAACTGAGAAAAACTTTAAACATTTGAACACTATGATACAGTAGTTAAAAGGCTTTTCAGCATTTCAGTCCAAGCACAGTATTTATTGAGTAACACCTTCCTTACAGAAGCTTACGGAATGTTTCACAAGGCAATCAAAGTATTTCCTCTCTACTGTAGAAGCTGAAAGTCTTCAATTCGAGAACACATAAACAAACATTTTAATAAAGACCTAAAACCAGTCAAATGAGTAGAGAGGTAGAATGAAAATGCTGAATGCTTATGTCTGAAAAGGTGCTTCTTAATGTGTTACATATTCATCTACTTGCTTCCTGAAAAGCAATAAGGCAATGACAACTTTAACAACATAACCAACTCTATCATTTCAGGAATTTAGCTGGAGAGAGAAAAAAGCAACAAAAAAAACCAAACAAATAAACAAAAAAGTAGTACTGAAGACAACACTTTTGAAAGAAAGCTGGGTATGGCATGACATAATCCCATAGAACAAAGTGAATCAATCAAAGTGAGTCAATCACGCGTGATGTTCCATCAGTAAATCAGCTATTTATCGGGTTCACCAGGGGCTTCTGTGGCCATGTCACACATCACACGGGCCTGTGCCCTGCACGCTTCCGGAAAGGCCAAAGCCACATCCCCTCAGGACAGATCTGCTCCTTTTCTCTCTCCAGGCGCTACATTATCCGGTTATGGCTGAGGCTGCAGCTGTGGCCAAGGGGACCGAGCTTTGTGCCCCAGTGGCCAAGAAGGCCAATGCGATCCTGGTCTGCATTAGGAGGAGTCTTGCCAGCAGCAGGTCGAGGGAGGTGATTTATCCTGCCCCTCTACTCAGCCCTGGTGAGACTGCACCTGGAGTACTGTGTGCAGTTCTGGGCTCCCCAGTACAAGTAGGATGCGGAGCTGCTAGACAGGGTCCAGTGTAGAGTGATAAAGATGATTAAGAGACTTGAGCACCTATCTTATGAAGAAAGACTAAGTGAGCTAGAGCTGTTTAGCCTGGAGAAGACTGAGAGGAGATCTTACCACCATGTACAAATACCTGAGGGGACGACGAGGCTAAACTCTTCTCGGTGGTGGTCAGTGACAGGACAAGGGGTAACAGGTACAAATTAAAACACGGGAAGTTCCATCTCCATGTGAGGAAGAACTTCTTTCCTGTGAGGGTGACAGAGCCCTGGAACAGGCTGCCCAGAGAGGCTGTGGAGTCTCCTTCTCTGGAGATCTTCCAAATGTGCCTGGATGCCACCCTGTGCCACGTGCTCTAGGTGTCCCTGCTGGAGCAGGGGGGTTTGAGTAGATCATCTCCAGAGGTTCCTTCCAAACTCAACCATTTGGTGATTCTGTGATTCTCTGGGTTCATTTGGAAACAGAGTCCAAACAAGCCCAATGCCCTGTGTGCCCCACACGTTTACACTCCTTTGGCATTGCAGAGATATAGTGGGGTGAAAAAATTATTACATATCTTTTCCCATCCTCTATTCCCCTGGGACCTATAGCAATACATATCAGTACACCTATAGCAATACACTTATACTGCACATCAACATAAATACTAGCCTAGGATTTGGGAGATGAACATTTTAACTCTGGTTTCTTGGACTTTTTGCAATCTTCATCACTTGGGCATATTCAAACTACACGATGGAAAATGAAAGACTCCTTAGGTATTAATTACATGAAAGCCGGTCCCTCCAAGTGGTGCACAGCTATACTGATGTAACAACTTTGGCCCTGAAAGAGGTAGAGCCACACTCAAAGTGACACTGTGCATTGATTAATAAGATTGCTGGAGATCAGAGTTTACAGAGCACCTTTCACCAGACCATCTGTGCCATTCAGTATGTCTCTGCACTTAAAAAAAGAAAAACAAAACAAAAAAATCAACAGACTGCAGAGAGAAAGACTCCAAATATACCAACTCACAGATGCATGCAGGCTTGCAAGACTGCATACTCCTGCTCATGGCCCTATTAACAGTATGCCTGGAAGGATGCAGATCAACCAGCGCGACTCACCTGCATTTGTTAACAGGTCCCAGCTGCAAAGGCCACTCTGATAGTATCACACATAGCAAGTATTTGGTAACTGTGTCAACGGAAAAATGCTCTGCTAGGAAAGTTCTGACCAGCCCTACTGTTAGGCCCACATTTGACATCAGTGCTTTTGCCAAGGCTTTGTTCCTAAGTTGATACTCTAATTTGGACAGCTGTGTGGCAGAACCACAGAGAAAATCCAAGTTTCCTACCAGCTTAGCCTGAAGTAGCAGCCAAACAGGATTTGCCCCTGGCACAGCGATAGCCTCTCAGATTCCTCAGTATTGCAAGCTGAAATCTTGACTTGTAGCTGAGACTTGGGGCTTCTGAGGCTTCAATTAGTTTGAAGTGAGATGGGCTGGCAGATTATGAGACTACTTCAATAACTGATGGAAGACTTGTTGTTAAGCCAGCCCTGTAATACCCTGTCACCAAGCACGTTATGCTCTAAATTTGCTTAGCTTGCAAGATCCTTAATGCAAAGCAGGAGGGCATTAATATTATGCTTTGATGTGCTTTTAATATTTATGCTATGACTAAACTGGGTAAGTGATTTATTAACATTTAAAGTGTCAGGAAGAAAATTACCTAGATCATGTGGAGAAAGGGAGGACAAAATATAAAAACGCCTCATATCTTATAAATTCATAAAGATATCACATATTAAGAGCAATTAGGAAGTTCAGAGCATGAGGACATTCAACTTTCAAACAATGTTTTGATTCCTCCAACTATTTTTAATTGAAGTATTGCACACAATCTGTAACTAATACATTTTTTTATAATTCTGCAGTCAACCCTACCGTGTGGCAAGCTTATGGCAGACGACACCAGTGTCTGTTATGACTTCACTCAGTCTCAGCTCAAGGTGGACCTTTCCCTGAAAAACACCAAAAATATCACATTAAATTTCATGTTATGCATAGCCTGCCATACCATTCCAACTTAAAATTCCAAAAGTTCATTTTATTCAATTTCAGTGCACAAAAACTCCACTTGGTCCCTTATCTCATCTCTGTATATTTGACTAATTGAGGAATGCCTCTGGTCTGAGATGAAAATATTTTGCTGTAATTTTATCTATATTTAACTTTTAAAAGCTAAGCAAAGATCTGCAGCACAATCTTCAAATAGATACTGCATCATCACAGCTTGTCACAAATGGATACCTACAAGTCTTGTGTTTTAAATGTTAGAGAACTACAGGGTCTAAAAAATAAGAAATAGTATAAAAAAGGAAGGTCAAGCATGTTGCTAGCATTCACAACATCTATAATTACATAGTTTTTCACTCCTTATAATCACAGAAAGTAAGTCCGGCCAAAACTATGCTTGAGTATATTGAGAAAATAAAGGGGATCACAAATACACATTACATTCATCTTAGTAATACTGTTACATCTTTAAACACGAGCAAATATGCTCACTGGCAAAAACTCAGCAACACTTTTACTGCATATATAGCAAACAAAATACATTTTGTTTTTGGCCTATTCCGGCATACCAGAGCTACCCACTCATCTATTTAAAGTTAATATGGCCAAAATTGAATCACTGCCCTTCATAACTACCTCCCCTTCACCCTTTTTACTGAAGGAACCTAAAGTCCTCCCTTCTAGCTATTCAGGGTGCAAATGCAGGTATAATCTTTGACCCTGCTCTGTCTCAACTCATGTGAGAGTCTGTTGCCACCCCATCATAAGATCATCCAGATTTGACCTTTCTCTTTTTCATGCCCCCAGAACCCTTACCAGCCACTTTGTCTTTTCTCACTACCTACAGCAACCTCCTCCTCTACATGGATATCTACCCTGCTCAAAAGAAGATCAAACCCTGGCCCCAAACTGTACTAATGCTGTTAAGATCTACCTCTTCTACAGCAGGTTTGTTTGGAAGTAGCCCAAACCAGAGCAAGAGCAGACTATTAAGCGACATAGACCTTCAGAAGTTCTGATTAAAACTCACTCCCTATCTCTCCTGCATTTAGCACTTGATCTAAACTCTGACCCAAGTGCCTGAATACTCATCCTGCACACGTCCATGAAAGATACTGCTTCTTAGTATGAGACACAACACCTCTCCTCTTCTTTGGATACTCCTGTCTGAGGACTGCTCTTTCTGCACCCTCTTGAACACAAGCTTCAGGTTTGCTCAGGCATTTGCATTCACCAGACCTTTATTACTATTTTTACCTTCAGTTTTCCGATTGAGTAAGATCTTTTTCTAGTTGAGGGCTACAGTACAGGCCTTTCAAGTACATTTGGCAGAAGACACTCTTGTTTATTCAGAAAGCAAGAAAGAGAGGCCTGAGCTTTGCAAAACAAATCCCCTATGCTGCATCTGGCCCCTGGCCTCCTGTTTCTTCCCTTCTGTTTCACCAAGAAATGAATTCCCAGTTAACACAGCATACAGAAATGCCAACATCTGTCATTTCTTCCAATCTCCAGGCAGTCCTCATAAATGGGGAAAAAATTTCCCTTCACAAAAATGTAAGGCCAGTTCTAGAACCACTTCTTTAAGACTCAGTCCTGCTACAGTGACCATAAAATACATGTAACAAGGGCTAAGCCTGCAATGAGCTGACAATTCTGATCACGTGGCACAGTTTTCTGGCTTTATTTTTGCTGGGTTTTGCTCTTTACTGTTATCTCTTCTGGGGGGTCACGCTTTATCACAGGAGCTACCATGAGTCACTGGAGAACTGATATGTATTATGTACCCATAACAAACACTGCTGCCATCTTTTATTCATCTTGTATATACTATCTTTATTACAGAAATTAACACCAATAATAGTTTTGGAGAAGTTAAGAGGCAGGAAGAGATTCAGAAACTCTAGAGAAAATATCAGAGAAAAAATGTCTAAAAAGATGGTGTTTTTATAGAAATATTTCTGCTGATCTTAACCAGAGAGATAACTGGTCTCAGGAAGAAAAAAAATAAAAAATCTCAATACAATTAGGTGAGCCTGAATACAAACTTACATTGCCAATTTGCTAGATTTCATTGAAATTGAGCAAGATGGTTTGGAAATGAGAAATTAAGCTCAAAAATGTTTTAAAGTCAGCATTATTTCGCACAGTTTCCCAGCTATATAGAGTATGAAAAAAAAAAGTACAGCCTCCTTTGGGATAAAAGCCAATTTTTCTTCAGGCTCTTGGTTTCTTCCTGTGAAGACTTTGAAACTGGCCAGCTGCTCCAAAGGCGACTCAGAGCTCTGCAGAGCAAAACAAAGGTCATGGAATCGCTTGGGCTGTCAGCCCCATGACTATTCCCAGAATACATCATTACTTCCAGTGAAAGAATTCAGACACAAAACTACCTTAAAATAAAGCAGGGCTGTGCTAATATACTTACGAGATTTCATTTGCAGAAAGTAATACCTACATAGACATAATGTCTCTTCCCAAATCAATTACACCTTTAGGCAAAACATAAGGATCCATCCAAATAAATTTACTCTTGAGCAATATCATTAGCTGGCCTACAAAATACTCCATTTTTCAAACAGAAGATAGAAAACTATGCAGCAAACAACCACAAAATCATCATTTCATCTAACCACCACACAATCAATCAATCACCCACACAGAATTAAACGGACCAAAAAAACAGGAAGCAGCCTTATTTGTTTGCTCACAATTTTTAACTAAGTTTTTTTTTTTTAAAACTAAGTATTTTTATTATTGGAAGAACTATTGTGATAATATCTAGAGCCTTGAGTTGTGCTAGGTACATACATTGAAGACAGTCTCAACGAACAAGGAAGAGCAAAAAAAGCATCAGGATAAAAAAAGTTTTAGTCCGATTTGAGAGCTGAAACACTGACACTTGTTCCTGTTCAGGTGAACAGGAACACTGGATCCCCACTGCAGACCCATGAAGGGAATCTAGGATCAGTTCCAGGCCTGTGTCCAAGACACAGATTTTTTTTCTCCATTTACAAGGAAACTCTGGGAAGATCCTGGAGGTTTGAAAATTATGAAGCAGATTGCATTAATTACTACATACATTTGTATTAAAAAAAAAGTATATATAAAGAGTGTGTCAGGATGTTCCTAGAAGCGTCTGTGTTCACCAGGACACCCTTCATATTTAGCTGGGCAAAACTTGCTGAAGGAACAAGTACAAGTAGTGCGAACACCACCACTGATCAACACTTCCTTTTTCATAATTGTAGGTCATATGTCTTTCCTAATCGCGTCTGACATACCATTTTGGGTCCAATCAGGTTTAACATTTCAGTTCTTTATTAAAGAAGTCACCAGTAGATTTGAGTTTCTTGTAGTGAAGTAAACAATGTTCAAGAAGAAATCAGTAACCACCAAAACCATAAAATGGCCTTAATAAAAATTACATGATGCTTGTTGAATATTCCCTTTATTAAAAAGACCAAAGATTCAAGTTCTACTGACACTCATAGCTTTAACAGATATCAGTAAGAATGGCAAACATAATCTTCAAAAAACAAATCAAACTATTTATAAGCTTGCGAAGAAAATAGAAGTAAAAAAAAAAAAAAATTCAAGGTTGTCTTTTGTCTCCAAGTTTATTTCTCCTTGGAATGCAACCATAAGTTACTACAGACTTAAATACCAGGAGACAATTGTAAAGCAAGTAAAACTATATAAATGCTACTTACGTGTATCATGTTTCCAGCAGTTGCAAATTTGTGGTTTAATTTAAATACAGTGTGTTAAAGAAAGAAAAAAAAGCCCACACAACCACAAATTATGCTAAGGTTATTTGTCTTACAAGGCTCTGCCACACTGGCGTGAGCCACTTCTGAACATTTTGAGCAAGTGGTCGGCCTCAGAAACAGTAACTCCAGAGCCGCCAGGACAGCACTAGGAGGCATTTCACGGAGGAACGGAGCACCAGGAGACATGACACGTATTTGGACTGGAACCGAACACACATCGTGCGATCCAGCAGTCGAGTGCGGATGAAATATCTGACCTAACTCAAAACAGATGCAGTCTGATTTTTCAGGGAAAGAATTACAAAAGAAAGAAAAAAATCCCCTCAGATACACTACAAATCTGCACTGTCTTAGGTTTCAGTGATTACACAAAGGATTTTGACTGCCTAAGTTTAAAAAACAGGCCAGGCATCAACCTATCCACATCTGTTAAATCACATCTTCAAGAAGCTATCAACTAGATCTTCACTAGGTCATCCTTTCTGCTACTATGAAACAGCTTTCAGAAATATTTCACTTAAAAAAAAAAAAAAAAAAAAAGGAAAACAATTGCTTGAAAATTCAATATCAAGACAACTGCCTTCACATAAAGGCTCATGCACAACTGTATTTCTTGCTTCTAGAAAATAACAGCAGTTGGTACCATTTGCATTTTTCACAATATTTGTAACAAAAAAAAAAAAAGTTTTTCTCTATTGGTTTGCTGGACGTCTTGTTGGTGCTCACTAGCCATGTCACTTGTCCCTCCGCTCCTTGGTTTTGCTGAAGACCTTTTCCCCACAACAAGGGTGCCTGGGTAGGAATTTCAAAACCCTTATACCACCCGGGTCTACCGGGACACCAAGTTCAGCAGAGCTCCTCTGCCCTCCCCGGCCCTGCAGCTCGGCCCTGGCATTGGCGTGCGGCAGGAGGGCCGGGCACCACAGCTGCCTCCTTGCTTTCGCTGCTGCTGGTGCCGTGGCTGCTGAGGGGTTCGCTCCAGCGCTCACCAACAGCAGGGCTGGTTGTGGAGAGGCTGGACTAAGCAAGCGTGCTAACACAGACACACTACTCCCAGTTCCCATATGTTTAGGATCAGGATATGTGCAGCGTGTGGGTTTTCTGTACCCTGCTATAACAAAAATATAGTTTAAAAGTTTCACAGAAAGCAGCTTGCAGAAAAGAGCCCTAGGAGAACCTCAGTGCTGCAGTTGAACATGGACCAAACCGAAGCAAGTGATAACCTGTACTGCTGCTTTCTCTGCCTTTCCAAAACTTTATTTCAGGATTTGGCAAGTGCTGTTAATCAGATCCTGTCTACTTTGACACCCTCTCAGACAGCTGAGATGTCACTGTCTGGCGCTGGTAAGGCTGAAATGCAAACAAACAAAGTATTCCCCAGTTTCTAAGGGCTCATGTCTGGGCGGAGGAAGAAGTGGTAAGTGCAGGGGTGCAGCCCCGGGCTTGGGGTAAATCCAGCCCTGCACCATTAGCAGTTACCTCACACTAGGCCGCAGCCTGACAGCAAGATTGGGAGCGAGACACATGGCTTGTCTGTCTGCTTGCTGCATTTGCTGCAGTAACGGCTGCTATTGCTGCCAGCAGAGGGCTGCTGGGGAAGGGCTAAGGATCATGCTGCAGATCACAGGTTGCGTCGTGGACCACGAGGCAGCATAGAAGGAGCCTGGAACAAAATCCAAACTACTGATGGGGAAAAGCATTGCAGCTCTAATAAACACTGTGTGGATTCATAACTGCTAGAAAAAGCACAACTTGATGCCTGCTTGGGCTCCACACCTACAAATGCAGAGACACAGTGTGTCACCAGTCCTGGGGAATTAGCAGAGCATCTTCAAGTGCACAGTGTTAGCTTCCCTGTTTCTTTAAAGGAAGAGTACTTCAGTGTGACCAAAATCCTTGCATTGTTCTTGCTGTCTTCCAAACCACTTTAATGTGATGCACAGAGGGGATGTTAATCACCTGGTTTTCATGTCCCCAGACAAACCGTGTTCTTCAGATTTAGAATTCAGCTATGCTATTTTGAAATAACAGAATTTTAATGAACTAGTAAGTGCTCTTTACTATGTGCTATATTTCAGGTTAGCTTTCAAAAGTAAAAAGACAAAACCAAATGGACCAGCTTCCACCTTTGTGCTTACAAGATTGAATCGGGTGCTCTTGTATTTGAAAGGGGAAGAAGTCTTGCCACAAACCAGGATTTGGTCAATAACCAATCTTTTCCTTTATCAGAGACATTATTATGAAACATTTCCCATTGTTTACACATGCTCAAATTCTCTGAACTAACTAGCTTGGGAGGCATATAACCTTGAAAATTACCCACTCTACTAAAACAGAGATTTCATATCTTTTCAAAACAACTCCAGGAGAGAAACCCAAAAGCCACTGTTCATAAAAGAGAGGGTCACACCCAGTTATTTCCTGTGTGCGGTTGAAAGCTGATACTGAACCTGGAAGCAGCTGCTTCTTTTTAAAATTTGCATAAAGCCAATGCTTACAGTAGGTTATACAAAATGTGCCAGTGACTCATCTTTACCTCAGAAGCATTTAAATACCTAAAGAAAGACAGCTAATGTCAACGTTGTACAATGCATATACTATGATCTGTTTAAATAAGTAGATGAGTCTATCAATCATTGGAGTGATATTGTGCAGTACAGTTTCTTATAAAGACAATTTGATCAACTTGGTTATCTTCACTCTCTTATCCTTAATAAAAATAGCAATGAACATCTGAATCATTCCAGTTTAACATAGTTCATTCTACAGATATTAAAAGAAAGTATTTATACAGAAATATTGGTCCTGTAGGAGGTAGGTGGATATGGAAAAGATGTGGCAATAGATAGACAGGGCAAAAGAAAAAGCAACACACTTTCAACTTCCTCTGAAGACCCAGGATAAATTCTCTTTAACTGCCAAACTTCTGAATATTGTAGAGGTAATTCAGAAGACTGAGGTGAAGTCTTGGTTCTGCTGAAGTCGTAGCAAAACTCCCATCCCAGCAGAGCCAGGGTTTCATTCATGAACCTTGGTGCTTGGATATGGATACTGCAGTGGAGGGGAAGGTGGTAACAGAGGAGGAGATTCTTCTGGTCATACTCTTCTGTCTAAAATATAAGAAGCCTTTCAGGCCCATTAGAAATTTTTAGTACAAAAAAAAAATGGATTTTAGGTCTACTCTACAAGCATATGTGAAGCAATGTTTTCTAAGCACTAAGCAGCACCCATATCAGTTCATTTTCAGGAACAGGCCTCTGTCTGTCTGAAGAAAGCATTTCTTGGCATCAGTGAATCATTAGCACAAAGCTTTCTGTACAGAAGGCTAAGATGTGAAGGAATTTACTTCCTCCGTCCTGGTTATCTGCCATTTACTTTTTTTATTGTTGTAGTTAAGTTGATAGCTAAAGGGGTGAGTTTCAGACACATCAAAGTTCTTAGGAGGAGGAAGGGGAAATGAGCAATTTTCAAGTTTTATGTCATTTCTCTCCCTCTAGCTCCCCCTCAAAACAGTAAGTTTTACAAAAGCCCTTGAGAATGACTGGCTGTGGAAAAGCACTCTGTCATTCAACATTGAGAACTCGCCTGTGAGAAAACGTGACCATTTCACATTTGTCACTGCCGTGGAGGAAGTAGCTCAAAGGACACTTGAAAAGAGGAACCTTGCAATGTCAGAGCTTGCCCATGAAAACATTTCAGAATGAAATAACTCGCCTTGCATTCTTCCCCCTCCTTAACATGTATCATTACCTTTTGGAGTATGTTGGGTATTTTGGTGTTAATCGGAATGCTTTTGGATCTTTAACTGCTTCACTGATTGCTTGTACACAAAAATTATTTGAGCTGAAAAGCTCAAACTTTGCAAAACAGACCCGAACTGCTCCGAAGAGTTGAACTTAGTGTAGGAAAAGGAAAAAAAAAAAAAAAA
>VWPW01007323.1:176011-237319 GCA_013389825.1 Crypturellus undulatus | reverse complement strand
AAAAAAAAAACTCCTCCAAAACATCAAAAAAAGGCCATATAAAGATCAGATGTGCACTTGAGCTTAAACTCCACTGAGAACATATGGACCACTGGGAGCATCTGTCATCTACAGCCCCAGGCAAATATTTGAATCAGTTACTGTTGGGTAAACTTGTGCATGTAAAGAGGAACCAAAGATGCATGGCTCGGGAGAGATGCACACACAGCAGCATGGCAATTTCTGGCTGCAGTCCTCAAACAGTATGAGATCAAGAAAAGAACAAATCCTGAAAGACAAAAGACTGTTAGGGAAGAGACATCCCATACAAAATGTGCAACTCCATGCTCTTACTACACTTCCTCAGTTTAAAAAATTGTCATCTTTGCTAGTCCCTGCTCCTGGCTGAGGCTGCCCACTTGCTCACAGGCTGTTTCAAAGCAAAGCTAAATCACTTTCAGTCTTCAAGCCCTGTTTTACTTTCCAGTGAAACGTTTGAGTGCTTTTACTCTTAAACACTGTATAATGAAGCTTTGGGTTGGGAACCTCCCACTGAGGAGTAGGCAGGCTCCACCAGAGGATGGGAACTTAAACTCCTTCAACTAAGTCTGCACAAACCCATCTGGTTACAGTCTCATACTTTCAAAACAAGCTTCCCAGTCTGGAAAATTAAGCCATGAATTATGCATTTAATGGCTGTTGTCAAGTTTTATTTTGCACTCTGTATAATAAATCTTCCTGACAGTATTTAATATGTTTTAATATATTCAAAAAGAAAATACTCATAATTCATGTCGTTTCATATATGTATACTGAAAAAATACCACTGAAGTTTAATCATTTGCTCTGTGCAGAGCAGCTTGAACTTAAACCTCCTCCAGCACAGCAGGTCTATCAGCCAGGTTATAAACAGCATTTGCAGCACATACAGACAGCACTACAACAGAAATGCAGTAGTTACTGTCAAGCTAGCAAGAGTAAGAAGAGCTATAAAGCTCCTCTTGCAGAGGGGCACTGAGTGGTGGTGCTGCTGCAACTACAAGCCCTCCTAGCTGCCCTTTACAACCAACCAACCAACTACAGGCTGGACAATAAAGAGCAATCATAACCACGAACGACTCAAATATAATGTTCATCTTCCCAGCACTGTCAAGCAACACGCAACGAACAGACATGGTATTAAAGCATCTCACATCTCTGCAGTAAACAGTTAACTGAGTCCTCTTGTCAGTTCTCACATGTTGATATATTCTGTCTGCAATAAAGACTATCAAGTCCATCATAGTCTCATCTTGTGCTCCTCGTCAGGATACATGTATTGTCATCCTTGTCAATATATCTCTACAAACCAGTGAGAATCATCAGCTGTGGAGAATTGCAAGCCCATGCAAAGCCTCAAGCTAAGCATCTCTATGAGTAGATATGATGGTGCTCCCCAACATTGCCACTTATATTCTGGTTTTATTTTAATATATAGGCTTACCATTTTTTGTGTGGCATCAGAATACTTACAAAACAATGTCTTCTGAGTAAAATTTGAAAAACAACACACAGATATTAAGAAAACCACTCAACCTCCACAACACTAGGATTCTATACATTTGACCGTTTTGTACTTGCAAAAGAGACTTGCAATCTTTATATCACACACTTTTTCAAGCCTACATATGAAGAACAAAAATTTTACTCATTAAATTTTGGGTAGCTAACTCAAAATACCAGTTCTGACACATTCAGAAAAACTTATTAACCATTAATTGAAAATAAATGCTTTTATTTTCAAAAATAAGGTTAACTGGCCAACTTCTCCCCAAGACTGGAGATCTCAGAAGAGAAACACCCAAGACCATCAATATTTCAATAATTCATTGATTCTAAGATGATTTTCAATTTTTTACTGTGCTGGTTGGTTGCTTTTTAAAAAAAATAAAAAAATAAAAATAAAAAGGCTGAATGCTGTTATTCCTCCCTCTTTTTTTTTTTTTTTCCCCTTCATACCACAACCTAAAAAAATAAATAAAAAAAAATCAGACATCTGGTCTCTGATACTTATTTTTTTCTGCCTCACTTTCTGGTTAGTATGATTTCAAGCTAGTCACACTCTCTTTGACAGATGATTTCTAAGTGTATTCAAAGCAAGGGAGTTACAGTAGCTTATCTCAACACAATGCTCTGATGCATAACTAAATAACCATAAAGTGCTCTATGACATGGAAAATAGTATTAAGGCCACTGACCGACAAAACCAGAAGTAGGTGCAGGAGTTCCTGGCACGTGGCCCAATGCTTAATCCACTAGATTATGTGGACAACGAGGACAATTTCTAGAATGATTAACTGATGGTCATTAAATTAAAATTGCTTTTTGACTATTAGCTTTTGTATAACTCAGCGTAAATATTAACTATTTAAACTGTCTTCAATAGTTTTCCTAAAAATTGAATATGCTTTCCCTTGAAAAGAGTAAATGTTTAGGGAGAAAAAGAAGTATAACTGAGATATGACAAATACAAAAATAATACCAAAAACACTCTCTTTCATTTGGCTATCATCCTTTGCATAAGGATTCCTAAAATATATTCACAGATCACTTATAGAGAACAATGCCCTCTTACAGACTTCTTAAATTTAAAGACTAAGTAAATTGACAAAGCCATCTGAGTGCTGCTCATATTTATATTAGTTGTAATAAATGCTTATCATGGAGACCAGAAGCAGCTTTTAACAGTTGGGCTCTTGTGAAGATACAAACAGAGGAAGTGATAAACTGTACAAACAAAGAACATGCTGTCTAGCACGTGCTCCCGATCTCCCCAAGCAGCTAGAACTGTCTGCAAACCTTTCTGTTACGAATTCACAGCATTCTATTACCACAGCTGTCCTGAGGCCAAAAAGCTTCCACAAGCTCTTTTTGTGTCAATATTACAGCAAAATAAAGTGTGGAATTATCTCAATATTGGCCTTTTCAAATGATAAATTATAAAAGTCACTGTCACAGGAGACTTTGGGGTGAGAAGAGAGGTAGACAAGGGTAAACAGAATAGACTTCAATGATAAAAGGCTGTTAAAAGCCTTTCCATAACCAATGGCATGAAATGTGGCATTAAAGAGGATCAATATTTTACAAGAGAATGTTATAGACTTGACCAGCTGTCATGAGGCTTTCTTTATATCACGTGCACAACACTGGATTATTTAACTATCTTTCCAAGTAAACAAAATTCAGCTTTGAATATATTTTCATGTATACCTTACTATGTATAACTACACTACATAGGTGAATGCATATGCAATAATTATCAATTTCTGGTCTAATGTATGCAAACTTAAATGCAGCTCGAAAAGTTCGTACTCTTGTATGTCCAAACCTACCACACAGTGCTACTTAAGCAGGATTTCTCCTTACAGTAACTGCACATTGTTGCACAGGTAAGACTGGAGTTACTGTGAGCTCCTAAACACTGTTATGTGAAAGTGACCTGTAAAATATATTTACAGAGTCCCCTCCCTCCCCCCACCCCTGAAAAAAAAAAGTAGCTGATTTATATTGACATGATATCTCACTACATTTTAATTTCTTATTTGGTTGCAATGGCTGTTTTCACAAGAGCTAGTCTTGCAGCAGAGAATAGAATTTGCTAAAAAAGAGGCAAAGCAGAGCAGAATAGGAGTCACTCACACTGTGTACCAAAACCTGAAACCTTCCAAGTCCTAAATGAAGCTGAAGTGATATCATCAGCATTCCCACGGCTTGGAGCAAGGCCTAGAAACCTGGCAAGGAGTGGTTTTGTCTAAGATGTTTTTGCTGTTATTACTGTGATAACTTGCCGACACTATTACTTAAGACAGTACCTGCAGCTACTGTTTTCAACTTGGATCTGCTCCTGGAGGAGTTTACTGGGGTTCTGACATTAGCTGATATTAGTAGATAACCACATCCCCCTTGCAATACAGTGACCCAACATTCCTTTAGCTTTCATACTTATGTGGGCGGAATCCCGGACCCATTGATTTATGCACACCAGTATTTGACTCGGCAAACAACCACCACACACAGCTTGCAGACATCAGTGAAACCTAAACCATACTGAGCAATGCTGTCCTTGTGTGGGAAACGCTACATCTGTGCAAGAACAATGCAGCCCATAAAATTGCCATGGGCCTGTTATAAATACCCCTTTGTCAAGATAATCTCACCTGTACTTCCGAATCAGCATCAACATGCTGGAGTTGAAACCAGGTGTCTCTGTTATGATACTTCTGCAGATCTTCTTTCTGTATAGCTACCTTTCCTGAAAATAAAGCAAAGCAGAAGCACAGTTTAAAAGATGCTACAATTCCTCCAAAGCAAACTTCAATAAGACTTGCATCAGAAACAGGTTTTAAAACAATCATTCAAGGATTATCCTCTTCAATCAGAACTTCAGAACAAGGAAAGGTTTCTTCAGGGCATACTTCCTTACACAATACATAATTATTTCTGATGAACAGCTTTTTCCACTTTGTATTGTGAAAGACTTAAAATTCCTAACAGTATACTCACTTAAGAGTACGAATAACGGTGCAGGATGGCTTAGGATGTAAATATAGCAAATATATTTTTTTCATGACATTATAATGGAGGGACTTTAGTCTTTTTTTGGTGTTTTGGTTTTGTTTGTTTGTTTTTGAGGCAGATTTCTACCATAATCCTAACAGGAAGCTCCAAGCAGAGGGGTTACTAATAGCATTTTAGGATGAAGCTTTTGATGTTTTTATAAAAATGCAGTTACTAGAGAAGATGTCAACTGGGGAGAATCCAAGACCTGCATTTTGAGGCTGGGAACTCTTTGCTGTGTTGAGAGCACTTTACCACTCTTAGTGGTAAAAGATTTACTTACTTCACTCACTCAAATCTTGTAGAGCTTGCAGAGCCACCCAAGTACTGACATTCTTGTTCCACCTCTAACCATACAGAGAAAACACATGTTGAGCTTTTCTCTCCACTGTTTAAAACTCCCTTATCCTCAGCAAATTAGGATTGAGGTTTTTTTTGGTAGTTATGGCAACAGCAGCCAATTCCATGCTGTGAACTGCTGCGCGCACACACACACTGAGGTCTAATATACACGCAGAGCTGAAAATTTTTATCGTGCCCAGTCTCTCACAGGCGTTAGGTAAAGCACACACTGAGTGGTAGTGAAACTTTTTCCAAGCTTCTCTCTTTGTATATACAAAGCAGAGCACGGCCCGTTCATGGATCATGTGCTCCTCAGTAAGCAGCCTTGGGCTGGGTGCTGCCCTAGGCACTGAGAAAGCAGTGTGTTAAAGATGAAAGAATCCAGGACTGTCAGAGATGTTCATGAGGCTCAAGAAAGTTGCCTTTTGGAAATGTAGCTCAGTAATAGACTTCCCTGACAGAGACTCATATACAGCTTGTGACCACAGCTTTACTGAGGAAATAAAAGGCTTTTCTTATCTAAAACCTGTTAGGAAAATATTCCAGTAGCCAATCTTTGTTGTAAGTGAGAGAGGTTTCCAAGGCTCCCCAATCTCATGCAGTCTGGCCAAGGGGTAGTAATACACTGCCCCAGCAAACATTAATGGAAGATATTTACAGAAAAAATGCACATGGTAGAAGGCTATGAAGATGGCAGACACAGGGTGTTCTCCCTTCTGAAACCTAACCAAAGTCCTGAGAACAGTCACATCCCCGCTATCAAATTCTGGTCTTTTATTTAGCTATACTTGGACTGAGCACACAGCGCTCTGTTTGCTGGGCTGCTCCCACACACGTGGTTGCAACTACTACTGCACCGTCCTTTTGTCACCTCCAGGCTGCTGCTGGCAACAGTTTCCAGACTTTCAATCCCAATTTCTAAACTGCCCCGCCGTCCCTCCATAGCTCCTGTCAGGGTTTCTGCTTTGGGTTTCACAAGGCTTCTGACACATTACTCCTAAACCATCTTACCTCTGCTCTCAGCGCTCTATTTCTTGTCCTTTGGAGATTACCAGGCCTCTCTCCTGGCAAACATTAAACTGGGGATTAACACAGTAGATACACTGTCAGGCTCCTTATTGGACACACAGATCTAGAGACTCAAGTCTTCCTAGAACCAATAATTAAATTACCCAAATCTACAAAGTAAGATGTCTGAGAGGGTAAATGAGACACTTGAACTAGAGAGAACAGATGAAGTCACCCTGCTGAGAATCCCTGTAATGAGCGCTGTGTATTTTCAAAGATACCACTTCTATTCCCTAGCCAAAGCACTGCCTGGGCAACAGAGTGGTAGGTTTAAACACATGACCTTCCAGTAATCGCTTTGGGTCTCAGCTGAAACGTTCACTTTCTCTGCCTGCTGTCCTCGCTCTACCCTCCTCATCCCTTCAGACGCCACTGCCGGAACACAGTGCGACTCCTGCTTCCCGAGCGGCCTCCCCGTCTGCTTCCGCACGCAGCCACTTCCCTTGCAGGGCTCTTCCTCAGGGAAGGCTCAAGGACTATTTCACTACCTTCAGCATTTAATCAGCATAAACGGTGTTACTGCTGTCTCTCTTTCCACACGGAGCCTGACACACCTGCTCCAGTCCCGATGGTCTGACACAGCACTAGGATGCAGTGGTTTGAGACAGTGGGCACACACCTCCAGCTCCAGAGGGTTAAGGGGAAGGCACAACTGTTTTGATTAGGAAGCTCTTTGAGCAGCATTGTGTGTTCTGCAAATATGTAGCTCTTATTAATGAGCAAGATTTATTGGTGGGGCTGGCTGGATGCCAGTGTTTTGCACTGTACTCCAAATGATCCCCAAAGGAGAGGCGGGAGGAGGAAGACAAAAAAAAAAAAAAAAAAAAAAAAAAAAGCAGGGCAGAGAGAATAAAGGAAAGGCCTATCCTCCTTTCACTAGTCTAAAGAATGAAAAGTGCATTATTGATAGGGTAGATGGTTTAGCAGGGAGATCAAACTGCTCCCCGGGCACAGCAGTGCCCAGCAGAAGCTCTGCTTGTAACCCCCATGCCTGCAAGGAGAGCGCTCAGGGGCTTGCACAAACCGAGGCCGTACGAGGTCCCAGGCCGGCACCGAGCAGCCCTGGTCTTGGGCTCCTCTGCTACTGCCGTTCTGTCACCCACTGACCTACATGCGTTGGCTCAAACAACTTCTGGGCTCGCAAGATGGAGGTTAAATCTTAAGCTGTTGGCACCTGCAATTTGAAGTAAGGGCCTACAATTTTCCTTAAAGATAAACCTGACACCAGAGAAAGAAGAAAAAAAAAAAAGTTTATTACCACTCGCTTAGGGCACTTTCCTCATTGAGATTCTTCCACACACTCCCACGCTCAATCCCAATATCCAATACTCTTTCTCAAACCTTGGGTTGCTGCCAGACAGCTGTACTAGACTCCAAACCTGTATCTGAGGCAACCACTCACTTACGTCTGCTTCCTCAGAGCTACCCAGGGCTGCAGACTCTGGCTCTGCAGCTTAACCTTTTAAATGCTGCGTGAAAGGAGATGAGAAAACCAAAGTTTGGCTTGGCGCACAGGACATCTTCAAGGCACGCATACAGGAAACTTCTTTTAACACAAGCTCTCTTCTTGGCAACATGATTGGCAAAGGTGCAGTAAAAACATTCTCCTCCTTCGAACTCTTTCCTTCCCTGCGTCTGCGGTTCATCAGGTCAGGGATCTGACACACATTTCTGCATATTTTTCAGTCAACGTGCCAATAGTTTCCCCATGCCTCCCACTCTCAAGCAGAGCAAACCTCCACTGGGGTATCTAGAGCCTGAGCCCCGTGTTCAGAACAGGGACAGGCCCCAAGAGAGGTTCTTCCTTCCATGAACCTCTTGGTAGGGAGATGGGGGTCGCCACTGTTCTACCCAGCCGCTCACCTCCGTCCCTGGTATTCTGAAACACTGCGAGCAAAATAACCCAAATTTAAAACTGCCAAACAACAAAAAATAAACACTCTGAGGGAAAAGAAGGGAGGAGGAAACAGGTTTCAAGGGTCATGCGTGGGTGGTGTTTGCATTTTTAAAGCAGAGACTGTTTCAGCTGACCTGTTTTACAGCTCCCCTGCTCAAAGTCACATTACAGCAGCTGGGAGACAGAGGATGGCAGAAGGTCAGTCCTCTGGGCACAGAGGCAGGAACAGGGCAGCCCGGATGAGTAGGGAAATGGGGTTTCCCACTTGAGAGGGCGCTGGTGAGAACACCACCTGCTCTGTACTGGCCCTCACGGGTGCTACAGGTGCCCTTCCCAGGCAATTCTCAAACGCAGCCCACAAAGGTGTCCGAGCTTGTTAACTCTGTGCTTAGCTCTTCCACACAAAGCCTAGCACAGAGCTCATGGCTTGGCTTGGGCAAACCTGGCCATCAGTCACAGACATCTTCTATTTGGATCACTTCATGGTGCCATAAGGATCAGGCACTGGTCTGACGGCTACTTCACCCCCTCTCTTCACACCTTCTCGTGCCTGCCTGCCAGCTTGCTGAGAGCCTCACTTACAGCTAAGGCAGCCAAACATTTATGTCAGATGCCGGATTGATAAATGATATGTTTCCTCTTAGAAAAAGGAAAAAGGGAAGAGTCAGCCAGCAGCAGGACCGGCATCTGTCATTTTAAAAGGGCATTATAAAGTGAAAAGCAAGAAACTTTGCATATTGCTGCTAAATGAGCTGAAACTATATAGTATAGTAATTTTAATGTATCACCCTCCACTAATGCTGGCTGCAATATGGTTAATTCATTTACAGCAAAGCACTGTAGTCACATATTAAAAGGACCCGAAGTCCTCACTAATTCACTGCTTCCTCAGCTCTGAGCAGGTCTAGTTTGTCTTCTATGTACACAACGCCAAGAAGTGGTCCTGGGCTACAGATCAAAAACGTTTATCTTAAGGGCAATAATGAAAAAAAAAAAAAAAAAAAGACCAAAAAAAACATGTCACCAGCTGCCTACCTGCTACAAAGCAATTGAAAGTATCTGCAAGATAAAAATCCATTGTTTGAACTTCTTGCTGAATTGCCTTTATTATAGGCAAGTATTTCCACTACGGACAGTGCCCACAAATGCAGACTGAAATTGCCAGAGAAGCAGCACATGCTACAAGCTAGTGCAGACCCCACTCCTGTACAGTCTGCCCAGCCACAACTGCCTGCTGAGGGGAGAGCAAGGCTGGGCTGTCACTTACACTTCAGCAAAAATTAAAAGTTAACGGAAGTATTAGAAAAAGATGGGGACAGTATTTCCCATGCAGGCTTTCAGCAAGTGTTCAGCAGACTGCATAAAAGGATGTGCCGAACAGTCAAGGCTCCTTCACATTATGCACAGTAGTTTTGTTTATAAAATATGTACTTGTAGGAGGAAAAAGGAAAAATATGTATTTTTTGAAAGCTCAACTTTGTTTTCCTGCTTTTGTGATCACTTGCTTTGTTGAAAGAAATCGTCAATGCAGCCTAACAATTTAGTCTACGCAGAAAGTATTTACTTTAGGTTTTCTGTACAACTGTGGAGGATCTTGAAGTCAATTCTAGTTCATAGCTTCTCAAGACTTGTAATTGTGGGACACAGTCATCTGCTTTCTGTATTTCATTAGTAGCTATATTTATAGCACAGTGAGTAGACATTACTCCCATGTCATCCAACAGGCACATCGCGGAAACAGTAAACCAGGCTGTTACTCCTGTCTAAGCCTTGCTCAGCAGTGGGGAGGATGGGGAAGGACAGAAACCCAACTGCCTACTTTAACCTTGGTCTCCACATTGCACTATACTGGAAGATCCTTCTTCTACTACCTAAAAGAAAACATAGTTTAGCAGGAATTGTTTTTTGTGGTTGTTGTTTTATTTCAAATGCAACAAGGTATAAAAAGGTGATGTTTCAGTTACACTTAGCAACATCTACTCACCATGGATGGTGAGCTTGGCTTGTTAGTAATAAATGGTGGCAACTCTAAAACACACCTCCGCCTCAACCTTGGACATCCCCATTAACAAAGGCACAGATCGCTCCAACATGGCACCCTTGAACAACTTTCAACCCAGAGCATTTTCATTCTCTGAGAATGTCTGTGAGCTCAGACTTTTTTTTTTCTCTCTAATTTAGGCCACAGCAGCCAAATTTAATTATCTCCAAAGGCAGAATTTGTTTTACTGCTTCACTTTGCTTCAGCTCCTTATTTTTACACAGGAAGATGGTTACAACCCGTTGGGATGCACCAGCGACAAGGGCAACATTTTCCTTAAGAGGACCCCTGGTAACCCCTATAAAGTGTCTTAGGGCAGTAAAGTGCAGTAAGTGCGAGTAACTGCATGGCTGGCTAGTCTTCCCCAAAATCACCTTCTGCCTCCTCACTTAACAACTCAGAAATTTGACCCTGATAGCTCTTAGTACCATCCCATCCCCACTATGATCAAATCTGTAGTAATCAGTCAGGATTACTACAAACCCACATATGGAAGAGTTTTTATTCCTCACTGCAATAAGAAGAGCAAAAATTAATATGCTGAAGTAATTACTTCCCCTCAGAACTTCAGTGCTGTTTGTATTTTCTTTTGTCCAACTTTCCCCTTGATGTAGACATTATCACACCAGTTATGAGTATCTATTAACAAAAGAAATGAAGTGCTCAGGAAAAAAATAGTGTGATTTGGACAGATGATAAATAACTGTATCTGTCACCTGAATTGCATATAACATTAACTATTCTTTTAGCACACTGTTAAATGATTTGGTGTGGCACATTTCCTGTTTTTAACTGATCTATATATTCAAGGTCACAGACTTGCAAAATGAACTGTTCATTACACACTCATAAGGATACCAGCTCAGGGCCTATCATGGAGATGTTTTCTTCAGTTAGGCTAGTTCAATCATGAAAGGGTGAGAAAAGCCTTCTGTTCTAATGCACTGACTTGGTTGGACTCATTTATAAACTCATTTACTATTTCTAAAACTTAAAAAAAAAAAAAAAAACAGAAGTCAAGAAAAAAACAGAATCAAGAACTAAATATCAAAATTAATCATAAATGAATATATTTACATTTGCCTTATTTAGCAGCACTACTGCCCAAATATTCCTTGCACTGAATTCACCCAGAATTCTCATTTCTGCTGTCAGGGAATCAATTGTCAGTTTTTCAAGTTACCTCATTTCCACAAAGATTTTTCTCATTGTAACAGCTAGATGAAAATAACTCTGCTATATATACTGTATGTATACATTTCATCAACATTGCCTACTACTCATATCGGATCGTTTTGAAGCAACATAGAGGAAGTCATTCATTTATTTTAAAAAGAAAAGCTCTTCTGGCTCATCTTTGGCAAAGAGAAGGTGAATTAAAAAGGAACTTACCATTACTTTAATTTCCTACTCAAAGCATCCAATGTACAGTATAAATTAATACATTAAATTCTAGCCAGGTAATAGGCAAAAAACAAAATAGCAGGAGACAACACGAGGCTAGTTTATTTCCATAGCAAATGTATGCTTGCCACAATTTATCAAAAAATGGACACGATTCATACTTTGATCTCCTAAGTTGTGTATTTCATTTATCATATTTTCATTTCACTGTGTTCCAAGACACAGTTCAGAGTTGCATCTCTTCCACTAACAAAATCCTACATGACTTAGCAAATTATCATTAGGAAATGCACACATAATAAACAAACATGCAAACCCAAAGATACTTTTATCTGAACAATCCTCTCATCCTGTATGCCAAAACAGGACACTGTGTCCAAAACATATCTTCTAACCACGTGCTCAATTGGCTGCGTTTGTCCAGTTCTCCTCAGAAGTTTTTGTCAGAAGTTTCAGAGGGTTCTTATTTTTCATTTTCTCCCCTGCCTTTCTTTTTTGCTGGCCTGAGTGTTCTCATCTGCCACATACTGCGCAAGCTGCATTTTGGCTGTAGATGATTTGTTATCACAAACGTGTGTGTCACATTTGAAGAAATAACAATATGCTTACCCTGAGCTCCAGTCACTCTGGAAATTAATCTTATAATATAAAAAGGAATTTTTCTAGCCAATCAATTTCAAAATATAGCTGCTTTCACCCTCTCACCATTTTGTGACATATACAGTCTGCTTTCTCTCTCAGAAAAGACACCAAAAAGACAAAGACAAACAACGCAAACAAATGTCTTAAACATACCAGGTCACACAGGAAACACAGCCAAATTCACAAGCTCAGTAACATCTGAACTTAAAATTAGTCACCCTGGACAGAAGGCACCAAACCCCAGTTCCCTTCTTTGAGAAAGGATGTTGCTGGACGAGCCTGGGTAGCCACACTTACTGCAACAGAAGTGTCTCATGATGACTGCATATAACAAATGACCTTTATAATGCAACAAAGGGCCCCTATTCGCACAGTTCTGCAGCTCAGTGAAAACGAGACTTTTCTAACTCTACTCCAACCAAACTTCTTAGGGCGAGTCTCTTCCAGAGGTCTCTTAAGACTTACTGAATTGAAAATATATATGAAAGCAACCATGCCTTTTTAATACTGCAGATATAGTTCCTATGAAAGAGTTCTCCTGTCAAGAGGAAGAAGGGGAACAAGGAGGGAAAAAAGATAAGAAACTCTTGGACTACAACAGCTAATATACACTGTAAAATCTCAGTGTAAAGGCATAACTCAATCGTTACTGAAGTGCTACATTAAAACAGTAATATATCAATCTGCTTATATATGAATTCTGTAACACACGCGCACAAAAAATATATACGTATATCTCACACAGTGCAAGAATACTACCTCTTTTTCCCCGAGGCAGCAGCAGAGAATAGAAACCTGATCAATGATTTGTACATCCAAACAAAAGTCTCTGCATGTCTTCTGCAGTTCTTTATTTCAAATAAAGCTGCTCTCGGTAGTTTCTGAAGCATTCCCCTCGAAAGTCAGAACTCGATTATTAAAACAGAAATTTAGGAAACATGGGAAAAACAAAGTAATCTATACTTCTCTGCAATTTCATGGGGTCTGCCTTGTGTCAAGTCTTCCAAGGCCCTTGCTTCACAGACTAAAACCTTTATCAAGAAAATCTCAGTTCATGGGCTGTTCATGAGTCCCTGCAGCAAGAGGAAACTGGTAACATACAGGATATCTAATAAACTGACTTCAATTTCAATTATTGAAATGTTCATCAGCTGAAAGAAAGGAGATACTATTTCACAACTCAAGTATGAAGCAAGAGATAAGAGACCAGAAAACTTTCTTAAAGCTTCCTATAAAGCTGCCTTGGCTCCAACAGTGTTATCTGCTGTTATACTGTTATTTCCTTGGTGATCCTGCTTTTAAGATCTTTTGTGCATCTTGCGCTGTTTCGCAACAAGAATCATGATTTTTTTTTTATCTAACTGGACTTCTGTATATTTGTATTTAAAGTTGAGATTAACACACGAAATTGAAAAAGGTAATTCTTTGCCTCAGGATAAGTAACCTCAGAAAGAGCTCCCCTAAATAACAGAATTCTTCATTTTCTCATTTAGAGGATTGAGACATCTTCAGCTTATTGAAGAGTCCTCATTTGGAAATACAGCAAAATCTAAGGAGAAATCAGGAAACAAAAAAATCTTTTAAAAGACCATGGTAAGAACCTCAATTTGTCCATTCTTGATGGCAATACAAACCTACTTGTTTTCAACAGACATACGGATATGAAGACACACTGCTCAGAGAACCTCAATTTCAAGTTGATGCACCGTAAAGGAATGGAGTAGCTGATGGCAGATTAACACATTAAATAAAAGAGACAATTTCTTGTTAAAGACTTGTTCAATGAAGTTTAAAACAATTTCCAGTTAACTTTCCTGGATTTTGGATGAAGTCTCACAAGTCCAATGAAGCATATCTAACCCTAACATTCAAGGCAAAATCCACAAGAAGCAGCATTCAAAGTTAAGATTCCTACCAAATTCTCAAAAGCACATCCTTGACCAGCTAGGTTCATTCTATTTATTTATTTTAATAAAAAATAGCAATATCAAAAATGCTAGATTCTGCTCACACTTGAGCTAGGTTAGGGCCATAAAGAGAATGATCCAGTTTCTCCGCTCATATGTAGAAATCACAAAGCAAGAATTAAAAGAAAAGACAGTAAATGCATCATAATCTAGTATAATGGAAAGATACATGTGAAGAGCTGAACACCACAATTCTGTGCCTATAACAAAGCTTTTTTATAGCACTGTACAAACAACAGCTCAATATTAGCCAATTTCCTTACCACAAGCTTCATCAAAATATGCCCACCTCATTCTATTTTGGAATTTAAAAAGTGGGAGTCATACATTCCTTTCTTAATAGATGAAAAAATAAAGGAATAAAATCCAACCAAAACAAGGCCACGAACACAAAGCAACCAGGTAGCATAGAAAAAAAAAATATTTTTATAAATAGCATGTATACACACATATATACACATGCATAAGTATTATATATAAAAAATGATTGATTGATATCAAATTGATATGATTTTAGGAAGTTTAAATGCTAGAATAAAATGTTTCAGAATTGAAACTGTTTCGCTATGGGATAACTTGAGTTCAATAAGTTTCTTAGCCCTAAGGTTAAATTGAGTGTCATGCAGTTTGCTGCATGTGAAATGCATGGCAAGTAATACTCGGAAAATGTCAAATTTTGTCCATTTGAAACAGGCAGTCTTACAGAACTGTTCTGTTCAGCAAGTAACAGTTTGCTCTGATGCTATTTATAAAACTTTTGTCATCGCAGTATTGTGGATACCTGTGATCAGTAACCGTTACTGTGCAGGCAGTTGGGCTTTAAAGATACTGCATACAGATTTCTCTGATGACCCCTGGAATAGCAAAGTAGCAAATGATACTGCCAATATGTAAGCACTGCCATACTGCCTATTTCAATAAAACTGCATTTTGCACATGCCCCTAAGTCAACCACTGTTTATCTCCTAACCTTCTTTATAACACATAATATTGAGCCAGTAACTCATTTGACAAAAAAGGAAAGCACTGGGCATCATTTATCACTGTTGTTATTTATCAAATCAAGACTTCCACCTGTAATGGTCTACCAGGAAAAATCCAAGAGAATTAAGTTATAAAGAAAATAATTTATGAACACATACCTATGATGGAATCCCTTCGAAAAACATCTCTATCAAAAATATAAAATGACAGATGACGAAAGGTCCGAGGAATTTCACAGTAAAAATCTTCTCCATAGAAGGGGCTGGGTAAAAAAAAAAAAAAAAAAAAAAAACGAACAAACATATACACACATACACACACACAGAGAAAGAGAGCAATTAGTGTTGGCATCCTGGAGGAAAAAGCGTGCTTGAACTTCAGACCCTGCCCATCACTTGGCTGCACTGCTCTCTCCCTCCCAGGAAGGTGCACCTGTCTCTTCAAGAGCTGTCTCACCTCGACTCTCCACACCTACATTAAACAGCTATAAAACAAGATTTCCTGATATAAGAGAAAGAATAGATAGTTCTTCTTCCTTTGAAAACAAAACAAAGCAAAAAAAACCACCACCACCAACAACAAAAAAACCCAAGAGTCCCTAAACAGAAGTGGCAGAGACACTATTACTTGCTAGCACACAGTGCCTTGAGCAGGTAGCAGAGACCTCTGCTTACAGAAGGCCTTGTAACAGAGGCCAGAAGAGCACACAGATAAGCAGGATAAGTACATACAGCAGGGAATCATTGTACACATTTCTTTAAGAGTTTAATTTATGTAAAATAAAATGCCTACAGCCACTGCCTCCTTTCTCATCACTTCCAAAGTTTTTAATTTAAAGGCAGATTCAGACAACTGATATGAACTAAGCCTTGGAGCTGGTATTTTATATGACAGCTCTGCATGTCTGTACTTTTGCTTGCTGGAATACCCAGAACAAAGCTCTTGCAGAGTACAATCAGGTTTAATTATATATATATAATAATATATATAATAATATATATATATATATAATATATATATAATTTCAGCACAAAAAGCTCTTTAGAGACTTATGTGGCTTTCCTTGAATCCTACCAATTTAAATGGAAAACATCAACTCAGGCTCCTAGCAGCAGCCCTTTCGGTTTCTCTCTATCCAATTATATGGCTAAAGAATTATGCCTAAGAACTAGAAGCATCTATCAGCATTATTTATCCACCAACAGGTCTGTCATTTCACTACAGACTTCTCAACACACGTGCCTGAGTTCCTGCTTCAGTAGATCCAGACCGGTGGATGCACTTGGAGTCATATGGAGGAAGAGACCAAGCATTGCAGATGTAGACTTAAAAATAAAGCTCTAATTCTAATTAACAGGCGGAAAGCCAGGAGGTTTTCACTACCCCTTTTAAATACAGGTCTTCCTATTGTTTTAGCTAAGCCCAAAAGCAAGAGATAGAATTGTGCTGCAGCTTTAATCATTACTGAAGGTTTTTTATGATAGAAAATTACATGCCCGAGAATTATTAATAGCTCCTTACATTAACTTTCAATTCTTCATGCATTTTGTCAGTAGAGGCCACTCCCTTGGCTTCCCTCAGGATACCACAGCATAGGTATTTTAGATCACTATATTTATATTTAGATCACTTTTGCTTATATTTCTGCCTACAGCAAAAATAGATGCCCAAAAGACTCCTGTATGCCCTCAAAAGCTAGCAAATCTCACTCAGAACATACAGGCCCTGAATAATGGCTGAACAGTAAACACTGTAGTCAAAGAAAATATGTTACACTGGGTTATTTCATTAAGTCCAAGGATATCTCTGAAAAGCAGGGAAAACATTTTTATATTGCCAACAATGCAAAAGAAACATATTAGGTGCACCAAGAGGTCCAAGGTGTGGACACGTGTTAGACTTCTGCCACCAGATTGCAGTCCATTGCTTAAATCCAAATGCACTCAGCTCTGAATCAGAGCAATGTAGCAAACAATGTGTGACTCGTTCAGCCAACACTACTCTAAAACAGAGGAAAATAAGGTAATAACTGGAAGTGACAATTGTTTTCACTGCTACATTCATGCTAGTACCATCCCTGATTGAGTACTCTCAGTTATGTCATCTTTATCCCATTCCAGGTTTTATTTGGGAGCAGGGAGGCAACACTCATTGCTTCAGATACAAAACACCCAAAGTCTTTGGTAGAATAAGCTTCTGCCAAACCAAGGGCAGTCTGGCTGCCCCAGGAGCCATGGTCTGATTACAGCCAAGTGCCTCGTCCCGTGCACATGACTAGGTGCAAATCTGCATGCAAGCTGGACTCATCTGGGCTACCCCAAATCAAATCACAATCACTGTGCAAACATCTACTGTATTCTACATGCAAGACACTTGCATCTTTCTAAAAGCTCCAATACTCTCTTCAACCACAAAATTGCACTTTCCTCAGGAAGACAATGGCAGATGAATTCACTGGAATTTTACTTGGAATGAAATCACAGGGAAATGCGGGAATTCTGAAAAGCAGACAGGACAGCAGGAAGGCTCCAGTCCAACAGGTGGTATCAGAAAGAAGCATATTAATAGTAATGCAACAGACAGAGAGTAACGCAAGAGTCAGGCCCAGATGTTCCCATTACTTTCAGGCCCAAGGCTCCGCAGCCCTCACTGGCTGCAGCCCTCCATGGGCTGATGCTGGCCGAATACGACCTTTCTTGGGCGCCTCATCCCCCCTCCGTCAGCAAGACCGTGCAACCCCTGCAGATCCACTAGCTTGTGTCACTCAGGTGAGAGCCCAAACCTCAGCGCCTTCCTCATTCCTGCAAGCAAGCATATTTCCAAAACGAGGGCATTCACCCCTCCATAGGACAAAGTCTTGACGTTAAGGGAAAAAACACATTAAGATTCATCTGAGTGCCCTCCCCCAAATCTCATGCAGCTCTGCAGAAACAGTATCTTCTTTCTGAAAGAACCAAAAAGCAGCCCCACAAAGGCTTCGAGCTTCCCCTTAAATTATGGGCTTATCCTTCCTCTATCTCCTCTGAACAGTGCTCGCTCTGTCTCCCTCCAGGACCTGAAGAGCAAGAGGTCACAGCAGTCAAACCCCATGATTTATTTCCCAAGCTAACTTAGCTTGAGCAGGAACCCCAGGGCTCCAGAATCTTTTCCTCCTCACCAAAGAATAAATAAATCCCTCCCTTTTTGATAGCCCTCTCTGTCCCAAAAGCCAAAATTGGTCCAATGGCCCCAGTGAACACTTGTATTTTGACAGAGCAATTAATAAAAATCAGCAGTATTTGCCTGCACAACCCTCAGGAGTCTGACTAGATCCTCCAAAACAAATATGAATACTAGCCTGTCTGAAAATTCAGCAATCTTTCACATTCAACTTGTAAGTTCTGATGTTAGTTTCCATTGAAGAACAGTCCTAAGCTCAGGAAAAGTTTCAGGAATTAAAGATGAGGAGAAATGAGGTTCTGTGTCTGTCCACCCCAATCTCCCCCCACAATGTTGCAGCGCAGGCCATGCATCTATGCGGTCACAAACGAAGGTCATGCACAAGGCCAGAGTTGTCGCTACTTCTGTTTCTCTCTGATTTTAAGTGAGCGGTGGAATAGAACTGTTGAAAATATGATTTTGCAAGGACAGAAAACAGTGGAATAAGCTTCCAACGTAGAAGTGAATTAGCCTCCTTCCAAGCTGCATTTAGAAGCAGCTTCAAACTCATCTTCAGAATACTGAACTCAGTCTACTTTTACTAATTTCCTTTTCGTTCTGCTGTGATAGGGATGGGAGCCATGGCAGGGCAGGCAGCAGTCACTGCTTAGTTATGAAACAGGGCTTGGTTTAAGCCCATCTCTACTACTGCCCTAACAGCACTAGAGGGTACAGAGAAAGATTTGCATCCATTTTTAAAGCCTTCCTCCAAGTTTCCAGGCACGCAGAAAGGTTCTGCCCTGTAGCCTTCTAGTCCCCATGCCCTCCCACTTCCTCCTCCGCACCTGGCTAGGACCCATGCTGAGGAGCCGAGCTCTGCTTCAGTAGCCCCTTCTGCAGGCAGCACAGGAGCTACCTGGTCCTTCCTCTGGACAACACTTGCCCAAGGAAACTTCCACAGTCATCACAACAGAGGAGTCGCAAAGCTTTGTAAATATATAAGTAAATGATCAAGTAAAAGTTTGAAGAACATAATGCAATGGTTTGAAACTTAAGGTCTGTTCTCTGCTCTCAAAAAAAAATCCCTTAGTTGTTCTAAATGCTTAAGTGAACAGGAACACCAGGAAAGCAAAAGCAAAGTATTGCTTCATTCACACAACTATCCAACCTAATGACACTTCCCATTTAAGATATCCATTTCTGAATCTCTTCTAATGTATGCTTTGGCAATGGGTACATTTTCAGGAAAAGAGAGGGAAGGAGAAGAGAAATAAATTACTGCATAAATCAAGTGGAATGAAAGCAAATAAAGAACAGAACACTCAAATACCTATTTTTGAGTGTGATGAATGGGAACCTTCCTCCCCCAAAAAAGAGGTGCAAAATTTGTTTTTGGGTGTTTTGCTGAACTCAAGAGGCACTTTAATTCCATAGGCTTAGATATCTACAGAAATCAGCACAGACGGTAAAACTGCAAGGAAGAACCTTCATAAAGTAAATCGCACAATAAAAGTATTTCTTCAGTTCAGGCTATGCTGCAAAACCTTGCACTTGTTTCTCAGTACTTGAGGATTTGCAAAAGCAGTTCTGTTTTCATTTTGGCAGTAGAACTTCAGTGGATGAAGTAAGAGCGTTGCATGATGAATAATAATGAAATCCCTCAAACCAAAACTCTTTGTGTATACTTTTTACTGCTTTTGTGCTTGGAAGTAACGACTATTAACATGCCACAGACAACTCCACATCCTCTGACTGTTCTTAAAACGTTTAGAAATACTGGATACATCCTGTTGCATGAACTGAAAACCAGAGTTCACATCACAGTGTGAGCTGGAAGTAAAAATCAGACCATATACAAAGGTACACTTGTTTGTTTCTACTACTATTTTTTTCCTACTACTTGGCTGATAATTTTTCATGTATGCCTTGCAGTGTATGTAATGGAGGGAAGGATTATTCAAAGCAGTTCAAGCAAGCCAAATAAAACCTGAATACACTTCAGTCTCCCACTAGACACAACAGAGCTACAAGAAGAGAGGCAAGTAAGGCCCGGCAAGAGCCGAAGTTGGCAGATGCCACGCTAGCTTTCTTACGCAACTCCATACAAATACCTAGCATTATATATGAAGCACCGATTTGGCAGAGCACACATGGCAGGAGGCTTATAACACCCAAGGCAGCATCTACATCCCAACCTTGCACTTACAGCCATTGCTGGAGCAGGGGCAGCACTCTTCCACACACACACCCTGCCCAGGTACAAACTTCCTCGTGTCACTGTGCAGGGTTACCCGGGTGGGAAGGGCTGAATCACAGCCACAGCCACCTCCACCACATGGGGCAGGGGAGGAAGAGACGCATGCATGGTCTCTGTCCCAAACTCCAGAGGAGACACAGACACACGAGCTATAGTTATCAGCCTCACTTGACAGTTGCTAGTTCAGCTCAGTGAGGCTTATAAGGATTATGATAACATTAAGCAACAGCCATTTGGCCCCTGGTCACCTCCCAAAATATTCTGTAAGACGACACACTCCAACGACGGCAGAAGTCACATTACAGCTGCATTTCCCGTCCCCCTCTCCCCCCTTCCCCCCCCTTCCTTTTTTTTTTGTTTTAAATATAACTCAGAGCAGTCTACTACACCAACAATTGTTGCTCATGGAGGTGTTTTTCGGGCTGGATAAGAACTCTCATTCACAAAGCCCGCCTTGGGTCTCGCGGCTCCCTTTACTCTCCTCCTCCCATTCAGGTTCCCTTTCCCTTCTTGGCGTCCTTCCCAGCTCCTTGGCTTCCCCATGCGGCCACACTTTGCTCTCCCTTGGAGTGGCCCGGAGCAGCCTGACATCCTGCCCATGCCCATCTCGGCCCTTTCCCTCAAGGCTGGCAATGGCTCTGCACTGAAGGATGAGTTAGAGCTCCGGCAGACGCAGCTCAGCGTGGGACATGGTAGCAGCAGGGAGCAGGCAGGGCACTGAGGAGGAGCGGGAGGGAAGCTCGTGCTGCAGCATCCCCTCCAAGGCCTGGAAAGGCTGCTCTCCCAAGGAGGAGTGCTGGCCACATAAGAGCATGGAAGCAGCTAACGGAGCTCACTCCAGCACAACAGCTAGTTTTGGCCATGCTCCAACTACAGGAAACAACTATGTGCTTAAGACCGGAGAAGTGGCCTGTGTCCAAGATGTTATCAGAATATGTGAGAGAAGTTTAGCTAAGCAGCCATGAACTCCAAAGGAAAATAGTGTTCAAGCGTGCCTCAAATTAAAAAAATAACAGCATTTAAAGGCTGAAGTAGAATTGCCCAGGACAGGTTACAAGAGCTGCTAAGCAAACTTGTTACCAGATCCAGCACTAAAAGACAGACACAAGAGCCTCCTGTCAGGGAGAACACAGCCTGGACTATGGATTTGCAGCGCAGTTTGCTCTCCACTCAGAGGTGCACTGCACACTTGCAGTCCTCCCTGCTTCCTTTACTGGAGAGCAAGGGAGAAAAGGGAGGCTGGGGGTGGGGAAAGGGTCTCACTTCATTTTCTCTCTCATTCAGGCTTTGATAGTTATGTTCAGCATGTGAAGAATTCTCCAGTGAAATAGTGAAGAACTAAGTAATCATGGACTCAAGGTGCTTGGCTCGTGTCTCCCGAGCTCACGCTGCCAGACGTTTGATTCTTAGTGTACAACACTTTTTGCCTTTATTCATATCCTTGAAACAAATTTAGAGATGCCACATTCCTTCCATTCTTCACCTATGATTTGAGAAGCTGCCTCGATTTCCTGTTGCAGCTGACACTGCCCTTTAAGTGAATGGAAACATTTGATGCAAAGAGCAACGGCAAAGTCGGTCTTGATGCCAACAAACAGAGAAAGGTTTTATCCTCAGGGAAGAGCTGTAGCTAGGAGCAAGCCCTGGAGAATGGAGCCTTAAGTGTGAAGTTGCCCAGAAGGGAAGCTAAATGGGAAGTTCAACATAGGAAATGAACTGGCAAAACTCTTGTCAGGCTATATAAGTAAGAAAATCCACTGCCTGCAGCTCAGAGATACAAAAAAGTTGTACATCTATCCATTCAAAAATACATATATTCTCATATATTCGTTATGACATAGAGCACACCCATCTCTTCATGTCCATCTGTGCTAGGTTATATGGAATGGATCCAATTCTTCTGAGTGCTTTTTGTATAAGGCTAATATAAATATTGAACAATAATTATTACACAGAGAATCCTGTGTGTATTAAATCCTGGCTCTAACTGTCCTTTCCCTTGTATCTTCTCTTGTATCTTATGACTTTTATGTGACCTTTTTAGAATTTACCAAAAGCTCATGCCAGGAGCTCAAGAACACAGCACTGCTTGAAGAGCTCCAGATTCTCTTCCTGGGAACCTGCAGTTCCAATCTGAACAGCCCACACATGCACTCCACTTGACCAAAGGCCCTCAAAGAACTCGGATGACTCTGAACTGCTCCAGCACCCACAGCGTAGCTGACCTGCCCAAGCTCTAATCCATGACCTGTTTCAGGCAGGCATGACTATGTTGCCCTAAGAGCAGCCGTTAAAATCTTCCAGCACAAGGTCCCAGTGCAGCCGTCCAGTTTAATGGAAGCCAACAGGGGCTGGATGGCAGGAATGACTGACAGTAAATTACAAATTTCCCCTGGCTGCTCTCAGGTTAAGAGGCAAACTTGAATAAAAGGTACCAGACCCTCAGATATTCTCTAAGGAGCCCTGATAAAGGCACTGGTCTGCAAAGAAAGGTAGGTTGGTTCAGCTCTTAAAGCTCTAAATGACCTGTGTTGGGTTGATTTAAGCTACTACTCTCAGTTGCCTTCCTTAGCCTCTGTCACAGCCTATCAAAATATAAAATCTATTGCTTAAGATTAGGACAAAGCTCCAGGAGGTAACTTCTTATACTGGACAAGCATAAAACAAAGGAGATACGACTCCAAGTCCAAAGGCTCAGGACTGCTTCCCTTCTCCCATTTGTGATCTCTACTTAAACTCTGCAGCAAGAAAAGGTCTGCCTGGAAAATACGCATTTCTGCAGTGCCTAAGAAAATGGGGCTGATTTTAGTTCAATGAAGCTCAATTGAGTAAAAATACAAACAAAAACACTCATCAAATTCCCAAGTACACAAGTTGAAGTGTTTCAGCATGACTTTAATTTTAAGTCTCCTTATACAGTCAACTGGAAAATATTTCAGTCATACATCAGCCCAGTTTTGCATCCCTGCTCTTATTTGACAACATGACATATCACAGCAGTAACTCCTCAGAACGGGGGACTCAATACATGCCTCACTGTTACTTGATGAGCACCTGCATGTGAAAGACAGTATTTCTCTGCTGCACATGCAGTACATGGGTCTTGGGGTACATAAGCCTTTACTGTCCCAATAATTCACAGGTACTCTATGGGTTGAACAGATTTACATACAAACATTAAAGAATGTAACAACACGATTGGCTCCTTAGCTACGTGCTCATATGGAAGGACTATAAAAAATACCAGGCTACCGCAGCAGTTTGAAATAATTTGAAAAATATCTCCCTCTGGAAATCTATGTGCTTGATTTAATACATTTAAATATAAGCATATTATAAATTAAGTAGCCACCTTGGTGTTCCTCCTCAAGAGCAATTCCTACCTACAACTTGGGAAGACATACCTGAGCTTTTCTGTTCATGGATTTGGTATTTTGATGCAAGAGAAACAAACATGAAGAGAAAAATATCTACATGAATAAACGCAAAATTCAGTTGATACCTAGAAGTGGATATATATAATTTTTAAATAGCACTTTCTATGACTAAATTTGCAAACAGAAGCTCACAGACGAAGAAGGCAGACTGCCACTGGAGAGAACCTCCGTGGTCATCACTTCCTCTCTCAGTAAAAAGATGACCTTAGATCAAGGGAAATAGAGCTGCACAGTATTTAGAGATGTTACCTGGTCTGCCTGATTTTCTAAAGCAGGAGGAGTCCCATTTTTGGTCAGAACTGGTTACAGCTAACCTGACAAAAGTCTTCAGCAATCAATATGCAAAACACCAAGGCAGCCTAGTCCAGCACTCCAGAACTTTAACAGTAGGAAACTTTTCTTCACAACAAACCTAACCAAACTTTCTTCCCCACTGCAACCTAAGACTGTTATTACTTGCAAAATCCATATCGGACATAGAGAACAATTTCCTTTCTCTTGATTTTAAGTATTTACATAATTATGTTTCCTCTCTGCCCTCTTTTTTTAGGCTAAACAAGGTTCTTTTAACATTATCAATGATGCTTTCTAGAGCCGTGACCATATGCTGTTGTCCTCTGAATTCAACCTCAAATGCTGAAAAGAATCCAGCTCCACAGGAAAACAGAAACCTTCTGATTTCTGCATGGCCTCAGTGTACCTCTTCAGCTTCATAATGATATCTGAAGACAGGTGGAATTTCCCTCAAAGGAAAAATTACACTTCTTGCTTAGTCCAACTAATAAAAGTTTGTTTTCTTAATAGGAAATTAATTGGATTAGTTCAAGGAAATGACGTCAACTATGACCATAAGCCCTCCTTTCCCCCCATGAAGCACTTTAATGATCATCTAGCAAAAAAATCCACGGTGTGATTTCTAGTTGTGAGCAATAAAACTACAGACAGCTGACTTGGGACTAAATTCAAATGAGTTACAAAATCACTTTTAGAGTAACAGGTGGTTCATGGACATGGCATGTCAATTACCTTAAAAATCTTGGGATTTTCTTTTTCCTGTAAAGTATTAACACCATCACTCAAAAACACTTACTCTAATATGTATTTTCCCCCCTCAATTTAAACACCTTAAGAACCAGAAGTCTCTATTATGTATGCTCAGTGTACCACATCAGAATAGAAGGTACGGATAAAGACTTAAAATAAGTAAAAAAGAAAAAAAAAATGTGAAAGAAGATTAAGTGATTTAAGGGAATAAATCTCACTTCAAGCTACTCAGACTCACACTATTAAGTGAGCTAAGTACTTGAGGGGGTGAAGGGGATAGAGCTACTTCCCTCAGTAAATTATCTGCAATAAGACAAATAACAAATTCCTAACTGTACAACTCAACTCTCACTCCCCATCCACTTTGTATCTTAAGACAAAAGTCATAAACTTGACTTATTTTTGCCACTTGGCCTTCATCTCCACAAAAGCCTCCTTTGCCAGAGCATACATAGATGTACACTTGATGCTCACTGTTCCCTTTATATTTTTGACATTGGGGACTTCCAGAAGAAAGCAGTATAATTTTTGCTGCCTGTTTCATTCTACATCAGTCATTAGGATAGTTAAACGAATACAAAATTCCAAGCAGAGGGAGATGCAAAAAAAGTGTGATGCTCTAAGTTGAGAATTAGAAAGCTTAGGCAGCAGAGAAAGGAGTACTGGCTGTAAATTCTTCAGAGAACAGCTTATATGGCTTGCCTTGGTGGAGATGTTTTCTCATAACACAGATAACAATCATGACATTGATACTTTCACCACTACAGTGATCTTAAAACAGAGGACAGAGAAAAATAATAATAATAATCATCCTTCATCTTTCCTTCCTCCTAGGCACCCATGGAAGAGCAACACTGTAGTAAAAAGAGAAGCAGTCTAGAGCACTAAGTGTTAACAAAACACACGCACACATGTATTTATTACCATAATGACTTCTCCACTATTTTGGTCCTGAAAACCTCCTCCTGGTCCAGGTTTACAGTACAGTAGCAATCTCTCATCTTGTTTGGCCCCGGATACGTAGGAAGATTTTTGGCTTCACCTAATGACAAGAAAGAAAGAAAAGAAAAAAAAAATAGAGAGAATTACATATTAAAGAGTTATCCACAGTCAAATGTCAACTGATGCGGGGTCAGCAATACAAGTAAGGCAAAGTACTATCTATTTTTCTTCCTAAGTATTTATGCCTCTTCTGAACTTAGCAGCAGCATCCTGTTTCCAAGGCAGGAGCTCCTGACAGTAGCAAAGAATCAATGCCCTAGAGATATCCCAGGTACCAGCTTTGCTGAGTCCACCGCAAGCCTGTCCGGCAACATCAGCGACAGTTCTGATTTTTTTTTTTTTTTTAATCTCCAATTTAATTGCATTTGCTTCATTCTAATTATTTATTTGGAACATTATTTTCACCCCTTATGTAAGAAATGAGGAACATAATGCAGCAGTAAAACCACCCCATACATCCCACTCACTTTATCCAAAGCCACTGTCAGAGCACAGTACACGAGGATGGATGCCCAGCTCTACTGCTCTCACAGATGCCAGGATGGAAAACAGTCACTTCAGATACAGTGAACAACCTTATACCACACAACAGACTTTAAAGCATTCCACTGGGGTGATCAGTGCTCATGGAGCCCCTTTTCCTGGTCTCTAGGAAAAGGCATCACATAAGTCATATTTACTTATTTTGAAATATTCTTCTAAAATGCGACTTTTTGTGTTTGAATGATTGAGGAACTAAGGGTAACCAAAAGACTACAAACCACAGAAATATGAAACAACAGCAAAACCACAGTTTTGTTCTCTACCTATCCATTAATAACCAAAACTGAGAACTGAACTTGCCTGGCAGAGCGACGGAAGCCAAACTCTCAGAAAGGAAACTGGGTAATGTTCCCTGTGGCTCTACTCAGGCACCTTAGCACCACATGGCAAGTGTCTCAAATCCAAGCAGAAAGCTTAAAACTCTCAAAAATGACTAAATACAGACCCAAAAGCAATGTGGTCTTATTTACATTCATTTTTTTTTCCAGTACCAGGAGATAATTAGATACCCTGGGAACTAGACTATTCTCTCCTGATAAAAATACAAGGTAAAAAGGAGGACCAAAGCATAGACTAGGGGGGCCACTGCTTGACGGCTGGCAGAAGAGGGAACTCTAAATGACAGAAACAAATGCAACTTTTCATCATACCTCTGTACTAGACAAATGCCCTTCCCAGGCTCCAGCTCCCAAATAGCCTTACTATTAACAGAATCGTCTTACATCTTTCAATCCCATCTTCACTGGCGATGCACTTCCCTCCCAACACCGCTTCTACACATTCATTCAACAGCAACAACTTAATGCAATGTGTACATAAATACAGTAGAATTAGAAGCAGAAAACAACAAGCCAACTATCATCCTCAGCTTTGAAAGAGCAGCATAGAGACCCACAGGACTTTGTGTCACGCTCATCTGGTCTCTTTTTCGCATACAGTTGATGCACTTTCACTGACCAATTCATGCCGTGACATCACTTGACTTCAGCCCTTTGAAATGCCGCACATCCAGCTTCCCACAAACTGTCTAGGTATGGGTGATCACATGTGCATTTTCTAAATTTAACCACAGACCATACAAAGAGCTACTGATATGTGGACAAAACTGGCGTTTCACACAGCGAGGCCTCACTTGAGGTCTTTTTAAGTAAGTTTGCTCACAACTCAGCTGATGCAACTTGATACCATCCTTCCCACTTGGTTCAGAGTTGCGAGACACATTATGCTAAAAAAGCTGTCTCCATTGCAATTCAGAGGTACGACTGCAATGTCTATTAGCATGCCCAAGATGGCTTCATAATAAGCTAAAGCTGTTAAGAATAGTTTAACTGCAACAGTTCTAGCCAAAAATATATTGAAGATTCTTGCTGGCTTGTATTAACTACATTAAAGTCTATACAGCTGTGGTAAACTTCCAGCTTTCACTCTCGTTAGCCTGAGTTCCAGTAAGTTGGATATCAAACCTACTAGCCTAATTTACAGGTTAAGATGTAACAGTCTGCCCCATCTCCCTCATTCTTAAGCATCCAAACTCCTCTCTCTAGTCTCCCTTTAAAATCACGCGAGACCAGCCTCTTTACGGACGACTGGGACAGCTCTCCAGAGGGAGGGAGGGAGGACAAGAGCCTCTCAAGGAAGCCTTACTCAAGATAAGGAAGGCTCCTCTGGGGCTGGCGCACTCTTCACGCAGTTCTTCCAAAACACAACTGCTCAAAGCTTGTCAAGCGCAAAATTAAAGAAAGAAATTGCAATTTCCCTTTTTCTGCACATTCCTGCTTCCTGTTCCAACACAAACACAGACAAATAAAGCGACTTCCAAAATCCACACTCTGGATTTTCAAGCAGGTTTCTGATGGGGACAATAACCAAAGTGTTTAAAGTTATTACATCATCCTGCCAGAGCACTGTGTAAGAACCATAATTGAAAACTCATTTCTCTTTGTTAAAAGAATTACGGAAGAAAACTCGTATTAGAATCCAAAGGCAGTACAAAGGAGAGTACCATTTGGTGTCACTGGAAGTGACAACCTTCACAAACTGCAAAGCAACTTAAAGATCACCACCAGCACATATGGAAAATGGAGCACAGAGAGCGGATAGGGAGAGAAGACATCTGACAGTAATTTCTTTCTTCAAGCTAGAGAAAGGCCCTGAAAAAACCATGGACACCAGAACAAGGGACTGATTGACCAACCACATATACTAATCATGTTACTGACTTGAGTAGGAGCTTACAAAAAATATGTTTTCTTCCCAACTCCAAAAGCAACCAATGGCTGTTTAGATTCCTCTAGCACCGAGCAGTTAGGGAGGAGAAAATTGTCAAGCTTTCAAGCATAGCTAAAGACGCAGCTCTCTTGCCAGACATTTTATGTCAACAACCACAAAAAGCTTCAGTTGCTCTTTAGATTCCTTCAAGGCAAAAAAAAAANAAAAAAAAAAAAAAAAAAAAACCCAACAACTTTCCCTCTATGGAACTCTTCTGCTTTGACAATGAAGCTCAACAATTCCATACATATTACTCGCTCCTGCTGCTACTGAAATAAGGAGGTGGGAGTGGGGGGGGAAGAAAGGTGCATCATTTCTATATTCTCAATTACTGGAACTAATGAGATGAACTCATTTGCGCAGGAATTCCACAGGTTAACATATCTGTACAGATGAAGCACCTTTGCCAATTTTATTTTCAAGAGGAAGCTCTAATCTCACTCTTCATATTTGTGAGGTGCCAGCCAGCAGGCTGGAGACTTTTTGGGTATTTAACAAAAGCTCAATGCACTCACCTGTAAATCTTTCAGCTTTCCACTGTGCTAACAGGAAATAAAATGTTTTTTAATGAGACCCTGACAATTTCAAATATAGAAGCACTTCCTTTTACAGCACAAGGCTTCCATTCAGAGCCCTGCAGGTAAAATAATCAGCTTCTGACTGCAACAGTATTTCCTTCTACCCCTGCTATCGGACGTTTCTAATGCATACGGTCCTAATTTAACAGAGTGATGGACTTAATTAATTTTGCACTATTCACTTAAGTAGTAAAACTCATTTTGGTTATGGAAAAGCTCTCATTAGATATTGTTGACAGGTCCTTAAAAGCAGACTGTATAATCTAGATACCTCACTGACTTGCTATCTTCTCCCACTGATACAGGGCCACTGAAGTTTAAAAGAGGTTTTCCATGGCAGCATAGACCGCCTAACTTGAGCTGGGCCCAAGGGATGCCCCAGGCTGCAAATCTGCCAGATGCTTGGGAGCATAACTAATGAAAACAAAAAATAAGAAAGAAACTGCCCTTTCTGTAGACTTGGAGGCAAACAAAAAAATACATATGCACATATGTATTTCCCGACCATTTTGTCACCTTAAATGTTTCCAGATATTTAGTATTTTTAATTCAATTTAGGTATTTGTGATTGTTTTGTCTTTACTTCTGACAGATTTTCCCAGCTACAATCTTGTGTAGATGCATGAGTGAGAGACATTATTTCTACCCTTTAGAATGAAATTTGCTGTTGTGTGCTTCCAAGTATCATCCATCAATGCATCCATCAATGTATGTTCATTAAGGAATCCTTTTCATGTGTCAACAGTTTTATCGTGCCACTCCTAGTGGCAATAGATTTCATTTTTAGTGAAGAAAGTATGGGAGAATCATTGCCCAAACTACGCCTAAAAAGAAAAAAGAAAAAGAAAAAAAAAAATGCCACCCAGCATCTCTGCTTTCCACATCTCAGTAATTTACTTCAGGGAGTCATCTGCAGGACTTACGAGAAACACAGCTGAAAAGGGCAACACATCCAAACCATCAACAACGAGTCACTTAGTGTCTGCCGTATTCAGGAAGCCTTCCCCCAAACAAGCTCCTGGGCAGGCAGGTCAAGAACAGAACAGAGCAGTGATGTGTGTCAAGAATGAACAGCTTCCCCTGTTCTCCTCCAAGCTGTTTATTGTAATGCAGATGCTGGGATCTGCAAAACCATCTCAAAGGCACTTTTCAGGTTTTCCTTCTTCCAAAAAGTATTATTTCTTCAGCACACACAAATAGAAGAAATAAAGAAAGAAATTAAAACGTACATAGATCTGCTTCTCCATCAGAATTTAAGAATTTCCTCAAGCACGAAACCCATAGTATGTATGTAAAACCTTAAGATGCCATCAAATTGCAAATTTGAAAGAAACACTTAATTTCAGTTAACCTTACTTTGAAATATAATACCACACAATGACAATTAGAACATGCAGAAATACATGGATGAACACTACCTTTTGGGCCTATGTGTGAACTTAAATTGATTGAACACTGATGTCTGAATGTTGAGAGAGCAGTTCAGACTTCTTTTTTTATTTTTTAAAAACTTTGAAAAAAATATACGTTAAAAATATCCATTTTAATATTAAACTGGACATGATTGGAAAACTCCCATTAACACAGGCTCCTATTTTTATTACTAAATATCCAAAACAGTAACAAAAATTCACATAGAAGAAAGCCTGTATTATAAGTGTCTGAGAGCAGCCTATACAATTATATTTCTATATTACTTCTATATGTAGGTATCATGCATACCTTTCAAAGGGCAAAATTCCAATTCATTTTTGCCTTTCCAAAGAGGAAAAAACATTTAAAAAAAAGCAAAATCATAAAATCTGAGATCTCAAAGCTCAAAGCCTAGTCTATCCTTGGTGTAGATATACATCTAATAAATTATCTGAAGAGTTTCTACAGAAAGAGTGGCGAAGCACTAGTACAGGCTGCCCAGGGAAGTGGTGGAGTCACCGTCGCTGGCAGTGCTCAAGATGAGGCGCTTAGGGACATGGTTTACCGGGTATGGTGGTCATCGGTTTATGGTTGGACTTGATTAGCTTGAAGGTCTTTTCCAACTAGAGTGATTCTACGATTCTGTGATATTCCTGGGTTCTTTTATAACAACTTAGAACCAATATATTTCTATGGCAATATATGCAAAGTATCAAACACTTTCCTCTCCCCTCTATATACCTCTACGGGTTACTGAGCCTGAAAATAAATAAAACTATACAATTCAAAAATATATGATCAAGCAAACAAACATTAAAAAAAATAGATTTGCTTAGACACAGATGTGTTTAGAAATATTAATTGTTCAACAACCTCTGTTGGCTTTAGCTTTAGACATTCATTTGTGCACGCTCACATACACAAGCTTTACCCTCATAAAGAGGCAGATTGCATGAGATTTCTAAACCAGGTCAAAAATAGCCATCTGTGAAGAGATTTTGATCATCTGGAAAATGAGATTTTTAGATGACCTACTCTTAACATAAAGCCTGGCCTGCCAGACCCTTTCGAGTGAATTGATTATTGGATTAGAGGACTCAGGAAAAGCATTATTTCCCGAACAAAATGATGTTGAACTGGGCCACATCAACCCCAGACCAATTCAGTGCCACTGCTGCACGTGAGCAGCAAGGAAACAAACTATGCTACACTCTTTAGACCTCTTTAGACAAGAACATTGCACATAAATGGTCCTCTTAGAAGCAAGAAGTGGTATCAATCCCCAGTCCTCTGACACTGAACTCAGGACAGTCACAGTAATGATACCAGACAGCAGCCCATAGCTGAGCTACCTACACCTGCTCAGAGGTGGTACTTGCAGTGCAGTTTCAAAGCCTTCACAATCTAGTGGCAGGAGCCTTGGGCACCCATCAAAGCCTCCTTCGCACCCCCTGCTCCATCAGGACGTGCTGCACCAGGTGCAGCACAGCTCTACCCTTCCCTCCCACCATCAAAGCTTCCTCTGCACGACATAGGAGCCTTGCCCAGCACACTCAAGCCTATTGCCCTCAACAGCCTTTCCCTGCCACACACGTGTTGGGGGAGCACCAATTTCCAAGCCTTTTGCAGTCCTGAAAGGTCCATAAAGCAATCAAACATCTTGCCTTTACTTTTGGGTATGAGAGAAGTGGCTAAGTACATTCTTACTGTGAGGAGCAATGAAAAGATAGAAGCTATTTGGTGTAGAAGGAAATTTCAAAGAGGTCATTTTAAAGGGAGACAGTGCCAGAAAAGAGGTGATCTTGGGCTGTTTTCATTCAAAATCCCAGTTTCCCTGCTGCAGGTTGGGGCAAATGTTCCACCTTCCTTTGATGCAACTTCCTTGTATCACTGCAGAAAACCAGATGAATTAACCAAACTGCCTCCTCATCTGTGTTGATACTACGGTGAAGTTGTCTCATTATTTATCACTTTTCAGTCTGGCTTGGATTTTGGAAGTGGCATTTTGGATGTAAGCAAATCTCATGTGACTTCCCAGCTGCATTTGCTAGGGGCTCTTGACCTAGAGGCTCTCTTTTCCTAGCAGTTCCAGTAGTGTGTGGGTTGACTACAGGTTGTTCCGCACCTCTGAATTATGACCTTCATTTGGCTCACACAGGGTATTTTGTTTTTATTTTTTTTCCTCCCCTTTTTAATCAGCTTCCTGAAGTTACAATAGATCTTTTCTCAGCACAGTTTAAGGCCCAGAACATCTGTTGTGGGAGGCCATGCAGGACATGAAGGCTGAAGGAGGGGCAGAGTGGCTCAGAGGAAGCAACTTTAAATGTGCTGTTCCAGCATGGATGTGTGCTGGGCAATTTAAGCTATTTTAGAAGAACAGTATGAGACAGGAAATACAACCAAATGGTTTCAAGCATCCAACAAAATGTGACTAGAACCCAGCATCACTTCAGCTGCTCTCTCTGGAGAGTATCTGCACTCTGGAATACATACAGGGCCCTAGTGATCATTAAAGACCAACTGTAATGGTATCATATTTTTGTGAAATTAAATATGTTTTACTTGTCTTCATTTATATTTTCTATACATAAACCCCCAAAACCAGATGCCCCCCAAAAATCCCATGTTTTTGATGTAGAAATTTTGTATGTGGAAAAAACAAAAGCAATAAAAAAGGATTAATTTCTCCTCTCTTGTATGACATTTATCACAAGTATCACCAATGACAACTGGCCCTGAAAATATGCAGAAATTTGAATCACTTAATGTTTTACTTAGGAATAACTGTTAAAAAGTTGAAGGCCTACCAGTAATTAAAAATAGTAACTTCTATCTAATGACTCTGTTACCCATAACTGCTCCTGCTTTATAGCTACTCATTTAGAATCGCCTTCCCTGACCAGAATTTCACAACATGAGATATACGTCAAGCTCTGTTTGGCCTTAGAGCCCCCCAGTGCTTCAAAACCAAAGCCCACAGAAGTGTTTAGAAACAAGCTGATTCAGAGCCCAGCAGTTCAGGGCAATTCTGGAAACCACCTAAAATTTAAGAATTATCTGAGTAAGGACTACTTTCCGTCAACTATCAAATCTCTTAAGTATAATACGGTCTTGACATTTTATTAGTGCACTCTCCTTGTACATGCCTTAATGCACAAGGAATATTTTATGTACTAAGGAACAATTTAATATGGAACTATTTTAAGGGGTGTGTCATATGCAGTTTGCTGACTACATGCTTATAAATAGTTTTTTCATTGAAAATATTACTTCAAGAAAATACAGAACTTGTTAGTTTTCCTCTTAAGCAGCTAACGCTGTAATGCAAAAAATGTCTTTGCACTGGACACACCACTCCTGATTAGGACACTACATAAATTAATCACAATATTTATGTAGTTTTATTTAATGGACCTTCATTCACGGAGCACTTCCTTGTGCAAAGTGGAACACTCCACTTGCTCATTCTTAAGTCTGGTGTCCTGTGCAATATACAGCTGACTTTTCCAAACTAGCTATTTTCAATTATCTCAGTAAAAGATTTATTTCACTGTTAAGCAGTCTCCACTGTGCAGATGTACGTACAACTCTGACAGCACATAAATTGCTATGAATTTCCTGTTGATAGTTTTAAGTCTCATTAATCATACAAACAGCAACAGCATCCCTATTCACTCCTTACTACATTTTGATATGTTCAGAATTATTTGAGCTTGATAATTGTTGACGACTCCATCAAAATGGCTATTTCTGTGTAATTATTGAGGCAAACACAAATTTGGTGGAAGACTTTAGCAGAGGGACACAGAACTTCTAGAGAGGGTCTAGTGTAGAGCAACAAAGATGATTAAGGGACTGGAACATCTATCTTATGAGGAAAGACTAAGTGAGCTGGGACCGTTTAGCCTGGAGAAGAGAAGACTGAGAGGGAATCTAATCAATATGTGTAAGTACCCGAGGGGAGAATGTAGGGAGGATGAGGCCAAAATCTTCTCGGTGGTGGCCAGTGACAGGACAAGGGATAATGGGTACAAACTGAAACATAGGAGTTTAATCTCCATGTGAGGAAGAACTTCTTTACTGTGACGGTGACAGAGCCCTGGAACAGGCTGCCCAGAGAGGCCTCCACAGCCTCTCCCTCCAACTTCTCTGGAGATCTTCTAAACCCAACTGGATACGGCCCTGTGCCACGTGCTCTAGGTGTCCCTGCTTGAGCAGGGAGGTTGGACTAGATGATCTCTAGAGGTCCCTTCCATCCTCACCCATTCTGTGATTCTCTGATTCTGTGATAACAGAGCGATTGCTTTCCAGCTTGCAATACTGTGCAATTAAATGCTACAACTGCATATTAGCAAGGAATCACTGCAACGAATCTACAGGCCTATTAATTCCTCTGAAGAGAAAGAAGACAAAAAAACCTCTAGACTCAGAAGATCAGGCTGCCTTAACTTCCGCTACCACACAGTTCGTCACATGAATTTCTAAAAGCAGCCCTTTACAGAACATCCACACACTGGCAGAACCTCAGTGTCGCCAACCGAGAACATAAACAATCAATTTGCTGTCAGCAGGCTAAGCAGAGATTTTATATTCTGTATGTGTATCTAAATCTATAGACGGATAGGTAAATTTTAGAAATATATCTATAAATCAGCACCGACTTTTGACTTACTACTGGAAGGAAATTTTCAATTATAAAATAAAAACATATTTGGAAAGAGACAAAATCCTATGCATAGGAAGAGAGGGACAATATCAGCTACCACTCTCTTGTGCAGTTGTTCTTTGCGGACCTCCCGCAAAAGCTCTGCCGTGGTCAGCCCCGCACTTTGTCATTCTGCATGTCTACCAACACAGGTCCAGTAGGTCTAGCAGGACTCAGCAGAATGACGGACCAGAAAGTCCTTCTGCCAGAACTGTACAAAGATAAAGCATACTGACTAGGACTGGCATCACTTTAGACAATAACTCACCTCCAGAGTGCAAACATTTATCGGCAGTTCTATCTGCTCTTTATAAACTTTGTCTTCTCTTCATAGGATATATGGGGTTTTGCAGCTCAAGTCATAGTACTTCACTATGACTTTAGCGACTTTCTTCAAAAATGAACTAAGCTAAAATTTCTCTCACAAAGCAGCCATCAAGCCATCCATTATAAGGGTAATATATATAACATTTAGCTAAACCTTTAGTATATTGAGATTACAGTTTGTTATAGAAAAGGATGCTCCATAACATTACCTGTATGGGAGTCATAGTACCAAATCTCAGTTTGAGGTCTCTTGCTATTACTCTGCCAATCTCCCAATCCCACTATGGAAAAGCCACCAGCACCTCAACCTCTTTGAAGAAAAGGTGCTAAACACAGCAATAAACACTGAAGATGATACAGAATGGTAAGTCAGTGGCATAGCTATATTTCTGCACGCATTAGACTTTTGAATAAGGACAACTGTTTACCTACACCATTTAAAAAACTTTAGGACTTAAAAATCTCATAATGTGATCATAACACAGACTTTTCTATTATATGTTCCTTATGAAGGTTACATGGCATTTATTTTCCCCAGATGAGAAGGTCCTCATGTAGCCTTTTACATACACGTCCACAGAAAACTCCAAGCAAACCAACCTGAAGAGCCTAGAATCTCCATACTAACAACCTACATCTTATCAAAACCAGAAGCAAACGCAGCTATCCTGCTGCTGACTGAGAACTCCACTCCTATTCACTGCTCAGCCACTCAAGGAATTTTTAGTGTGCATTGCAGACTTGTATTTTACATATATATAGTTTAAGCTGAAGATTAAACTATATATACCTACATATATATATTTAAATATAAACATATATTTTTAAACATCAGTGCTCTCCTTCCCTGGGTTCTTGTCAGGAATGCTTTTTTCCCTTGCTAGTGCTTGAGTGCTTGGTCAACCTTTTCTGTTTAGCCGTCCTTTAACAAAGTTCATGTCAATTAGACTACTCATCTAGCACGCCAAGCTCTACTGGAGAAGCTGCATCTCCATGATGCCAAGGCAGCTTTCCCAAGACAAACAGAAAGCTGAAGTGGGTTCAGGAGGAAGAAGAGGAGACAATGATGTTAGAAGAACATCCTGAGGGCCAGAAACAATGTTTTAGCAAGAGGAGCTCTAGGGCATTGTAGAGTATTTTCAAGCTCATTGACAGTGGAATAACAAAAGAACAGCATATCTAGCATATTATAGAAATTGAAGAAACTTCTGGAAACAATTTAAATCCATATACATTCTGGCGAGAGAGAAAAAAAAAATCAGAAATAATCAAACTTGTTCTTTGTTTCATACAACCTGAAAAGCATTACTAGGGTTCTCTGCTTATGTTTTACAGTGTAATAGATTTGCCCAAAGATGATTGCTTAATTCCTTCAAACACTTGAATTTTAAGTGCTAGAAAAATAACTAATGATTCATTTGTCCTTGGCAGATATGCATGACCTTGTATTAGTGAGAAAAAAAAAAAAAAAAATCACAAAACGGCTGAGGTTTGAAAGAACCTCTGGAGCTCAAGGCAATTGTCTAATCCAACCCCCCATGATCCCCAACTCGTGGTACACAAACTAGCTTGTATCATTTAGCCTGGATCCAGCACACTCATCTCTGCACCACAGCAGTATCTGCCAAATACAGGATCATGCTGTGTTCCAGAGGAATCCAACAAATAGCCCACACTAGAGGCAAATGAATTTCAAAGCAGCAAAGGTGTTTTTTTTTTTTTCTTCTTTTACAGTGGTTATACCTGTAGAAATGGGAGCAAGATTCAAAAAGTAACCCTGAAGAAGTAGAGCTCCTGGGCACTCACCCAAGGCCAAACATTTTTCAAAACTGCCAATGATCTTTGGAAGTTGGGCATTCCTTAGGAACTGCTCATCCACACCCACAAAGTTCATCCAAAGTTGAATTTTTAATATGCCTGTTTAGACACTACTCGAATCTGTCTCACACATAGAAAAGCCAATAATCTGAATAAATACTTATAATGGAGGTAAGTGCCTGATATCTGTAAAGATCAGCTGAAAAATGAAGGCAGAATGAGAATAGCAGGGAAAGCTACACAAAAGAACCACTGTTTGAATATTGTACAGATAATCTCATTTTCTATCCCACTGGTCAGCACCAGCACCGTTGCCCATTTCAGGAGCATTTTCTTATCAAAATAGCATTAACAACTCACAAGCTGGAAAAAAATGCTCTTCCAAAGAGCCAAAACCAAAGTTTAATGCGAAACATGAATTTAGCTTTCCTATGCCAATATTTACGACCATGTCATTTGGCAACTTCAATCTACCTTGTTACAATCCCTACAATCTTTCAAGACACAAACCAGATGTTGCTGTCAGGGACAGTCAGAGAATTCACCTTTACACACCACTGGGTGCCTGTGTTATCATCGCTACTGCACCTGTGTGGTTCACTCAGGCTTCTGTGAAAGAGGATTCAGATCAGGAATACAACCCTGGTTTTATGAATTACGGTTTGTAGGAGTCACCCTCTCTTTTCACTGGCCAGAGGGAGCTGAGCCAGCCCAACTCAGCACCCAGGTTAAGTGTCCATAGCTACACAGTATGCGTTTCCCTCCATGTCCTCCTATTTTCGATTTATTCAGCTCATGCTTTCTACAGACACAGCTCATCTTCCAAACAGCTGTTGCTCAGAATAAACCACCAACTCTAAAATCTCTTCTGATATCAAGACAAAGAGCCTCACAGGCTTTCCTATAACACCCCTCTGAACTGGGAATTCTGCCCCTGTTCTAAGATTGAAACTCCCATCAGGCTCCAACAAACATTTCACGGGACAGAATTCTGCAGGGACAATTTCTGTCCTACATACTTCAGGTTCAACTCCCGTAACATGAGAAGAGGCTATAAGCAAATAATTATTGTTATTACTACTTTTTTAAATTAATGTTTCACAAAGGTCGAGCCACTGCCGCAATCGCAGTGTAGGTTTTTTCTCCTTGAATGAATGCGATTCAAGTTTAAGACAGAGGTGTTTTAGGAAACTTTAGTACTATAAATTCACTTGTCTTACAGCTGATGTCCCGCTAGCATCAAAAAAACTCCTCAATTTAATATATGAATTCCAGAGGGACTGCAAGAATGTGCCCGTTACAGTGACTAAAACTTATTCTTAAGTGTAATGATACTGCTGAACTACAGTATCAAGCAGCAGCGGAGTACTTACTATACAACTGGTAAGGCATCAACCTGTGCCGCAATTTATTTTTGAAACAAGATTTCGAACAGTGACTAATCTGATCTCCCTGAGAGAGGGAACATCACATGAATCTTGGTCTGAGGAACAAGCCTAACCAAGAAAGAATGACTCACCGCATTGTGCAGGCAATGTGATGAGAACCAAATGCTAGAGCTTTTCCAGCTTCAGTAACACCAGCTTCATGATGAGAAGAGGAAACCATTTACTTCTTCAGGGCTGAATATAGACTACATGGAGCAACAGCAGAGAAGAGCAAGCAAGTAGAGGCAGAAGTAAGCACATTCTTTTATTACTGAAATAGCGAACAAAATCATGGAGTTCAGCGGTTAATATAACTGTGTGCACCTGAAACATCACTGGTTTAAGCAACTGACATTCTGAAGAAAAAACTAAGCCAAAATAATTTTTCCCCCATCTAATTTCTCTAAATGCTTGCACGATTAAAATTCATATTTACAGAGAAGTTTATAATGTTCAATGAAATGTCTGCAATCCAGCTGTTTTTTTCCATGCAAAGGATGAACCAGAGTACTTTTAAAAAAGTGACCTACTTTCTTTTTCTAAGCTGTGCAAAAAGTGCTAATAGAACAAAACTCAATTATGTGTTACTTTTTCTTACCCTTCCAGTTCTGGTTTCAAACTTAATCATGTCTGCTGTAGAAGAAGAGGTGAACAACACTTACTGTCTGTTAAAAATTTTGGACATGTTAAGCATTCTGCAGACTTATTACCAGTTACAAAGCAAAACCCATTTATGCATACAGACGCCAGGGAATTCAAAAATATGTACAGGAGGAACAACTGGCAACTGCTCTAAAGCACTTATGCAGAAATTTATAAACACAATTAGCTTGATAAATCTGTATAATGCAACAGAAATCCATTCCGACTTAGCTTCAGTAGCAAAGGCCCAACTGTACAGTTGGGAGCTGCATGAATGCAGAAGGCGTTTGCTGCCTTGGGATGCTTCAGCCCGAACAAGTGTTCATACACCAAATGGCAAGATTAAGTTTTACAAAAAGAGGGCAGATAAAGGATGCAAGACAAATATTGCATTAAGTAAGGGAAGGGGACAGGAAAAGGTCTGTACAGAAAACTTTTCCAAACCAAGATCCAGCCTGGCAATATTTAAGGCTGGCCAAGCTAGCTAGTGGCAATGGCTTGCTTTGACAGTGCATTCCCACAGCTATGCCTGCAGTCAAGTTAGTTCCTCCGTCCCCTGGCCAGCAAGGCCAGGTCACAGGGCAGCCTGAACTCACTATGAATCTATGGGCCAAGCTAGACCAGTGCAACATCCTCTGGTCTTTAAATAAACTCCTGAAGTCCCTGTGCAAACTCATCATGAACAAAGGAAGGGCTGGAGTCGGGGAACACTACTGAAACTCACATATAAGATGAAGTTTGTTTCTGGATTATACCACAGATTTCCACTGTCACAGCAAGAAAGCATCTCACTGACATTTACAGTAACTTGTTGCAAAACTTAAAGAATGTAAATGGGCATGCATTTCCAAAGGTACTTGCTGGATAGCGAGATGCCATTTTTACCATTTAGGGTAGAAGATAACTTAGAGACTCCAAAAGCAAGCAAATCTCTGTGCATCCTGTAGTCAGTAAGACTAATGCTTCTTTAGAAGAAAAACATTCACTGAGGATGAAAAGCTATTTGGCTTCAAATAACCCCCATCTATGTCCGTATAGTTTCAAAACACCCCCATTTGTTTTTACAAAGCAGCACTATATAGTAGGGCCATTCCATGTAAGAAGTTTGTATTCCCAAGCAAGAAATTGGCTCCTTCGGTTAAAGATCTGGATCCCATTCCATGCCGCAGACTTCCATCTGTGTTTGGACACAGCAAGTCAGACAGCTAACTCCTGTGCTTGAACCACCTCCCTGTGTAACATTTCACTTTCACAACACAACTTCCGTGCCTTGGAGGGAAGACTTCACTAAGTGCTGCATGCAGCACAGGCTAACGCAATCACACGAGGTGCTGAGGAAAACACCTGCGAGGGTCACCAGCAAAGCTGGAGCAGTCTGATGAGCCCTCCGTTGTGCAGCAAGTAAAGATGGTTATTCTTCTTGGCCTCAGCAGCAACGGGGGAAAACAAAATATAAACCAAGTGGTATCAACACAAACAAGAGGAGACAGAAAACATCTGGCCCTTTTAATGGGGAGGTAGGCAGGAAGAGGGCTTTCCCTAGCCAGGAGGGAAGTACCTTCTCGTTAGCTAGGCACGCTCCCAGCGGCCCTGCCACATGTGAGGGAAAAGGGCTGCCCTGCACAGGAGGCTGCCCAAGGTACACGGCCCCAAAGTACAGGGGCAGAGAAACCGTGAGCCAACAAGCATGGGGTGAGAAGGGAGGCGCACAGCAGGTTGGCAGCAAAGGATAACGCAGAGAGGAGCCCAAGAGTAGTGCCCATCCGAGTATAAGGCCATCTCTACACACTCCAGCACCGTTACATTCCCAATAAGCCCCCCAGAACATTCCCGCTGCTGCCAGCTATAGGTTTCTTAGATCTGAAGTAGGATACCATCTTCCCAGAAGGCAGTGAAGAATCCTTGGGACGGGACTGTTTCGACTTTCACGCATATCTTGTGTTACTTGACTTTTGAGGACTTCAGTGAAAGGAATGGTTTGTTTCTTAGTTCCAGGTCTAACTTGTTCTAAAATTAAAGAACTCCCATTGTAAACTCAAAAGTGAGGCAGCAACTAAACCTGACAAATGTGAAAATAAATTTAAGTTTGCTAATTGTCCAAAGAAATTGCTGTAGTCTCCCTAACTCTGCTCAAAGCCCTTCTTCCCCCACATGACACTATCACATGCTCACATGCTTATAGGAACACATTTTAGGAAACAGATCAGGTCAAAACAAAACTTTCATCTCCATCAGCTTTAACATAGGAGAGATTCCTAATCAGTTCACGTCTACTCTGGCCCATGAGAAGCAGGAACAAGGAGAGTGAATGCGACAGAACTTAAGGAGCTCGTGCTTTTGCCAGACGCTTTGCTCCACTCCCTCTACTCATTCTGCAAAGGTTTCCAGATCTGTCAAGATATTTTCCTTTATCCGATAATATATTTTCCTTTGATTTTGACAAATGAGGTGCCTTCAGTGCCTTTTATTTAAAGCAGAACCAACTCTCATCCATATTCCAATACTTTAGTTCAGATAAATTTATTTACTATCAACTTTCTTCTTCAAGGCTTTGACAGTGAATTGGTCTACTTTCATTCATCCATCCTTCTAACTCAGCTAAATCACTATCTTGATTCAAGCTTATGTTTCACAGCATCCATTTCATGAGGTCCCTCACACTTCACAAAAAAAAAAAGTCTAAAATACAACCCCCAAAACCCACAAGGGAATTGCCTGCTGGCCACATCAGGTAGGTCCATACCCTACGATAACGGAACAGTCTAATAAACATTGACTGGGACTTTTATGTTTATTCTCTGACATAGATCTAAGAATTAAATACTTTCTTGAAAATGGTATTTTCCGTAAGCTTCTCAGTGCCCCTCACCCAGCTCACCTGTGGGTTGCCAACCTAAGGAGCTGCCCCACTGGCTGTCCCTCTCCAGTGCCTTCCCTTGGGTCCCATAGGGCTGGATGCTGCCTCTGCTCAGAGGCTGAAACTTGGCACACACGGAGCTGCAAGGTAGTTGTACACTGGATCAGCAACTCCATTGACTCCCTAAGCTGCTGGACAGCCACTTTCAACAGGAGGGCAGCAGCAGGGAACACTCCCATTATGTGAAACAGTTACAGCCGATGTGCCCTATTAATGAAGCTGTCTACTCAAACCCAGCTATGAAGCAGCCATAGCTCAATTAATGCAGTACCAAGCCGAAATTCATTACACTCCTACTATAAAACAGCATTTTCCTCCTCAATGGAACATTTTTTCACCCTCATACACATGCAAACTGGAGGTGAGCAGACCTATTAGACTTCATTAAATACACTATCTGGAGATGGTTCACAACAGCTGTTTCCTCTTCAAGCCAGAGGAAAACAGATGGCAGCATAACAAGAGCTAGATAATTTTTAAAAATTAACTCTAAAACAAGACACTTCTATAGGATTTCTTCCACTCACGCATCCCAAAATGGAACAGCAAAAAAAAAAAAAGGTAGCAAATGTTATTTCGTCACTAGAATATATAACAGCTTGATAACATAATTAACATATTAAGAACAAGGGCAGAACAAAGTACACTAAACTGTATCCAAAAAAATGCAGGTCACATAAAAAAAAATAATTTGCAGAGCTGTTGCTATAAATTTTATACTAAAACACTGAGAACAGGTTACCACCTCTCCCAAACACATAACAAGTCTGAGAGCATGGGTGTAGAGAATAGAGCTTAAAATATATATATATATATATATATATATATATATATATATATTTTTTTCATCTATAATCAAGATTCATAGGGATGGGAAATGGTTTAAAAGCCATTTAAAGTCACACTAATTGCCCTTGTGAACACAACCACAGAATTTTATTTGTGGCAGTCNAAAAAAAATATATATATATATATATAATATATAAATATATATAAATATAAATAAATAAATATATGCCTCACCTAGCATTTATAGGTTGAGGAAGACCATATATCAGTGAGTTACTGTATGTTGAAATAATCACTTCATGACATATGAAGTTTAAAGATTCCTACCAAAATAGCCGTACTCCTGACAGACTAGTAGTAAATGCTTGCCCGGTTGTTCCTTCTACTGGACCAATAAAGAGTAGAACGACAACTCAACAACAAAAACGCAAGCTCTGTTTCTGGTTATATAGTTCAAAGAAACACAAAGTCTAGGGTAGGCCCAGAGCTTATCTTTTTTTTAAGAGTTTTTAGGGTTAAAGTATTGCCCACAGCAGACCTCTGTATTGTCAGCCCAAGTTTCAGGTTCCACTAATGCCTATTAGAAACACATTTAGATTAGTAAAGAAAACAAAGCTACACTTCACTTTTCTAAGCAGATCATTTTTTGGAAGTACCTACTCAATTTGGCCTATGCTGAAGAGCTACTGACTTTCATCTCTTCTCCCTGGCAGAAGGATTCATTTTACAGATGAAACACAACCTGCCAAACCAAACACCTTTTTAAACCTCAGTGAAGATCTGCAGAGAGCTATTCCCTTAACAAGCCTGGCAAGAGCCTCATGCTGCCTATTCTAACACCACCTTTAAACAACCAGGAATTAAATAACCAGAGCAGCTAGATGACAGCTTTACAGTGACAGTAGAATTGGTTCAAAAGAAAACATTCCAGATGCACATGTGCACCTATTCATCCCTCAAAAATAAATAAATGTAAGAAAAAGAACAATTCCAAACCATGTTAGATAGCTAGCCCATTGAGAAATGGGGATAGTCTTGAAGTAGCCTCTGGAAAACCTGCACAAAATTACTGATAGTGTACTCCAACCTATGACTCCTCTGATTCTTCCACAATGCTTAACTGTAGTAATTTGTACACAATACATCTGAAAAACACAGAACTTGTGGTCTGGAAACACATACCTTGAAATACCACTCCTGACTTGTTAACTTATTTACACCTTACTCACAATTTAGAAGGAACTTCAAGCTCTGAAGCTCTGTCCAGCTATTTTTATCTTATATAATAATCAAACATCAAATAGTGCTAATCTCTAATTATTACACTGGATCAAAAGAAAATGTAAAATATCTTGAATAGGATCCAATGAAATTGTTTGGAGTATTAAAAATCAACATAGTGAAGAGAATTATGGAAACAAAGATGTTTCTTCCCAGAGAAGTCTTCCTGACCTCTCTGTACCAAGGATAGAGGAAGATCAGATTTTGTAACCTGACAGCCACTTTATTTAGTGCATTTGTGATCTCAGGCAAGACAGCGAAGTCTCAGACACGCTCATATATTCTCTAGCTGTGGCTATACAAACAAGCTTCCTCTATTTATGGAAAGTAGGTATTAAATCAGCTCTTGCATTGGCACTACCATCCACAGACTTTATTCTCACATTTGTGGGATATCTTCTGTCTGACACAGTCTGCTGTTCCAACCGAGTTGTGTAACTGCTGCTGACATGGCTAAGCTCAACTGACACGTGCACGACACATAGGTTAAAAAAAAAAAAAAAAAAAAAAGGAAAAATACATGAACTGGTACTCTCTCACCTACCATAAAACTCAAGTATTGTTGAGATTTCCATTCTTTATCAGTCCCACATCTAGATCAGTTTAAACGGTACCTTTTCTTTTAGTTTGTTCCCTTCTTCTGAAGGCATCAAAGCAGATGTAAACACATCTAACTCTGTTGTGTTGATTAGAACCTACATTTCTAATTCTAATATAATCTACCTTATTCCAACCACCCACCTAAAGTAAACCTGCACAGGAATCCACTTACATAATTGAGCTTTAACCTTTTATATGATAGTTGCTGGAAACAGGACCCCCATTTACAAACAAGCTTCTCTCCCTATCCAGTGCTTCTGGATTTAAAAAGTTCTCCATTAAGAAAGCTTCATGGCAATTATCTCCATCACCCTGGTTATTTAAAAGGAAGTTCTCCCATTTGTAATTAGAGGTGCAAACTACATACAGCTCCTGCCCAAGAGAAGAAGATGCCTACTGCACAGATAGTCGAGCTAGTGGTCTTCTCACAGGTAGGAAAGAGCCACTCAGCTATCTGCATGGTCTTCCAACTTCTCTCCACTTCTCTCTCCTTGCTGCACTCTTCAACTCAAAGGATGAATATCCAATCTCATCTAATCCAGACAGTGCCAGAATCAGCACTACACATAAGTGAAGGAGCTCCTTTACCAACAGTAAAAGGAGTATTCAGTATCTTATTCTACAAATCTAACAAGCTCTCTTTGCAGCCAGGTTTAGTGAGATCTGTTCCCACATACTTTACGTGACAACTGGAAAGAGTTTTTATGACAAATGTGCAAATTTTCTTTTATTCCTCACTTCTCTGGCTCCTCACATCTTTCCTTAACTCAATTCCCTATCATCTCCCTGTTCTAACTAAAGCATGATACCCTTAAATCCAGGAAATGCTTGCTGTTCTGCAGCAAGGAACCACCAACAGACACTGACAGTGTACTGGACATCTTAATTCAGGATCTCTGAGCAATTTATTAAAGCAGAAAAAACCTTAGATGCATTTAAGGGTCTCTCCAATATTTTGAAATTTCCATGAAACGCAATTTAAAAGATTTTGCATTAATTATCATTTGCTTTAGTAAAAAATAAATAAAAGCACTCTGGTAATTGCTTATCCTATCTCTTTTCAGCAGGGGGAAACTATGAGGAAGGATGAGGCACTGCACGCCTCTATCTCCAAAATTAGTCATTAATTATCTTTCTGTGGGAGCAACACATTGCAAATAATAATATCAGAGAAGATGCTACCAAAAACATTTTTAGTTTCTGTCAGGAAGAAGGAGAAAAAAGACAAGGAAACATTATACTACTATTGCCTTTTTTGGGGGGGGCTATTTAACAGAATAGTGCTGACATGATCTAAGAGTAGACTTGCCACAGCCTGGAGAGAAATCAGAACAGGCGCCAGAAACTTCATGAAGTTGGATACTGTTTTCAAACCACAGAAAAGGGGAAGATGAATAAATCACTAAAAATATGTCATAGAATGAAAGCTTCATATTAGCCAAAATATATGGATGAATAAAGGGACAAGACACAGCTGAGAAAGGTTAAAGCACTTTCAGAAGATTTCAATTTCTCTCCATTCCAAGAGTCTAATTAAGAATCCCTGTTACATATTGCAGCAATAACTACATGTCTAGTGCCTCCCACGCACACCTTCCTATCCACAAAGAATCATTTAAATATCTTCCAGAATGATCACAGTGACTTCAAGAAGCACAAGCAAAGGTTGGCTCCCCTACCGTACAGGATGTAATTTTATTGCCACAGTCTGCGTTACAAAACAGGCAGCCGTACATTGTGTTATTGCACCTGCACTTCCTTCAGACTCCCAACTTAAGAAATGCGTGAAAACGTGCTGGGAGAAGCCCCACGGGGCCCCTTCCTTCAACTGGCAGCTACATTTAGCTCAGGCCCTCACCCTTGATGCTCACCAGCGCTAGACTGCAGCTTAGTCTGTATCTGGCCTTCTACATCAATGATCCTGACCCTGAGGGGCTGCTCTGATTTCCTGGCTCGACCTTAGACCTACCTCATCACTACAGACTTGTGTGGCTGTCGCTGGCCTCTCTGCTGACCTGTGTTACCATCACACGCCTGCTCTGTTCTTCTTGCTTTGGTACTGCTGCCCTGCTCACTCGCTGGCGAGACCTCTGCTCCTCCCTGCGTTGTCATTGCACTCAGCTTCCCGCTCAGCTTCCCCTACGGAGCAGCCTACCCTTACTGCTTCATGGCAAGTAGGGTGGGATGCCCTCATGGCTCAGCAGAGCTGCGTTACATTCACACTCTAGCTCTGCTCTCAGTCTTAGCATACAACACCTCCCCACACCATCAGGGCACTGGGGCTTCTCTTACTAAGGTCACAGGAGCACAGGCGCGTTTCAGAGTTCCTTCGTTGCAGTCTCAAACACTGACCCAGGCTAAGCAAAAGGCTGAATCTGAAACTTGAGTGAGCAGTAGTTCTTCAGAAAGGCAAGCCGCTAGAAAACAAGGACTGTGTATTACCGAGAAGGCTACCACAAGCTTCACTACCTTGTTTAGACTCCCAGCAACAATGATATGCAGTATATGTTGCAGTACATGCTGCACACTCCCATGAAACAAGGCTCTAAATCTTGACTGGGGCCCTTACATGGTCATGCAATTCTAATAATCCCCTTACCACCAGCTTACAGAAAGCAGGTAAATGCTGTTAAGCCCTGCAGAAAGGGGGTCTAAACCAACCCCAGTGACATGGGCATGCAGCAGGGAGAGAAGGGCAAGCAACTAAACTTGGTGCCAGGTTTCTTGCTCTCTATTGTGCCATCCTGAGTAGTCTCTAAAACGGTTTTCTTGTAAATGCTCTCTGTTCCCCTCAGGTGTTTCAGCTAGAACAGCTAAGTTGTTTCAGAAGTTAGTCCTGTAGAGGTCAAAAATAAGGAGCAAGCTTTAGAATTGGGACTTAAATGATTAAAAAGCAATCAATCAAACAGAAGCCAGTGTCTTTTTTGACCCATGTGAGAGCTGTATTGCATTTCAGTTTTCCAGTACTGAATATGCTGGGCAGGATTTTCACTGCAAGAGCCCTACTGTGTCCAGGAGGAAGCAGAAGGCATTTAACTCAAATGCTGATTGACAAGAACAGGACTCTGAAAGGAAGGAAACAAAACTTGGCCAGGCAGAGAAACAAGATCCTTTGTCCTCTACTGTCACTTCCCAGATGAGCGACTCCATCACCACCCTGCGCACTGCATCACAGGTGAGTAACAGGGACACTAATTTGCCCCTTTGCTCTGCAGAAAAGTGTACAGGGAATGAGGCAAGCAAGAAAAGATGCGTTCCAGGCCCACTGTGCAGACTGCCATCTCCTACAGGATCCCCTTCTAGTTAATGACGCTATTGCCTATTTTGCAATCTTTTCCTCCTAAAGAAACCAAATTCAAAAGTCAATTTTAATTTGAAGAAACATTAAGCATTCACGATGTCAAATGAAGTCAAAGCAAGCTGTATTGTGAGTATGTGATACTGGACTCTGGCTTGGGGTGGTGATGATGGAGAAGACAAAAAACTGTGAAAATCTGGAACTAGCCTCAAATTGGACCCCATGACTAACAGATACTATTGCCCTCTCTTATCTCCCACTTAAGAGGGTAACCACTTAAGAGGGGATCTCTCACTTCAACAAGTATCATCTATCACATGGATGGAAAGAAATATATGTTCTTTTTTAAAAAAAGTATTTATTGCAGTAGTGACATGAATGTGACATCCACAAAAGGATCAGATTTAGGTTCCAGGGGGCAATGCTCATAATTATACCCCTCTATGTCAACCATTTGACTTTGGAAGCTCACCAGCAGATCCAGGAGCAGATAATGCAGAACCCCTTCTAGATACTGGTTTCAGGCTGCCCCAAAAGCTGTCAGGAACTTGAATGAACATTACTTATGTCTGACAGCATATTGTCACTGCGAAACAAGCATCCAGGCTGTCGTATCAGCAGAATAGAAGCTACACATTTCAAAGGCTTTCCTAAATTAGGCTTTCAAATAATTAGCCTAAGAACCCATTTATCATTAAGGTTAATTAGGCAATTAATGTACTGGAAAAAAAAATACAATTGAAAACACTGTAAAATGAACTATGTGGGCCAGGTGTAACAGGTATGGTTAGTATCTTAAAGGTTTGAGACTGAACTATCCCATTTGGATTATCTGAAGAGTACAAGTCAAGAGTAATAGAATCACACCTTTTATGGCTAAGCCTGTAAATTCCTGATTGGATCCTGAAGTCTAAGTAAAACTTAAAGACCTTTTAAAAGCCCTATTAAAATCACAGAAGTTTCACAAGCAACAGCATCTTTTCTGGAGATACTACCCACCACCACCACCAAAAAAAGCCTCAACCTCACCCTTTCTTTTCACAGAAGCTCTCAATTGTAGCCGTGGGACAGAATTCATATTACCCTCCATCAACAGCTACCAAGTGCTCTATTCCTGGAGAAATACCCAAGTGTGCTCCATGGCACTTTGCTTCTGCGCAAGCACAAGCTGCCCTGACACCAACAGCCCAAACCCTCCTCTAGAAGACTCAGCATTAGCATTTAGTTATGGCCCCAAAGACTACCGAAGGCACAGGCACGGATATATCACCTCCAGTGCCTCTTCCAGAAGCATGAAGGGAGTCAAAATCCGCAAATTTTAAAAAAGAGCTGCAAGATCCTGCCTTGCGACTGCCCCCATGCTCAGAAGGAGCGGATGAAAGTTCCTTCCCAGCCTTATGTGAGGGAGTTCAGGGGAGCAGCAAGAGACCAAGTGTAACCCAAGACTGAGCATTTCCTCCTGGCACCTTGCCGTGTGCTCGCCACACAAGCACCTACTTATCCCTGGGCACTACAGGGCATGTTGGCGTCTATGGCACTAATTTGCAGCTACACAACCCTTTACTTGGTTGAGATGCTCATACATGATCCTACTTCAATTTGCTATTGTGTACGCTGTATGAAGCGCGGTACTTGTTCCTCTGGGCTCCCCAGTGCAGTGTGTGCTACTATTGAAGAAGAGACCTCACCTGACAAGCATTTAGGACTTGTGGTTCAGGCCAAAAATCAAATGGTCACAGTGCAAAAAGGAGAGCTTAATATCATTCAACTGTTATGTGCAAATAATAAGAGTTCATAGAAGGAGGAGGAAAATAATAATAAAAAATAAGTGCTCTCCGATGCCAGGAGTTTGCCTGTCATGGGAATGTTATGCCTGTTATGCTTGCACTCAAGAATGGAGATTCTTCCTGCTCAAAAGTACCAATCTCACATTGCAGGAAAGGCTACATTACAATTTTCCATTACCAAAAAGCAGAGTACTGGCATATCAAAAATCTGCAGGTGTATCAGGAAACCCTCATAATAACAACTTATCCAACAGTTCGCACCAGGCTGTTAAAGAGATCCGTTACCATGGCATTCAAAAATTAAGTTAACACTAAAATAGTCATTCGGTTTTTTAAGGCTTTCAAGCCAACAACTTTCTTGAACACAATCACAGGGGCAGGTGTCAAAACACTCTAATTATCAGCTTGTTAGAGCCTCATCTTACTTAAATCATTTTGCTCTATACCAATAGCTCAAATTCCCCCAGGCATTTTTGCCTGTCAAAAAATTTCTGCAATGCTACTCAAAAAAACAACCAATAGCATGCAGCACCAGACCAAATGAAAAATAAGCTTTTCTCTCAAGCAATTTTACTAAACAGACTGAAAAGAAAAAACCCACGGGGGAATTGGGCGAGAGTAGGTATGCCACTTGCACTATTCTGTAATCCAGTTCTTTCCAGCTCTATGTACAACTTCGAATTCCTGAAGTTCACCACAGTGATCACCCCAACCTGACTCTGCACATCAGTATGAGAAAGAAGAGACATCAATAGCTCCCCTAGCTTTAGTCATGGCTGGACTTGTGGCAGCTGTTCTCCGGTTCTTTCTCTATCACAGACTCTAAAGCGCTCATGGTCTCACTGACCTACAGTGGGAACTCACATTAGCAGACCAAAATGTATTTCTTAGAATATCTTAACGACCTGGCATTTGACTATTATGCAACATGAGTCAGGCTCCTAAATATCAGTTTGTACACTGGGAAATGCCACTTCAAATTTTGAAAGAAGAACAGATCACAAAGTTTGCAGAACCAGTGAACCAGCAGAACCTGCTTATCTGCTGAGGAATACTTTCACAGAAGTCAGAACTTTACCACTGTGTTCATGGAGGCAAAATCCTCCTGCTCTCAGGTAGGAAAGCCGTGTAGAGTCAAGGGCCCACTGTTGCAGGGAGAGACATGGTCTGAGGTAGGTCCTCAGGATAATTAAGTCAAGGCTACTGAGAAACTGTAAATACCAAGGTAAGTATCTACCGACAGTCAGTGCTAACACTCAGGGAAGCACAGCTCTTTTCTGGCTTGAACAGATCAGATGGATTTACAGGTGCATTCTAGCACATTTACTGTTTCCCTCAAACAGGGCATAACACAGCCTATAAGTAACCACAGGCATCTAGAGAACTGGCCTGCAGCCAGTTCTCAGTCCGACTGCCCATCAGTTACCTTCACATAACCGCAGAATCAAAGGATCATGATGATTGGAAAAGACCTTGAAGATCCGAGTCCAACTGTAAGCCCATCACCACCCTGCCTGCTAAACCACGTTCCTAAGCGCCTCATCTATGCATTTATTGAACACTGCCAGTGATGGTGACTCCACCACTTGGGCAGCCTGTTCCAGTGCTTCACCACTCTTTCCATGTAGAAATTCTTCCTAATGTCCAACCTGAACACTCCCAGGCACAACTTGAGGCCATTTCCTCTTGTCCTATCAGTTGTTTTTCTGGAGATCGACCCCCACCTAACAGAAGATCTGAGAAATATCAGGAATGAAGAATGTTACCTCATACCTCATCTACATGCTGTGCTGAGAGGTAGATTTCAGAGTTAAGGGTTCTTTCACTATTTTCCATACCTTGTGGTATAGAAGGCATTCCCCTCTGTTTCCTTACAAATACATGGCATAAATATTAAATGGCACATAAATATGTGCAGATTTATATAATAGAGATGCACTGTTGCTGTTAGGGACATCAAAAAAATCAAGACAAGATAAAAAAGCTACTGGAGTCAGCAGATCTCAAAGTGTCATCTCTACAGAACTGATAGGTCTCACAGCAACAGTGTTCCTTGTTTCTACCTTCTAAATTGCATTAAAAGAGGCAGCTAAAAATAAGATAAATAATTCCCTAATATTAAGTTCTTCATGAGCGCAAATGCTGCCATCCTTTCCAGAGTTGTTATACAACTATACAACCTAAAAGGGAAGAGAAAACAGCATGTGTATTTACAAAGGGGAGAAAGAATGCTCATAACATAAATCACATCTTAATAGCAGGTCCTTTGTGAAGAAGCTTTTAAACCTGCACGGTACCACAATAAAGCTTTGATGTCTACAGATACCATGTAAATAGCAAAGCTCCAGTCTCAGAAGCAGCACTCAGTTGGCAGTTGACAACAGAAGATCCAATCTCTCGAATACGAACCTCCATTTTTTTCCTGGAAAATTCTGGTAAACTACTCATACAATTTCAGGGTGTGAGTATATGTAAAAACACAACTTTCACTGGATGTTTTGCTGGTAAAACAAAACACAACATTGCCAGAAAAAAAAGAGTAATACTCTAGACCACTACATTCCCCTCTCTATTTCAGTCAGTACTGGGTTTCTGCAACAATTCAACTTACACTAATGCATCTGCTGCTGCTTTGGGAGATGGAAGTTTTTCTCCTCAGGCAAGTTTGGTCAGACTCACAAAGCTCAGTTTCCCAAGGATTTGTTCACGTGCTCTGCAGTGGTCACCAGCTTTTCAAATCAGAATCTAAAAACAAGTCCAAGAAGCCACACGGTGTCTTCTGAAAAATAGATCTAATTTAGTATCACAAACTACTGATTGTTTAAGGGCTGGAGAGAGATTAATGGAACTTTCATACCATCTAGCATATTTTTCTTCTCTTTTTACTACCCTCCTTCCTACAATTCTACAAGCTGAATGACTGCCAGAAGAAAAAAAAAAAAAAAAAGTGAAACTATTTTTCACTGAAATATTAAAATAAAATATCTTAGAAGTTTCATGATACACATAATAAAATTCAATTATGCTGTTAAACCCAAAGAACAAAACTATTTAAGTTACTAAATGCTTGAAAAAAAAAAAAAGCTTAGAAGATACTGAGAGAAATAGCTTTCAAACCCTGCACTGTAGCATTGAATGACACAGGAAATGAGGAACAAAGAAAGGAATTTCATAGATTCCAGATGTACTCTAACACCAGCTGGGAAATACAAGCAAGAATCAACTAAAGCCCTGTAAAAAGCTACCACTAAGTATTTTCTTCTAGAGTGCTTGAACAAAAGTAAGTAGCTGTAAACAATTTGAAAATAGAAATATTTTTAGAAGGAATTAGAAACAGTAGTCAAAATAATCTGCTTCTCCTCTCTCTTATGTTAAAGGAGTTTAAAACCCAAGCCTGAATACATCTGTTTTTCTGAACTGTTTTTATAAATATAAAGGTTCTGTATGCACAGCCATAACAGAAGCACAGCTGTAAAGTAAAATATTTCAAGTTGCCAGTTCTCCTATAGCTGGCATACGAAAGCTGAATGATTTCCCTTACTTATGAGTCTCAAAAGATATGAGAATTATTTGTACTATGTATCTTCAAGACAGCTATAGAGAAAATGAAATTTCATGGGTATTTAAATCTGTAAAATGCCAAAACACAAATTATCAGTCACTCAAAGTTTATTTGAGTTGCAAACTCAAAACTTAAGAATGGATAAAAAGTCCAAGGAAAACTTCCCAAGCTCAAAGATCCTTCCCCTCTCTGTGTAACCCACAGTCTCCAATGTTCCTTTTCTGAAACAAACACTCAGCTCACACCTTGTAAGGCAGACTCCTTTTAAATAATAATGACAATTATTATTAATAATTATTATAGTTATAATATTATAATAATCATTGATAATTATAACGACAACTGCACAAGTATATTTCCTCCTAAAAATCTTTTAAAACACTAGGAGTGTGCTACTTTTCAAACACAGACCTGCATTGGAAGAGTCCCCCCTCCTCCAATTATTTGAGAAGTATTTTGCCTAAGTGAACCCGAAGTCTCAAATTTGTTGCATATAGCAACTGTATTTGTATACCTAGTAGTTTCATCAAATGTTTCAGTCATCCTGTAGGGCCTATTACAAGCTTAGAAGAAGCAAAGCAAAGCAAAGCATGTTACTATTTATGCAAATTCAACACTGCATCAAATGCTACCTGCTCAACGAACCATTCTCTCACAGGTAAAGTTTTTCCCCTGAAAAAGACCTCAAAAATATAAACACACTATAGTCTTTTCTCCTTCAGACAGAAAATGGGGAATGAGTAAGAAACCAAAGCCCTCACAATTTCAACTGACTCAAAGTATTTTACATTTGCCTATGATCCACAAAAAGAAATAAAAAATAAAAAATAAAAATCTAGAACTGCATTTTTCCCCTATTTTTACTTCACAATAATTTTAAATCTTTCATTTTGCCAAACTTTCACCCAGAAAATGTTTTAAAGGAGGAAAACAACACGTGAAGTTTCAGGGAAGTTGCTTTCCCTTGGCAGAGGTTAGTAGGAAGGGGGAGGAAGGAAGTTAGATCTGTTTTGTTTTCATTACAAAAAACTGTTTTGTTTTCATTACAAAACAAAGCTGCTAGCTAGATCTTAAATTCAGTCACCACTACGCTGAAGAAATCAAAGGCACTGCTAAAAAGAACAGACACCTGCCAAACAGTTACACTGTTAAAGGACTGATATCTCACAGATTTTTTTAAACAAACACAGCTAAAAAGCAGAAGGCGAAAGCCTGTGCACCTTTTTAATAAAGTTTAATTAATTTAAAGTTTTAATAAAGTTTAAAAAAATATAACCTATTACAGCTGCTTCTTGATTATAACCCCAAATGGATGAATGTCTGGTACTAGACCGTTTAGAAGAACAACATCAAGACATAATAGGAATTGTTTTAATGACTGTTAATATAATTAATTGGGTGAATTGATCTGCAGCAGCTTTAGCAGGCCACTGACACACAAGCACAGTTTTCTCCTACATATATGGTCATCTAGCTTTTATTGGTCTGAAATTATTATGACTAATTGTCTGATATTTACATCCTTGTTTTTCAGAGACAACCAGTGTGTTTATTCTAGGGCTTCTGTTTCATCACCTGCTTCTTCCCCTCGCAAAGGGAAACAGCCCTTGAAGGTTTAACTTCCAACCACACCTTTTTGCAGAGGGTTTTCCCACAAGGGAATTGTCACCCAATTAGAGGCATTAAGTGTTCCTTAACAAACTTAAGTGGATATAGCTTCATCCTTCTTCCCTCTCTCCAAGAGAAGAATTGCTACAGGAGCTACTCAGTTTTATTTCAGCTCTCACAGAAATGTACCTACTGGCTCCAAAAGAATTATTTACAATTTACACCATTCTTCTCTGGTTACACATAAAGGTGATAAACAAAATCACACAACTCAGCTTTAGAAGATGTGTGTGGAAAAGTGATGGTAGTGAAAGAGAAACCAGTATCAATTACCATGACCCAAACCACCTGAGCTGCCATGGGCATTTAGGGGACCTGGACCTGAGCTTGAGATGCAAGCAGTTCCTGGGTAGAAGTTCCCAAAAATATCTCAGTTGGCCAAATTCTCCTCTTGGTCATCTCACCACAGCAGCTGACTGAGTCTATATGTACGGAGATGAAAACATATGGCACTAGCAAGAAAAACGCAGTCAGGGAAACATGAAGGAGATTGGGATCATCAGAACAGAGATTTAAAAACCACAGGAAGATGTAGAACCAAAACAAATATTGACTCCTGCCTAACCTGGTAATTTAAGGACCAGAATATTTGCTTTCCCCAATAAAAAAAATATTCTAAAGAGTCATTTCAACACAATGAAAAGTTTCCAAAAGCATTTCCTGCAAAAGAGTGAACCTCAGATACTCAGCACTTAAATGAGTTCCTCATATAAGTGCATTTGGTACTTTGACAAGCAGATAATCACCTCAACTAGCTTCTGAAGACAAGAGAACAAAATTGCTATTAGTTCTCATGGGAGAGACTAGAGATGCCTTTCCTCCCTGCCCCCCCCCCCACCCCCTCAATGTATTAATTCCAAATGAGGGGAAAAAAAATCTACTATATTAGATTCCTGATATTTGAGGCTCTGAGCAAATATAGCTTATTGTTTCACTTGTGAGAATTCACCTAAAAGCCAAGCCACTTTGCTCTTGGATATATCTATACTTGCTCTGACCAGGGCTGCTCCTGCCAGGCCACGACTAAGGCACCCCAGCGTCAGAGTCTGAAAATCTGAAACAAAGGTGAAAAGTCAGCATATCCTATTCTGTATCCTCCACAGCTAGCAGCAAAACTTTTTTTTTTTTTTTAAGAACTGCAATCTGCTGGTGACACTGTTGTCACTATTTTACCTAAGCAGTATCTGTTTAAGCAGTACTTGTTAACTTTGTAATGGGCAGATCTGATCTTGTGACTCTGAATATGCTTTCTGCTTAAGATGCAAAAAAAAAAATTCTTCATTTCTTCACTTGGTGGTCTACTAGCTTTGAAACAAATCATTAGAAAATCATCCATATTTTTATAAGAAACATTTTTATAAGAAACATTTTTCATCTTCTCACATTCTAAAAATATCTAGTCAACTCCTTTTACATGAGGATAAATCCATTTATAGTATTATGCAGTGAGCATATTTAGTTGTACTTACTTACTTACTTCCAAGAGAAATCACTTAAGGCACTAAATCCCAACAGACAACATTAAAAGGGACATCTTCTCAAGGCAAAATGGATTTCCCTGATGAAGCTAAGGATTATTCTAAGAGAAGCCTTAAGTTTACCAGAGACAAGGTGATTCTTCCTTACCCTTAGAAGAATGCAAACAAGTAATTTCTGCCCAACCCTTACTCCATATCAGGCTTTATGGAAGAAGAGCAGCAAATACCTTCTCTTGGCAATCAGTCCACTCAAACACTAGCACACTGGCACTGAAGTAAGTGCTCATTAGCTGGCTGCACCGACAGCTACTGGTTTATCAAAGGCAGGTTCAATTCCTTTTACATGATCTTCAAGAACAGAGCTTTGTATACATTTGCAAAGAAGGTACAATAAAACTTGACTCAAATTAGATGTTACAGTCTACAGACCAACAACTCACTTGAATAGTCTACTAGATCACTGCAATGTAAATGAGACTTTGAGATCTCAAAAAAATGGTGGGTTTACTTTCTGATCTGGTAAGTTGTGAATGCAGAGCCAGCCCCAGTCAGGTAGTAGCAAACTCTTTTTGGACAAAACTTTAAAAGCTCATGTCTCTGATCACATTCTGACCATGCTGCCACAAGCCCTACATCTTAGATTAAGAACTCAACACTCAACAAAAGGTCAATCCCTTGCCCCTTTCCAAAAAGGATAAAGGAGATTTATAAGTCTACAAATGTCTTAACCCACTATGAGCAGCCACAGTTTATCAGTTCACCCCTCTAGGGTCAACAGGTCCTACTCATTAAATTAGGGCCTCTGATAGCCTTGTACTGAACACTATGCTCCAAATTCCAAGCATGTACAGTATCCTACTGTTATTATTTCACAGCTATAGAACAGCTTAATCTATACAAGTCAACCCATAATGAGAAAAATATTATTTGGGGGCAGTTTGAGGAGTTTTAAACTCCTAGATAAAACAGCACTGGATTTGGGGCATATGAAAAGCTAAATTGCATATTACATTAGTGAATTTCCAAATGAGCAGCTTCCCTATATTTTTGAGTATAACTTCATGAAGTAGATCCCACGAAAAAGGGATCTATTCTCTGCTAACTGGAATACAGCCTTTCAAATCAGAACTGCTGAATCAGGAATGCCTTTAGGTTTTTAGTTGACAGTTAAAATTAAACAGTTAATGTCATTTAGGAAGAGGGGGGGGAAAAAAGAAGTAGCGATCAAGACCCCTGTGTTTATGAAATATTCTTTGTGGTAGCACACAAGTCATGTTGTCAAGCAGAAGCGCCCTCTTTGTAGCTTTTCCAGCCAATCAACAGCCCTGGAGCCCTATGTTGCTTCCTTTCAGCTTTTGAAACACTGACTCATGGAAACATCAGCACTGCACACTTCCTCAGAGTGGCAATCTTATAGGAAGTGTTTGTTTAGTCTTACATGACACATTGCTTTGTTTATGCAAAAGGGATTCCGGTAAAAATAATTTTTAAGAAAAAAACAGAGAGAGAGAGACAGACACAAGATGACAACCGTTTCAATAAAGATAAAACCAAAACAAAATCAGCTTGAGGATAGCACACATATTTGCACAGAAATTACTCTATGCACCTGCTACGCGCTTGCAATAGATGTGAGCAGTAGTAGTCAGGCACTGAGTTCTCCCAATTCAACAAACCACAAAAGAAACCAGAAACTAGACAAGGGGCAGCAGAGTAAGGACTCCTATTAACACTGCTCCCCACAGTGGCAGAGTTCACATTGTTGCTCCAGTGGAAGATTCCTGGAGATAGCCCATCATCGGCAGGGCAACCAGATGGGAGAGATGGGGGGTCCTAAGGATTTCAAGGATTCACATTTTCAACAGAGAACATAGAGCACAAACCAAATCCAAGCAAGACTCAAAATAACACTATGTTAAACTATGCTCGATCTAGAAGAACTGGGACCAAACTCCTCACCTGGCTAAACATGGTTGATTCTATTCAACTCATCACTCGCAGAAAGCAATACTAATGGTGGAAAATATGTCTTCATTTACCTTCAGCTTCTTTGCCGAATGATGAGATGAGACACTGCTATGGCAGTACTAGGGCATTCAAACATCTCTAGGCTATGGATATTTTGCACAGTCTGAAGCCTCCAAACTGCACCAACCTCTCTATTGACTCTATTGTCTCTATTAAGACAGAAGAGTCATCCTGGGCGTTCCATCCTTATCTCACAGTGTGTTTGCACTGACTCTGCAAAACACCACTCCTGCTTTCATCACATTCACACCACAGCACACCTGCACTTCAGTGCCAGCATGCAGGATCTGGCAGCAGAGGTGCTACAGAGCTAGGAATGTCTGGCCAGATCACACAGAATATCTGAAAGTGGGAGATTCACTGGAATTTCATTGTGGAACAAGCTCCCCCCAAAATGGAAATGACTTCAAGGCTGACCACTACTACAGCGCAATAGATCAAAGAAAGTCAAGAGGGTAAATAACTTCCCTCTCTTCAAAAGACTGAGCGCTTCCTATCACTACAAAACAAAAAAGTCCACAAGATGTCAGTGAATGGGAAGTGCTAACAGACAAGTTATTTTATTGCTGGGAATAGCTGCCAGAGTTGGTGTCCCTCCTCCCTCTCCCTCCAGGTGCTCACTACCACCTTTCGCATCTACACACTGGTGCCTTTTAGGAGGGAACCAAAAAACAAGTCTCCATACACAATTCCTTCTAGATGCCGAGATCACAGAGCCTGTTAGATGAGAATTACTTCCCCAGCCCATCAGGAACAGAGGCAATCCTAACGCTCCTGCCTTTCCCATAAGGCTTTCATAAAAGAAAGCATTCTGCTTCTGAAAATGAAACCCGACGACCTCTTGCAGCAAAAGTTGGTTAATAACGGCTCAGACACCCTTCGATGCAGGGAGGAGGCTTTTGCACGCGCTGGCTGTCGCCCTCTGCCGTACTTGAGCAGGAGATCGGCCCTGGCGGTCCCATTGCAGCGCATGGGGCGCGCATCGCGCCCTGGAGAGGGATGTGCTCGCTCCATCCTGCCCGGGCGAGGGCAAGACAAGGCACCTTGCTGCAAGGCTGAACGGGAATGAAGGGCCCTGCTGCAGCGACAGCTCCCATAACTGCAGTCGGTGGCAGGATTAGCTTCACTCAATGGTTTAAGCACATTAATCACAAGCCTTTTGGATCTGTTATTACCCTGGATCTTTTGGGGAGCTCAACGCAGCTCCCCTGTGTTCCAGCCGTGTGCATTGCCTAGGTACGGTCGTTGCTTTCTGTTCCAGCACCCTCTGAGGGCCCTGCTCTTACTCCATTCACAAAAAGCAGCAGCAGCAACAAAGCTACAGCCACAACTCCACATAGGTTTTTTTGTTTTTTTCTCTCCTTAATCTAACGTGACATTCGGCAGTTACAAAGGCACCAAGAGGCCAGCGGAAATGTTTCAAGCGTGGTGACAAGCGGCTTCAGGTCCAGCTCCCTTCGGACCCAGCGCGAGGCACTCCACTTCCCCCTTTCTCTCCAACCCCCGGCACAGCCCAGAGCGCCCTCCACGCGGGGCTCCGCTCCCGCGGGGACGCAGGGCTCCTCGCCGCAGCCCCGCCGCGGGGGCTTCAGGCGCGCGGGGACACGTGTCGCTCCCCTTCCACCGCGCCCGCCCGCTGGGGCTCATCGCGGGCGGCGAGAAGGCCCCGAGTGAAGCTGCGGGCACCAACCGCAGGCAACCCTCCAGCGGCAGAGCTCTGCTGGGGCCCCCTCGGCGCGGCGGGGCGCGGGGCCGCAGCCTTCGAGCTCTTCTCTTTTCCTTTTCTTTCTCCCTCTCCCCGCCCCCCACCTTTTCTTCTCCCCCCGGTTTTATAGCAGCTTTGCCAGCGACACGCAGAACTGAGCCCTGAGCGCTCGCCTTCAAACTTTTCGCACGCAGCTTAGCAACGATCAATAATAATAACAATAATAAATAAATAATAAGGACAAGACGAGTAATTACACCGGACCCAGCGCCCCGGTGTGGGCTGTCACCGCGGCCTCGGGGCGGCCCCCCGGCCCGATATCGGGAGGGGGGCGCCGCCGGTACCGGTGCCCCCGGGAGCCCCTCGCCGCTACGCCGCTCACCGATTTTAATCCTGACGCTCTGGAAAACGCGCAGCCCCTCTTCCTCCACCGCCATGGTGCCGCTGCGCCGGGAGCAGCCGCGGGGGCGCGCGGGCCGGGCGAAGGAGGCAGGCGAGCCCCGCCACGAGACGCGGGGCGAGCGGACGGGCTCGGTGCGCGCCGCCACCGGCTCCCCGGCGCCAGGGAGGGAAGCAGGGAAGGACGGAAGGAAGGCAGGACCGAGCGGCGGAGCGCGGCGATCGGAGCGCAGCGGAGCAGCCCCCAACGCCGCCCCCGCCCTGCCTGCCCGCGCGC
>VWPW01007323.1:68542-175994 GCA_013389825.1 Crypturellus undulatus | reverse complement strand
CCGGGCCCGCCCCCGCGCCCCCATTGGCCAGCGGCCCCGCCGGCCGCGGCGCTCATTGGCCGCTCGCCGCCAGGGCTGGCACTGAACCGTTGCGGGGAGGGCTTTGCAACAGCTGGAGCGCGCGGGCACCCCCCCCCACACACACACAACACCCGCCGCGGCGACCGTTGGGCAGCGGCCGTTGGCGCCGCGCGCCGTGGTGACACGACGGGCAGGCGGGGGGCGAGCGATGCTCAAGGTCTCCCCGGGCAGAGCCGCAGAGCGAGACGATGGCCCCAGGCTGAGCCCCCTTCATTAGAGCTGGGGCGAGGGAGAGGCACCACGTTTAAATAAACAAAAGCTCTCCCCTCAAAAAGGGGAGTTGGGCAGCGGGGCAGTCCGTCTCCTGGCATCATTTGATCGTTGGCAAAGCTAGCTGTACCTAACTGGCACATGAAGAACAAGGAAGTCGGATTTCAGACTTGCACATTTCAGACTTGTTTGCTAAAACACCAGGAAAGCAATGCCACAACAGTGCTTCATCCAACAGCTGGCCCTTGTAAAGTCAGCAACTGCCATACCACTTGCACCAAGTCTGCCTTGCCAGGTCTGAGAAAGGAAGTGCAAGATCAGAAAAGCCAGACTATTTAATATAAAAACTACCCGTCCATTGCTTTACATTGCTTTACATTTCCATAGCTAAAACTTGCAAGGTGCTGGGACTAAAGAAAGCACTCACACTTGCTGCAGCTATTGCAGCACAGCAATAGAGGTCGACAGATCACACTTGAAAAAATTCCAGTGTATCTGGTGCAGATGGTCATAAACCACTCCAGGAGCGTTAGCCCACCCCTGCCTCGCATAGCCCTGTCACATCTAGCATGTCTGCGGGGCATGAGGCAGTGCTGCTTCCCAAGGCTGCAGGGAAGAACAGCCAAAGCTTTCCCATTCTGCCTAGGGATTATGGAAGCAAGAGAACAGCAGGCAGGCTAGGGCCAGCCTCTATATCTGTATGTTCAGAAGCTAGTGTGTTGAAACGGGCAGTTAAGGGACAGCAAGAAATCAGACAGCCAGTCCCCACGGGTAGAAGTCACATGAGTCATGAAGTCCCTAGGAGAGAAGTTGTCCAGGCAAACTAAAGAAACGTGGCTGTGCAGTTCATCATTGCTTGAACCACTGGCCATACAACACACATTTCCTTACGGAAATAAGGATGCTGTTGCATACTGAAGTATGCATCAGCAAATGAAAGCTCAGGAAGGTGCTATTAAGGGCAGTGGAAGTCAGCTCAGAAGAAAAGCTTTTCTGCACAGGTAGGGGCCTAACACTGAGAGGAAACTGGCAAGCTCAGAACCAAAAAAGGAAGCAGGGATTTATCCTGAGGAACTGCCTGATTTACTGTGTTCCTGCTGCCTGTGTTCCCACTGTCTGAGCAGCCAAATGACATCCTACCATTTGATAAAATATTTGTGTAGTGCAGGACTCTGAATTGATTTTATAAAGCAATCACAGGCCTTGACTTACCAGCATCCACGCTGTAAATCCCTCCTCCTCATCGCAGTACGTCCAATGTCCTCCTACTCTGCACTGAGCTACCCCAGCTCTCCCTGCTGCCTGCACTCTGCATCGTGCTTCCAGCTCGCTGCAGTCCTCCAGCTCCTCGCCCACGGGTTTTGCATCCCCTGTGACACCTCCAGTGCTCTCTCTGCTAATACCCTTTACCATTCTCCCACCGTATTTCTGTTTTATTTACCACAATACTTCCAGCTGCCTTATTCTTGTCTCGTCTTCCAGCTGGAGAAGAGGCAACACATGCAGCAGCCTGGACAAGAGCTGCAAGAACCTTGATCGGAGTGCACAGCTCAAGAAGTGCACTGACTCAGCCAGTTGTTGCCTCTCAGATGCTAGGCAGGACCAACAAGGTTTGGAGAACACCTGTTTTACAGGCCTGGTCCAGCACCCTGTTCATTCTCATAGATAGAGGAATATATCACGACTGTTGCTTTGGCTCCTTCACCACACTTGCACACACCTTGAGCATATTTGCACAAAATAAACAGAAGCCTAGAGTCGCCTCTTTGAAGAGGAAAGGCAAACAAGTGTTATGTATGATGCTGAACACAGGGAGAAACAACCTTTTGGCTATAAGTGGACAAACTTCTACTGTCAGGATTCCTGTAAGCTGACCACAAACAAGTTCACAAGTTGAGCTAATAGTTTTTTTTTTTTAAGTTAAATTAAAAAAAAAAAGTTATCTTTGTACCTGTTGTGATTCAGTAAACACAGAAATAACTTCTACGCACTGATAATGGGAACTCTGGGAACTTTCCCACCAAGATCAGGGGAGGAACCTGTTTCCTTAATGTGAATATTTACAGACATCTCATATAAAATGTTTTACCTCTCGTTTCTGTCTTCCATATTTGCCATTGGTACATAACCATTTCAGCTAGCTTCATTTCCCAGTCTGAAGCTTCTCTCACCCCAAAGTAGAGTCACTTAAAAAAAAATTCTTACCAATGCTGTTCCCAGCCTTTGCTGCTGAAAGGCTTGCTCTAGGCAGCTACTTGGCAGCTACCATTCCCAATCTGCAGCTGTGCTCTTTTCAGGCAGGAAGGCACTCCTATCTCCTTTACATCCAGCAAGGAAAAGCAAACAAACAAAACACCCTACCTATATGCAGTTCACAAGAAAACAAACAAACAAAAAAACACTGTAAATTACCCATCCCATTCTTTAGCAACCAAATTTGCAATTGGGTTTCACCATCCTTAATAAAAACCACTGTAAATCTACCCTGTTACCTAAGGCTGCCCTCCCACCAGTGTCCTCAGATGTTGCTAGCCACCTCTGCCTGTGCTGGCACTACCGCTCAGGAGGATGTGGGTTCTGCCTTGCTGGGCACCTTTGGGAGGGTGTGCTTACCCAGAGCCACGCTTCCAAGCTCACAGTGAGGATATTGCTGGTTTTCAGGGTGACCGGACTTTACTGAGAGCAAGGACACATCCAGGAAGGCTGTGGCAAAATTAGAAAACAAGCAGACTTTTAATCTTAAATCACGCACCACCAACTTCCAAACCTCAGAATAAGAGAGGCTAACAAGATCCCTACAGACTTGATTAGCAACAGTGAGACCAGCCCAATGATAAAAACAAAATGCCTCAAACAACCAAGTTATTAAAAATAACTTTGGAGCAACTTAGAAAAAAGACTGTCACCTTCACTATAAATCAAGCTTCTTCACATCCGAATCCACAAATTGTTGTTACTTGTGCCTTGCTGTGCCAGCCAGTTACTGTCTGGTTTCCTACAGCCCTTTTCTGCTGAACCCTCTGACAGCACTTCTGTGTGTCAGTGTGAGAGTCTCTTTTCTGTTGTCCTTCTCTCTTTTCTTGACATAAAACTAAAAGCTCTTTGCTTCCTCAGTAACAAACATCTGCTTCCAAACCTGCATGCCAAACAGCCCAACAATGTAAACGAGAGCAGTGTCAGACCTCATATGAATATATATGTTTAAAGACATTAAAGGCATTATAAGAAACAGTCAAAGAATGTGTATTGCTTTTTCTGTATCTATCTCCCTTGCTGAAATGAAAGCTCCCAGCAGCACATCACATGCGTGTGTGCATATTACAGATAACATGAGGCTTGCAGCTGCTTGCAGTCTGATCAGAAAATCTAGGCAAAGCAAAATGCTGGTTTTTGTTTTTTGTTTTTTTTTGGGTTTTTTTTTTGTGAGATGCGGATGAGTCTGTTAATGACAATATCTTTTCCAACTTCTCTTCATCCAAGCCATATGGGTTTACATTATCAGCTCTTCAGAGGATTCTTGGGTCTAAATTAGACTACAAAGAAGGTCATTTTCTGTGACTCATTTGTGCCAGGCAAGGAAATCATTTCCTCTCTTGATCTCCATGATAGCTTTCTCTTGGGAGGAAACAGAATATATGAAGCTTTCTAATCTCCTTTTCTATTATGCAAGAAACTAACAAAATATGAATCTACTATTCCCAGGGTACCACAAACCTGCTACCTCTATTCATGCAGGATTATTGCTTCTCTATGTTTTTGTAAGTCCCCTCTCATTGTGATCACCAGAAAACAAGAGGCCTTACCACATCAGCCCATAGCACACGCATTATGCTTTTTATACAACTGTTGTTCAGGGCAAGACAAAACCAAACAAACCAAAAAAGGAATGAGGGGAGAGTGGGAGAGAGAAAAGAGACATTTTGATTCTTTTAAGGGAAAAGATAAAATGTATGGAAATAGAAAACAAAGTGCACAGTTAATAGACTGACGGAAACATCATGAATCCACTCTAAATTATGCCACTGATTTGCTAAACAATCTTAGGGAAATTTATATGTAATTTATTCTCTCAATAAACAAAGTGGCACCAATGGCAACTCCCTTGCTTTTGGGAGGTGTTTTCTGTTGTACATCAGCATTGTGCAATAGAACTGCTAATCATTTTCATCTAAAGAACCAAACCATCTCTTAAGACTCAAATGTTGCCAACACGATAGCCACGTTACAACTGGGGAAGCTGTGGAAATTCTGAGCTGCACAGGCCAGAGTGCCCCACTGTGTCAGATGGCTCACGGCAGACGAGCAACTTGTTGGGGCAAGGACCACTTCAGAGAGCAGGAGCACAAGAGGATCTTTGCCCAGTCCAGTACCCTCCCTCTAAGTGTGCATTAGCAGGTACTTCAAAATGCAGTGTAAGAACCAGGCAAGTCATCTTTTTCAACATACTTTCCCAGCTTTCAGTGATTTATCTGCTTCTTCATCTAAAGGTTGTTTTTGCATAGATTTTAGCAAGATCCTTAGCAGCTCTTGAAAGACTTTTTTTCTTGAATCTATGCAATTACTTTTTTAATCCATTTATATTTCAGCCTTTCCAGTATGAGTTACACAATTTAATTATGAATTGGAAAAAAGCATACTTCTTCTGTATGGTTAACTTAAAAATCAGTCTATCTGCCTCCTCTAATCACAATCTTATAGAACATTTCCTTTTCTCAAACACCTCTTTTCTGAGTTGAAAGCATAATTGTTTTTTCCTTTCACTTCTGGTCATTTTCTGTATTTCTTTCAGTTCAGTTAATTTTAAAGTGCAGCAAAGGAAAAAAAAAGTGCAAAGCAGTATTCAAATATGGGAATACCAGGGATAGATGCAATGGCATGCTTTTTTTTTAATGTGCTCTTTTTCCATTCTTAATAATTCCTAGTATCCTACTAGCCATTTAGCTGACACAGAAAATACATCTGATTTTTCCATGGCATATCTTTTGCTCACATACTACTGTATGTGAGTTCAGGAGATATTCAGGAGATAATATTCACGAGATAATTCTATTATCTCCTGAATGCAAAAAAAGGAAAAAAAAGACACCGCCAATAACCACGTCTTTAATTTATAAAAGCATTTATAAATCAGCAGTGGCAAAAAAGGAGGCCTTCTATAGCAGGTATTCATTGTGTATACTTTTAAACCTACTTACGTTGGACTTTCACTGTATCAATCTAATCTGGTAGTGATGCATTTTTTAACTGATTTAAATGATTTTTTAAATATAATTTGACTGTAGTGACTGATTACATAGCTATAAGAATAAATAAGTAAGGCTTTAAGAACCCAACTTCAGTAGCTACATTTGCAAAATCTGGTAAATACAGCACTAAGAATGAAACATGGCCTTTTAGTCTTCATCAACTCATCAAACTGCAGTTATTAAGTCATGGTAGCAAAACATCCTTATCCAAAACTGCCTCCAAATGCCACCGTGGAGATCTCTGCCGTTCAATCTGCTGGCGCAGGGGGCTGCTCAGCTCTTGAACGTAGAGCATTGCTTCAGAAAAGTAGAAACTATTACAGCAGATATTGCGGAAAACACTGCCAAGAGTAGCCGGTGTTTTTTGTATATGCTTTGGGGGATCTGATGGAAGTAAAATACACAGAGCTTTCTTCTGGTAACATTATGCAACTGCTTAATTACACCCATGCCTTGCTGACTTCACTACAGCTAATCAAATGTGTACGGAGAAGACAGCACGTAAATACTTAGCATGATACTGCTCAGCATGGCAAAAACCCCTCATTAGTGAAAAGATCTCTACAAATTACAGGAAACTAACAGTGGCTGCTTTCATTAAAACAGATATAAAACTGCAGCCCATATGATGATACTGTAGCAAACGGGAGCACATTTTCTCTGGGAGTGCATGGCTTGGCCAGCAGCTGCCAGGCTTCAAAAGAAAAGGAGCAAAACCAGAAAGGTCTTGTGCAGGACAAGATAGCTATATAAGGCAAATATTATATGCAAGGAGCATTTGTGCTGATTTGCTTGGAAAGACAGAACTTGATTGAAGTGGTTGAAATGATGAAGAGTGATGGGGAAACCAATCAGCCCCCAATGGTGCCTTACCCCAATAATGTGGTAGCAGAGGAGACAGTGATTTCAAAGGAACAACATATTAAAAGTAATCTTGAGAAACATTACTTGAATGAGAATTAAAACTATAATGTGAGAACTGTGCAAAAAATTGTGACTGGATTTTGGGAAAGCCTGAATAGTTGTAAGAGCACTAATAATATCTAAATATTATTAATAATGTCTAAACCTGCTAAGGGCGGCTATTATCCATGTGCAGGGACTGCATGAGTCCTCTAACTTGTGTGGCCCTAGACACATTTGCCCCTGACAGAACACATGGGGAAGTGAAGATGCTTGTGGTAGTGTCTCTGACTCCTGCTGGTGGACTGGGTAGTAAACCCACCACTTGCAGTAACACCTTTCACGGATAGTGAGAGCACCCACAGATTTCCTCCAAAAGTCCTATAACTGGTCCTACGAATCAGAAAATGCTCCAGTCCTTTCCCTGACGCACTGGCATGCAGCAGAGACATGATGGATCTAAATAAATACAAAATTAAGAATCAGTCTATGATTATCTACATCTCCAAAGGTTTCCATCTGACATACTTACAGAGGAATGAAGAAACAGCAAAGAAATAGCTTGTATGATTACAGTCTTGTCTTGCAAAGAAAATGCTTCAGATCATTATGCTAAATGGAAGAAGAAAAGGAAGGGGAAGATGACAAGAAGAAGATTATAATAAACAAAATGTGGACAAGGGTGTCAGCCACCGACTATGAGAAAAAACAGGTTTCATGAAAGTACAGAAGTGACACAGCTTAATCGAAGAAAAAATATGTGAAAGATTAAGACTACTCAGACAGCTGTTACTGAACTCTACATATGTATATTTAAAATATATATCTATACATATACACAGGATAAAAGTAGATCTGTGCGTTAGAAGCAGGAAAACTGGGGACTGCACTGCGGTCACTATTCTTGCAGAAAAAAATAGCTCCATTATGGCCTCTGAGGACAGAAAGAAAGCCTGTCTACCTGTTGATATTGCTGCTTGCTTTTTTAAAAATAAAAAATCTTATATTTTTGCTGGATGTCACTGGAATGCTGGGCCAGGAAGAGGCCAGAAGGGGGAAAGAAAATGGCTTCAATTACAGGAAAAAGGGGCCAGAGAACTGTTGTTACAATAGCTGACACAATACAAGTCATTTTCATGTTACATGTTTTTAAAAAGAAAAAAGGTACTCTTTTAATCCTTATTCACCATGTGCAAAATTTTGTCAACCTCATGTCATTCTAAAAATGTAGCCCCGACAAAACCACAGTCATTACAGCTGGCCAGCACAGAACGTTCAGGCTTCCAAATGCAGTTTAACAACACAAAATACCTTCTAGTTAAACTTGTAAAACCATTGTGTTCTGGGTCATATCTGCTTTACTGGAGTCTATAAAACTTTGCTTTCCTATTAAGGAGCAAATCTCTCTATCTTACATAAAATACAATAATGTAGTAAGATTGCATTATGAACTTATGGGAAGAAAAACAGTGGTTAGGTGCAAGAATGAAATGTGGTGAATTTTATTGCAGTTTAGTAGCGATATATCCCTTCTCATGTCTCCTACATTAGCCTTTCGCGTAACTGCTGTAATTAAGTGAAAACAGCAAATGATCTTGCAACTGAACAGCAACGGGTGCTTCTATTTTTTTAATACTGCTGTTTATAATAAATGTGTGATTGTGCTGACAGCTATACAACTGCTGTATTTCACAAGTAATACCACATTGGTAGCCACAGTCATGACTTCCTTATCTTCTTTGTTTACATGTCACCAACCAATCCACAGTGCCTCCTGTTCTTTACTAGAACTAATGGACAAGCACATCCATCCTTATTCACCCTCTCTAAGGGAAAGCTTCAATGTCCCTTGATTTAGCAGCAGGAACAGTGTCTCTCCTGGAGTGGCTGTTAGAAGAGCTTTTTCTCCAGCATCACACAAGCCTCAGGGTGTAGCCCAGTCCCCAGAGTGAAGTCAGATGGATTTTACTACCAGCACCTACCTGGAAACACCCATAAAACAAATATGTGGCATAAGCAACATATGTGAGAGATGCTGTAAAGCTTACGCTGACTTTCATTCAGAAGCTTTGCATAACTCACCCACAGCCGGCGCTGTGAGTTACGCAGCTTTCCCACATGCAGCTCTAAACCTTTTATAGAATTTTCCATGTAGTCACACACTTAGTATGGGTCAGATCCTGTTGTCCTCCATTCAGTCAAAAATCCCATTGAAGTCAAGGCCGGCTGCAAATGCTGTGCCCTGCTCCCTGAATAGCTCCCATTGAACTCTCTGCCATTACTCATGTGAGTGAGTAACTTCTCACTAGCAAGAGCAAAAGGAGCAAAATCTGGGCCTCATTAGGGACTGCTAATCTGCAAAGTACTTCACTTGGTGAGCACTACCACCGAGGCAGAACAACTCCCTCCGTGAGGCGCTACCTAAGGAAACAAATGTGGCACAATTTGGCACTATATTTTTAGCATGTAATTCCTTAAAGCAGTTGCTAATTATCTAGGCATGACTGCATGGAGAGGCTCTCTCCCATCACAGTACATGCACAAGGATAATCTTATACCAAGAAAAACAATTAGCCAGATGGTTACTTGGAGTCTTTTGGAATAGAAGCAATGATCTGAGAGATTAAAAATCAAGACTGGGGAGAAAAAATGAAAAAAAAGTAACCAACATACCACACTTGATTCCCAAGTAGTTAATTACATATTATCATGGGTAACTACTAATCCACTTCAATTATGCAATCTTACTTTATAACTGTTGGAAACACATTTATAGCTGCTATATAATGCGTATATTTAAGTCAATATCTGAGTAAACAGCCTGGAAAACACATCATTTGTACCCAGATTTGGCTCCTAGCATGATTATCATCTGCCACCTGCTGGAAATAGCTGTGATATCTCAGCTTAGTTCCAAACCTGGAAGGTCCGGTCACTCACTCATCAAATAAGCACAAACGTCAGGGAGCAAAACATGCTCCAGTACCCAGCAGGATATTCATCTCACACCCCCGGGAGGAAGTTTACTTTGCACATGAGGGGATTTATATGCATTCATGTAGAATCCTTGATAAACCATTGCTTAAACTAACAAAAATTAATTGCCAGGGAATAACACTACTTGGCTACTCAGTTTGGAAGAGAAGCCCAGCATTCACCTGTAGCTAAGCTTGCATTTAGGGAAACACAATGCCTCTGTCTGGGTATTTTTCATTTATTTCTGAGGCGAAACAAGAAGAATCAGAAACAACGTGTGGGAAACAAATGACTGTCGAAGACTAGCCAAGTCTGCAGGATGAGGTGGAGAAAGAGAGAAAGCAGAGACAATTCTGGGGGCCTCATAAACCTCTAATGAATTCCTAGTTCCTCCGCTGGACTGCTTTAATGTTTACAGAGCAGAGGTGCACGCAGCCAGGCCCCTCATCCCCCTGCACCGCGGATACCAAGCACAGGCCACCCCAGCACACGTGAGTGCCGCCAGGCCCCAAGGACCCACACACAATGCTGCCCTTGGCGCTTGGGTTCAGTCCCAGGGCCCTCGCAGGGGCCTGGGCTAACTCTGCTTCAGCCCCTGCAGGCTTCCTCCCGGTTCCGCGCTGCTCCGGAGGCTTCCGCCTCTCTTCCCACAATGTGGACCTTGCCTGCCTCCCAGCCGCAAATTCAGCTGCGCCGCGTCCTGGCAAGGAGGCCAAGGCTTGCGCTGCTAACGCCTGCCCAAGTTTGGACACAAAGATGAAATGAAATAAAAACCCACAACTTCGAAAATGGACCATCAGCAACACCCCCATGCCGCGTGCACAGAGCTGTTCCCAGTTTTGCTGCAATGATGTCGGTACGCAGAAAAACAATAAAATGCCCCCAAGTGCTGCGAGGGTGCTTGGCTGAATGCGGGTGTTCAGCTCGGAGTGCCTCGCTCGAGACATCTGCTGCCATCCGCACGGACCACGGGCCCCCGAGGGCCCCCTTCGAGGCTCAGCAGCAGGAATGGCTGGGAACCTGCTGGGCTTCCCCAAGGGCTCCTGGGGCAGGGGCTGCTCGGCCTCAAGTACCTTTAGTTCTGACAAGTAAATATTAGTTCTAACAACTTTTCTGCTTAGCATTTTTGCTTTAGAGAAACGAAATCCTGGATCTTACCGAACATTGTCTAAAAGTTTTAAAATTGTGTGTGTGTGCAAATATATATAGATATAAAACTCCATATAATAATGGTAGTTTTTCCCTTCCTCTCTTCCACCCCTTTTCCCCTCTCTCAGCTTCTCAAACAATAAGTGGGAAACAGACTTTCTTTTTCCTAGCCAAAAATTAATTCCTGCTCCAACCTTCCCAAAAGGGTCAAGTTTAAAGGAAACATCTGGTAAACCTGCTTTTGCACTGCCACGGGAGCCCCAGCCCTGTGGTTCGCCTCCCCCATGCCGCTCCGCACAGCGGGCGCGTGTGCCCCATGCAGAGCGGTTGCTCTGCTCCACACGTGCACACAGACCCACGTGTGAGGGTCTCACTCACGCCAAGTGCTTTTCAAGTTGCTTTTTTTATCCCCCAACTACAGATGAGTCCATCTTCTTCAGCTACTTAGTCGGGTCGTTTAGGAGTTATATGATAAGGGGGTGTGTGTGTTTGCAGTCCAAGTCACAATTTGGGATCCTATCATGTAACATACTGAGGTGACAAAAAAGATATGTCTTCTAAAGCCCTCGCCCAGAGAAATGCAGTGAATGAGAGGAGACTGGGCCTCATCCTGAAGCATACATACGCACACAAGTGACTTTAGTTGTGCAGTCCAGGCTATGCATGTGTTCCAAATCAGGCAGGCTTAGACAATTTGCAGAATAAAGGCTGGAATAAACATGACTTTAAAATAACCGATAAAGCTGTCAACAAAAAACAGGACTTACTTTCCTCTTCATATCTATAGAAAAATTTTAAAGCTTTAAAAACTGTATACTCAGCCTCTTGCTTTTTCAATGTACGTATGTGTGTACTTTACACAGCAAAAGCAAATCGGATAAAATGAACTTCCGGTCAGGGTAAACAACAGCATCTCGCCTAAGACAAGATCTATTTTGGAGGTGCAGTGGGGGAAGGAGCATCTTTTTCTTTAACTCATTCCATAATGACTGGGCCATTAGCATTAGCAGCTGCTGTAGTTGGCATCATCTCTTCTGGCAACGGCACAAGGAGAGGAAGGGGCAGCATCCACTTTCCTCAGCACAGAGCTCAAGGGGGAAGTAACTCAAGAGCCAAATTCCTAGCATCAGTATCACCCTGCAGAGCTTAAGGCACTTCATGCTGTACAAACAGGTTTGCTCAACAACAACAAAAAAAAGAAAACAGAAGAGAAGGAAGGCTGAAAAACAACAAAACAAGAAATCTGTAAAAGCTGAAATCTCACAGACGGTGCTCAGCATGTTCCAAGATTGCTCCATTAAAGATGGAGCAATGTGGTATTATCCACATTGCTTTTATGCTGCAGAAAACACAACTCTCCTTTGTGTAGAAGCTGTAGGTCTTCATATACACTGAAAAATGCTTTGGGATTAAAAATCTTCCTGCCTTCATTATGTACCTCTTTCTCTATCCTTCATTCTTCTTCAGCAAGTACCTTTTGCTATCCAGAAATCACATACAAGCCCTTCTGTACATAACACAGAAATTCTCATGACTGCTACTTAATAAAATCAAACAGTCTTCAGAATAAATGTTTCACAGACATCTGCATCGTCCTGTACAGAGAGTAAGTCCAGTCCTCTGCTTTAGATGAAGGATGCTTCACGAGTTAACTTTGACTAACCAGTGGAATATCACTCTGAAGAATCCGCCCTTGCTTCGTTGTAGCTCTCTGTTTGAAGTATGAAATCAGAAATAGAAACAGGCACCTGCTGTTCCTGCCTTCCAGCAGCACCTGCAGGAACTTACGTAGCTCAACATCAAGACATTCAATTTTGGGACAGTTTTCCTCGAGTTTTGCTTTTCTTACCCAAAACCAAACCAAAACAACAACAAAAAACATGAACTAGAACAAATGCATATATTGTCCTCAGTTTCTGAGGGCAGAGAGCCGGAGGTGACCACAAAGGAAGTTGAAAGTCACTTCCCTTCTCTCACGAACTTTGTAATTCAAAAGCAGCAGGGAAACTGTTCCAGAGTTTCCACATTCTTCATGGGCCATGTTTCCAGCATGAGGCTAAGTTTTGCTCACATTTTAAGGGCTCCATCAAAATCAATGAAAAGATTCCTTTGATAGTGGTGCCCTTTGGATCTGTCCCTAACGGAGCCTTACACATGCAGCATTTAAAGACAGAAGCCATGACCCTGCTGAACAAATGAGGGCCTAAGCATTTCTACTTGTTCAAGAGCAAAATATAGTATTATATTACTGGACACAGTTAGATGTTACTTATATTTGAGAAAAAAGATGTATTTCATCTCTGAACTCTCTACTAATTCTACTGACATTCTTCATATCTTCCAATTACATTAGCAGGAAAATATGAGATCCACAGCAATCAAAAAAAATCCTTCCATCATTTTTATAAAAATAACAGTGTTTGCTTTCCAAACTAAAATAAATACGTACCAAAGTTTTAACTTGATATCTGCTTCTGTCTCACTGGCTCGGGGCCCCTTTGGAGGGAGCAAGCAGCGCTCAAACAAGCAGAGGCAGCTTTGGCATTGGGGTGGGCCTGAAGAAATTTGTGTTTTCCTTTTCACCTCCCTGCCAAAGGTAACCAAGAACAACTGGGAGTGAGGATGGCCCTTTGAGAGAAATGGTGGCTAACTCTGGAGACAACTGGCATTTGCAAACCTGGGGGAGCCTTCCCTACCTCATTAGCAATCAGATGGCAATGCACATAAAGGAAGGTGATAAGGGTATTAAAAACCAGGAATGCTTTGCTATAAACACATTTGCTGTGGCTTTTGAGAAGCACTCACTTGTCGATGAAGAAATGTTTTAAGCAGGTTATTGCAGTGTGAAACGCCACAGCTCAACGAGTGCCGCACTGAGGCATGCCTTTCAATTAAAAGCTCAGCACACAGCCTATTGTATAGTGCTTTGCATATTTATAGTACTGTATACATTATTATTAATAGTTTACACCACTGTCTCTCCTTAATCAGCAGGAGGTAGGTCTGACCAGTGAGGTATAATTGGTAATCTATTTTATATATGAATAAAATACTCTTTGGAATGTTACAGTGTTCGGTTCTTGTTTGCTATTTGTTCAATGTATTGTTCAAAACGCTACCCCCAGCTACTCATTCCTTTTCTCAGCAGCAATGCCATGACAACGGCCACGTGAGCCACGGCAAACATACCACCAGTCTCCAGGGCTTTGCTTTAAGAAGGCTCAGGCTGATATTACTCAGACTTTAAAAGCCCAGGTTCAGAGATGCCCAGTTTTGTGTAAGATGCACCGAGCCTACCAGCCTGTGTTACCATGTGGCAACAAATATCTCCAGCTGAAATGGGACAAAGCCAAGTATGAAGAACACAAGAAAAGGGTAGGTGCACCGGTTTGATACAGAGCAGTGGCCTTCATGCAAGGCTCAGCTCACCCACGAGGCTGAAACAATTCTCTATTCATTCTTAATACTGTTACGAGAGTTAATGATCAGGAATAAGTCGCAAGAGATGCATTTTAAGAATAGCCTGCAAATATAGGTCCTATCTTTTGTGACCATTTAAAATTATCATTAACAGTGCTCACAGATTTAGAAGTAAAAAGATTCAGCCAGTCATCTGCTTCAAATGGCAAATAATGCAGGGCTGCTCCCTTACGCAAATCCATAAGCAGCAAACAGCATCAGTGGTGATTCAGCTGTATTGCTGTCTTAGGAAGACTGTGTCACAACACAATTAGTTTTAACATGAAGAAATAGTTCTTCATTATTTCCAGAACGTGCCTGTTTCATTAACCATATAAAAATATCTTCCTTCCTTCCTTCCATTGTTCCCATAATTTGACTTGCAAGTGGAAAAAAACTTAAACACAAAGTAGAGAATTGAATTTGACATATTCTTCTAATCAAATTGACAATGTTTAAATAAATAAACGTCCTTCTCTGTGAAATAACCTCTTGAGAGGCTTGCTATTGTATATGAGCACAGTTATTTAAACAGTGGCTCTTTTAAAGCAGGGAACTGACACTAGCATAGTTGAAATACTCTGTATATCCATCATAGTATGAAGTAGTCGATATATCCTTCGTGTACACAGAACCCTCAATACTCAGAGCATTTCAGCTACATATATATATATATATATATGTGTGTGTGTGTGCTCTAAGGGATTGAGAGACCAAGAATAAAGACTAGTTATATATCATAAAGATATATACTGAAGAAATTTACTCTGGTGAGTGGCAGCCTCTAAAGCAGGGGTACCCATGTGCTAGAGGAGCTGCAATGAGCAGGACTAATAAGGAACTTGTATTGGATGATACAACCCACAGAGGCACCAGCTGCTGCTGCTGTGCCAAGAGTAATAGGGACATCCTGTAAGAAAATGTAAGGGCCTCTGCTTAGTGATGTCCAAGCTTTGCATTAAAGGAACTCACAAGTAAACCAGAATAAGAAAATAGGGGGAAAATGAGGAATGAAGAAAAAATAATAATAACAATAATAAAGTAACATACACATATACTTCCTTGGAGATGGCAAAAATCTAGGGATAAGTTATAATTGTCTCCATGATGCAGAAGTGCAAACATGTGCCAGTATATTTCTGCAAACACAAGAGCAAATATCTTCAGTATGAATAACTGTGCTGCTTTCTTAATGGAAGAAAAGAATGAAAAAAAATAGTTATGTCTGTTCTCTGCAATATTTTGCACAGAATTAAATATAAAATGGTTGTCCAGAAACACCTCTGGCTCTGGAAAGTGTCTTAACAGAGATTAGAATGGGCTTTTAAAAATACCAGGATTTACTTTTTACACTTGTGCATATATATGGACAGGAAAGAAATCAGATGTATTGCTTTCCAGAAAAATGAAGTTCCTTTGATACAAACTTTACAGGAAAAAAAGAAGTTTCTAAACTGCTTTTTGCTGTTCAATTTTGAAACAATTCTATAAATTTAACACCTATAAATTAAAATCACAGCTTGCAAAATTATAAAACCCGATTCTTCACACTGGTTATTTCTACTGACTGGTACAATAACAACCCTCTCTTAAAAACTGTATGTCTTCTTACTTTTATTTTAAAACAGTTCAATAGCATACTAACCTAGGACAGCTGAAGTGGAAGAGATAGCAGTAGCAGAAGCAGAAAACACTAAAGCCTTCAGAAATTTAGCACATTTAGTTCTGCTCAGCCAATCAAATCAACTGCTTAATTCTTTGCAGATCAAATCCTGTTAAGATGAGCACTCTGCTATTGAAATCAATGGGAGCTGAGAGCTGTCAGCACCTTCCAGAATCACACACCTTCTTAGAGACTGTCCCCAAACCCCAGAAAAAACAGCTGCGTGTTTTCCCAAAAAGTTGAGCAGCTCAAATGAATTTTAGAAAAATTTAGGCACTACTAAATGTTGTCCCATTCTATAAATCACTTGCCACACTAGAAAAATAATGTTTTTCATAGAACATATAACAGATCTGTCATCAGGGATTCAGGCTGAGTCCTTGACTCAAAACAAAGCTGCTACAGACTGAGATGTGAAAAGCTTCAGCTGGACTCAGGCACTGCTTTGTGTGTGTCCTGCTGCACAGGTCTGTGGTATTGCTGTACATACTGCTCTTACCTGGCAAACTCTTTTTAATTTAATTTAATTTTATGTTATGTTATGTTATGTTATTTTTTATTTTGTAGCAAGTGTTCCTCTTCTTGTTCTACATCACAGGGCAAATGACTCCAAAAGTCTGAGCCAGCCTGAGATGGATTAGTTCAAATATTAAGTATGACAAATGGTATGAAATGAGTGTTTTCCACATGCATGCTTTTCACATGCATTTCATGATAGAAATCACGATCTTGTTGTTTTAATCAACATGGTCTCACTGTCCTGCAGAACTCGAGCCCAGGAGGGTGGTCTCTGTTGCGTCTTCCCTCCACATCTTGTTAGCAGCCTCTCTTTGCCAGGTTTCTCAGTCCAAGGCACCACACAGATCCTTCTTCTTCAGGCTTGAGGCTTCTTCCTCAGGCTGCAGATGAAGATAATCGTGCCCTGACCTGGTATTGCTTACGCCTTTCTGGCAACTGGATCCTGAACTTGCATCCACCTGGAAGACCTGATACAGTCTAGGAATATGTAGCGCTTTCTTACATTAGCCATCATTTTCTGCTGGGTGTCTAAGAAGTCCTGACTGTCTTCTCTTAAGATCATGCCTCTTTTATTGTAACATGAACACCATGATAATTGGCTTAATGTATTTCTACACTGCTGCAGTGCAGAGAGCATTTTGCATTGCCAGCAGGCTTCAGAACAGTCACTTTTAACATTTTCATTTCGCGCTGCTCTTCTTTTGGGCAAGCCTGGCTTTGCTGATATAATGAATCATCTGCTTAATAGTGTTCCTGCTGGCTAGCAGAGCAGAACATGGGAATTAAGAGATTTCCCATAATGATATGCAAGATTATTTCCAGCAAAATTGGATAAACATTTCTCTTCTTTTGCAGATCCAGGCAGCCAAACCAGTAGTGGACACAAGTACCCCTGCAACATACGGCCATCTTCATCTGAAACTAGGGAAACTGAAGGTATGATATCGGTTACTTCACTTAGGAATAGCACATTTCCCTTCATATTGCCTCTCAAAGAAAACAAAGAGAAAATCCACAGTACAGACTACCAGATGGTCAAAATTTCAAGCCCATTTTTATGTTGCCACAGTGATTTTTGCAACACGACTATCCAAAACCCTGGGTAACACTCTCCCATTCCTATTAAACAAGCTACTTTTTATTATTATTGATATAATCAAACTGCTTCAGATTACTAAGTACCAAGGGTAAATCTTCCCAAAAGATAATTCTGTGCACCATGTAAAAATCATCCCAAATAACAGAAATTATACAATCATCAAGATACAGAGCAATGAATTGAATAAAAGGATGTTAACATATCTGAGGCACAAGAAACAGTGGGCAGCCTTGATCGGCAGTTATCCTTCAAAATTTTATTGCTCCCTCCTTATAAAAGATGACAGTGGAAAATAAATTGCTAACTAATTAACTCTACTCACTAAAAGGAAACAACAACAAAAACAACAACAAAAACCTGATGCAATAAATAATATGTGCAGCTAAACTCTGTCAACAACTTAATTTACAACAGAGTGCCCCTGAGGCATTGGTATCTGCGCCCACGTAAAGACTTCAGATTCATTCACTTAAAAATGTTTATCATCTCACTGCATGACATAATAATCCCCAGGCACCTTAAAATTATTTCACTATCAAAACAATTCATTTCTCCTCCATGCATAAAACCATACTTGGAATATGTTCTTATTTTTTTTCTTTTACCGTAAAAATGACACAGAAACAGTTCCCCTGAAAATGGAAGATTGCATGTGTACACAACAGCCCATGGGTTAACAGCTACAACAATCCTCAAGTCTCACTAATCTCAGGCGTGCCCCTTTGAAATATGGGTCTTGACACCTGGATGTGAGGCTGTGGGCTTAATCTCTTCCTCCTCCTGCTTCTTTTGAATGTATGACAGAAAGAAAAGCAGAAAGATTCCTTGCAAAAAGCTTATCTTCCAGTAGCCAGTTCGTTCCTTTGCAGTCATTCTCATCAGGGGTGTTTAGAGCCGGATGGATTACTTAATGCACTGTTTTCAGGTGCATTTACACTACAGTCTGACCAGTATCTGACCTGCTTTAGTCATATGGCCTAGCAAACAAAGCAGATGCACCGGCTTCCCTACAGCAACCTGCTATTATTACATGAACCATTCAAAACAATCAGAGGAGAACAAGGAGGGATTCCTGCTCATTTTATATAGGACGTGCAATATCTTTGGATTGCTTAGAATCAAATACATAAAAAAAAGAAGAAAAAAAGGGAATAAGTCAGTATGCTCAAAACAGACCTATCGCTTCCGTAATTCTCTTTTGGGAGGCTTGTGAGAGCTATGAAAAAAGTAATTTCCCTGCTTTCCCCCATCCACCCTTTCTCTATAACCTCCAACTCGGCACTCCTGGTGATGACATTCTTGTGACACAGGTAACTTTGAAGTTTATTTTCTGCACCTCTCTCCCATTTTTCTTACAAGCACAATCCTCACAAGCACAATTTTAGCATGGATTTATGTTCCTCAAACAACACTATGTTGTGGTTTTTGGTTTGTTTTACAAATTAGGCCATGTCCCAAGGAATCTAAATATCCAGCAGAATTCTCCTTTCCTCTGAGAGATGGATAATCCTCTGGATTCCTTCAATGTCCCACTTTTGACACTAAGATATTCTGCCCATTACACACTTTAATTTCAGATACACTGAAGTGATTGAGATCATTAATAACTTCCTTTTTAAAACTGAAATAACAAGGCTTAAAATCATGCTAACAATGCGCAGAGCTAGCACTCACTACGACGCGCATCTCTCCCCATTTGTTCATGACACCCAGTTGTTGCTTCTCCTCTTACATGAGCTTGAAACTCCTCCAAGGACAGGAATGGCCTGTGACTGGACCTAATCCAAATCCCACTAAAGTCAATGGAAAATTCTCTATTTGATCCAAAGTGCACTGAAGTCAATGGAAAGACTCCCATTGACTTCGCAGGAGTTTGGATGAGTCCCATCATGTATTTGAACAGTCTCTATTACAATCCTTGTTTTTCACTTGAGCTTAGAATGCTTCTATAAACATTAATGATAATGATGATCCTGGAAAATACATTGACAAATATTTACAGAAATTTTGCTTACACTGATGAAATACATTTGCTAATCATGCAGATCGCTGCATGACAGGAGAGTGTTTGAGGGTCAAATTCTCAGCATTTCAAAGGGATTTTTGCCATTAGGCCTCCATTAAAATGGGCCTGAAAGGGTTCTCTCAACACGAGAGCAAAGCTTTACCTGATCAGCATTTGTCACACCCTGCGTAGAGGAGAAGACAGCAACTGTCTTTGACCACCCTGCTAGGTAGTCAAAACATCACTGCTGTTTGCTATGGTCCTGTAAAAACAGAAGCATTTATTTATCCCTTCTGTACACAAAGTTGGAGGAAGATCGACTTTCAGTCATCGAGAGAGATAACCGTTTGCTGCTGGAGAAGATGTCCTGCATCATGAGGACAAAAGGACAAATCGACAATAAAAATGACTATAAGGCCAAAAGGTAACATCAGCAGCACTATTTGCATTTAGTTATCAAATTACTTTTCCAGTGACAAACATAGCATAGGATAAACTGCTCTGCATGGACACATATCCAAAGGCAGCCTAAGGTATAATCAACACTTCAGAAAGCCATTTGCTTGCCCTGCCACAGGAAATCCAACACCAGGTCATTTTTCTCCTACCCTCTGCTCAAGAGAAGACGGCTTTAGATTAGTTTTTCTACTTACTAACTGAGGGAGTGCAAAAAGAGAATACTGCCCTACTTCAAGGGAAACAAATGAAGCAAACCTATTATGTCTCAGCAAAGCCATTGTTACTGACGAATGAGTCATTGCTGCTGACTTTGCCAGTTGTTTCTTCAGACACCACTGGAAAGAGGGAGATCCACAGCATAGCAATGAAATAAAAAAGAGAGCAAAAATAGAATTAAGATGAAAAAAAAAAGCAGGAAGGAGGTAGGTATCAAAATATAAATTGTTGCTCAAGGGAGATGAAGCAAAATATGCCTTGAAGATTTATCAGTAGAAAGAACCACCTTGCATTCCTTTGATTCTCGAGGAAATATGCACCCCTAGTCAGCAGCAGGGACGGCCTCTGAAAGGAAAAAAATCCACGTTGTACAGCAGAGAATGGCTTGTGTAACTCAAGTGGCGGTTGCTATTTCTTGAGACTCATGTACAGACTAGTGCATAAAAAAGTGACTGCTCGTTGGACTCTATCGTGTCTCCAGACAGCAAACTGTTGCTCATCTTCCAGTGACCTAGGTAGAACTTGCCTCATTTCATGGTTAGTAATATCCAGACACGTGCACAGTCCTTTGGGAAAACAGAAATTATTTGAAATACGTTTTTCATGTTCACATTCTGTAAATCCACATTATGGCACATATGTGTTGTCATTGATAAATAATACCCAGATCTGTGCAAATATGAGGGAGCATCAGTTAACCACATAGCTGAAGGTACGACTCCACAAGGGTAAGAGAAGAATATTCTTCCTCTCTCCCTTCTTGATCCAAGCAGCAACCTCCTGCTGCTTCCCTTGGATCAACTCTGGCTTTCATCAAACCTCTCCATCAGGTACTTAAACTCAAGAAATGGCAGAAAACTAACCCAATGAAAACAAACCAATCTTTTCCTGCCATTTTTTGCAAGGTCCTGATGAATTCCAGGACTGGTACAAGGGAGGGAAGAGACCACACAGCTGGAAGCAGGGAGGGAGAAGAGCATGGTGGAAAGAAAGGAAAACAGCAAGGCCTTTCTTTTTTTTTGGTAGCAGCAAACTGTTATATCAACTTAATTGTCTATGGAAATGCAGTTAAGAAATCACAAAAAAAATTACAAAGAGCTTGAGGTCATACACTTATTTCAGTTGTCTTCCTATTTTCCAAATCAGTTCTTGAGGTTTCAACAAAAAAAACAGAGGTCAAAACCCAAGTGAGTTAAACCATTAAGTACCTCAGACACCAGTTACACCTTCACCTTCAGTATAGCACTAAAGCAATTTCAAGTCTGGAAGGCTTAAGGATAAAACATTAAATAGAGTATTTTTCCTCTTGTCAAATGTACCAAGCTTCTACATAGTCAGGACGCAGTTTAGAAGATACTGTAGAAAATTTATCTTCAGAAGGACAAACTGATTGAGTTGTGAAGGCTGATTAAAGCAGACGCAAGGAGGAGGGAATGCTTGTAGAAGACCCTTAAGAGAATTCTTCTCTAACACAAGATTGACAGATGTTTCATATTCTGCGTTTCCAGGTTTGGGAACAGTAATAAATGTGAAGAAGTTTGATTTTGTTTGTCTGTCTTCCCTTTAGTTTAAATAGAGAAAAACGAAAGAAGGAGCTGCAGAGAGTGAGCCAAGAAAACCGTGCCATTCTGGATAGAATTACAAAGTCCGAACCTCAGTATCAAGTTCAGAGGTGGTATGAGGATTGGCAACAAGCTGAAAAATACATGGCCAACATTGCGAGATACCCTCATGGGCAGCATAAAGCACACAGCCAAAAGGTAGCCCCCAACTTCTGTTCTTTCCTTCCCAGTTCTTTCTAGATGGGAGCTGCCTCTGTATGGCTTTTTGCTTTGCTTTTGTGCTAGAGATTAACTGCAACTGGCAGCCAGTTGCACAGTTAACAACCTTCCATTTATACAGTCACTTTCATCAAATGAATCCCGGAGCGCTTTTTAGGCTTTATTAGGCTGCTCCTAAGTGCTTTAGTTTCTGCAATCAGACTGTCCTTCCAGAAACACAGCCCACTTGAAAATAAAAAATACATTTTTAAAAAGGAGCTTAACTATTCCTTGAGAGAGAGAGAGGCAAACACGGTAGCAATATTTAAAGTGACCAAATGATGATACGCATCAAGGACTCCAAAATCCATGCTGCCCACTCTGTGAAAAACAATGAGCCTTCTCTTTTCATTAGCAATACAGGGAGTTAGTTGATCAGCTAGATGAGGAACTAGCAGCTAGATGAGGAACTAGCAAGCTTCCCAGAGAAAGAAACTGACTGCCTTTAACCTTCCCATGTCCAAACCCCTGGCCCGGAGCCTGCTACCTCGGCACCTCCCGGCGAGCCTGCGGTCCTGCCCGGACGGCGGGAAGGACCCATCCCATCCCTGTCCCCAACCCGTCCCCATCCCCGTCCCCACAGGCTGCATGGCCTCCTCGGCCACAGCTCCTCACGCAGGGGCTGTCCCCACCTCGGGATGAGGACTCAGCGCACAGGGCTGCGCCACAGCCCTGCCTTCACTACCCGCGGCGCCCAGCCTCGCGGCTCCCCGCTAAGCGCTTCTGAAGCCTCTAGTTTCTCAGCATGGTAAAGGGGAGATTTTTCCAAAGGTGCAGCTGCCTGAGTCTTCCAGAGGACAGTAAGCGATATTTCCTTTATCCCAGGACTATCCCTCTGCCAAATCTTTGGTCCTCATTCTAATTCCAGAGGATTTGCTCAGGATAATCGAAGCACTGGAAAGACAGAGTAAGAAATAGTGCTTTGCAAGCAAGAAATAGACCCCATCACCAGCTTCCTTCCCGTCCTGAGACCATTCCTGAATACAGCTGTATGGTTTTTGCTAAAGCTTTCTAAATTATTCAGTCTGATGCAGCAAACTAGTATAGGAAGCTTCAGCCTAAACAGATAAGGCTTGACAAAAAATTAGCCACTAAAAGAGAAGTTTCTATAATCCAGAAATATTAGGCAGCTTTAAATACTGCAGATACATCATTATAAACAAAAGAACTATATTAAAAATAAAAGTTGTAAAGTCAGGTGCTCCACAGTTGCACCTGACTGCCCTCCCACTTTATCTGTAAGTCTCTGCTCCATAATTAACAGGTATTAGAACATCTCTAAGTAGCCACTAGAAAATATTTTTCCAGTCTCCAGTACAGAAATGGTTGACCCATTCTGAAGCACACTTGGAAGGTAAATAAGGCAGCATGATGCAGGCAGCTGCAAGAGGCTTCTTCAGTCAAACATGGGAAAGTCAGCAAAGGTACAGCTGAAAAATGAAGAATAGATGGCAAGATTTGCAATAGATGGTGGTGCGAGTTTATCTATGCTTATATAGTTAACTTGAAACCATTTCAGGTTTAATTTTTAGTAAACAGAAAATCACACTTCTTCCCACCAATCATTCCTGTTCTCTCTTTAAGTTAAAGCTTTTTATTGGCCTTAGATATGCCATTAGGGCAGAAGCAAATGGGAGTCTTTCTATAAGAACATTCTTTACTGATCCCAATTGAAAACTGAGGAAATGTGTTACCCAAATCAAGCTGTTCCCTGGGCTGCCTAATGGAATTTGCTGCCTCTCTGACCATCCTAATGAACAAAAGGAAGAACTCTCTTCCTTCCCCCTGGAAGGCGGCGAAGGCAGCAGCAGTATCACCAGCAAGCACATCTGTCACCTTTCTTCGCTATCTGAGCTTTGGTCCCAAGAGAACATCCCTGAAAACAAACCACAGAGTTAGCAAATGAAAGGTTTCCCAGGGCCTTTATTTTATGTGCTCTTGTATTGATTTCCCTCTTTTATGACAGGAAGAACCATTTAAAAAGCAAGTATCTAAACAAGACAGAAAAAAGAGAGAAGCAACTGAAGGAAAAAAATAAGAAAAGGAAGATGATGAATGTCGTGGAAAGGGAAGAGATCAACTAGAACAAGATAGCACTCCAGAAATGGCACAATACCCCTGGGCCCTCCTGAAGGCAATTTAGGAAGTAGCAAAGGTCTTTTATTCATATTCCCTCTTGGATTAACTAAAGCACTTTGAACTCACTGCACTCATCCTTCTGCCTTGCCTTTCTGCTGCAAGTCACCCCTTTGCTGGCAGAGCAGACCAGCACGATGGGAGCTCTGAGGCCACTCTATGATTGCAACCCCGCATGTCAGCTTATGTGAATTTGAGGGGGGTTAAGTTAAATACTACTGTTCTTATGCATGCAATAACTTCCAGCAGCAAACTGCACTTGTGAGCACAGCATCGCCCTCATCCGTACAGCTAAACCGAGCAAGAATTGCAAACAGAGCTCCTGTATGAGATGGCTGCCCAGGAGAAGCACATGAGAAAGCTCACAGACTAGTTTAAGATACTGTAATTCTAAGTGTTTTGCAGGTGTGTCGATTTTTAGATGCATTATGCCTTCAGTATGTTTTAAAAAATAAAAAAATAAAACAGCATGGCATAGAAAACATTTCCTTCAATAATTACCATCAAAACTACTCAGAACATATAAAAAATAATGAAAAGGAGTTTATCCAGGGAAGGTCTGTAACTGAGCAAGTACAGCATAATTGATTAATTCATCTAATTAGCATTGGGGGGGGTCATGTAACAATTTTCATCCCAGTACTCAAAAAGATTCCTCCGTGAAAGCCAAGTCAGTGGACAGTAAACAGCTTTAGCATAAGGGTTTTAGAGAGCACTCAGGAGCCAACTGCTTTTCTGCAGGGAGAGCGCCTGGACAAGCCCCTTCCCACACAGCCACAGAGACCACTTCCTTTTTTATTCATTATTAAATGCAATCTCTGTATCAATAACAGTAATTGCATTCATAGAGAGAAAATGCTAAAAATACATGCAATATGTTTCTAGCTCCCATTTTAATGGGATTTAGCAGCTTGGAGTGAGGTGAAAGAGCACCCCGTGACCCATCAACTCTCTGCACGTTACAATCTAGCACTTTTTAGACCATCAAGAGCATCACTGATGGATAGCCCAAGGCACAGCAATTTATGTTCTGAAATCAGTATTCAGTATTACTTATTTTTTAATTGCAGCTCTTTAGAGAAAATATGTATTAAAATCACAGATTGATCTGAGCAGAGCCAAGCGAGGTACCACCAGTTCCTCAGAAGAGAAAGCAACGAGTAGGAAGGCATAAATGCTAGTGCTTGTGTCATCTGAAGTAGAGTTGCATCTGTAATCACTCTGGAGGCTGCCAACTTTTCAAACAGAGACCCCAGCAACAACTGTTCCCTTCCTGGACTGGGGAAGTGCTTTCCGAGGCGTTTTTTTTCTTTCCTCATTAGCAATACAGTTCAGTGAACACTGCCTGAAGCACTAATACGGTGAAAACTTATTTTGTGAGGCGTATAAACCCTAAAATGCAAGGCTATCTTTATTGTACTGAACTGAGCCAGAGCAGATGCCATGGGCAGCTCTCCGGTCCTGCAGGAAACCTGCCACATGATTTGAAACTCATGACTGCAGCAAAGTCCTGGATTCCCACAGTGGGATCCAAAACCCACTGGGCTACAGGGAAATGCTTCACTGCACCCAAGCGCTGGAGCCAAGAAGCCAAGAAGGAAGGATGAGTCTTGCTGGCCATAAGTGACAGTGGGACTTGCCACCTCTTGCACCTCTGCCAGCCTGTGGCAAGGATGCCCAGAGCCAGCGCCAATGAGGTGACCCACACACCAGTCACTCACCAGTCACTCATCGCAAGCCACCAGCCATCTTGTGAGAGGGCCAGGCCAGAAGAACTCACTGTTTTTGTGTGCATCTGTTACTACCATCACATCCAAACGTCCTGTGCCCTTGTGGCTGGCGTCAAATGCTCATAAAGGCTTCGCACAGGTTGGGTCACCGGAGCATCCTATCTGGGGCTAGCTATCCTTGGCAAGCTGTAGATTGAACCAAAGTCAGTTGTTTCCTTTTGTTTTTTAAAAGCTTCAAATTAGGAATATTTGCATGAATGCCCTTATGCTCTAACTGAATAGCAAAGTTATTGTCTTCTGATCCCAGAGGGGGAATACTTTGCTAGTGACACAGTGCTGCAATTACAAGCTGAATATTTAACAAAACAAAAGTGCCATTTTAAAAGAGTGTTAAGAGTTATAGGAACCTATAACCTTAGAGTCAGATTTTGCTTTCCATTTATGGTATTGCAAATCAAGGAAACTGCCTAATCTTTATTGCAGTCACTGTGGGTATAAAAAATCTTACGTTGAGAAATCCCAGCTGAAAGAGACTCCTGATAAGTTTTTAAAGATGGCTGAGCTGAACCACCAGCTCACTGAAAGAAGAGGTCATTCTTCTCACCATCATCGCAGCGCTCTTCCACTGTGTTTATGTTGCCTGAGCTAATTCAACTCGTTAATCCAACATAAATGTAACTACGGAAAACTTGTCAGCATTTTTTTTTTCTTTTGAAAGGGGAACAGTTTTCCACCAACCAGTTAGTGAATTCAATCAAATGAAGATGAATGTAAAATTAAGGCCACAGCTGATGCAAGAAAGAATTAAAGCTACATATTCCTTCAGTAAAGTGGAAAAATGGTTACTCACTGCCTGGCACTATTCACTACCAAAATAGTTATACTAAGGTTCAGTAGAAATACATGGAGCAGAACACAAAATGTCTCAACTTGGGAAACCGTCTTGGTTACCATGGAAGAGTTACGAATACAGAAACAGCCAGGGTTTGTCTGAGTTAGAAATGAGTAATCTGGTATCCGCCGCCTTCTTTTAACTGGACAAACACCAAATACAGAATCACAGAATCCAAATATGAGCCTATTCATTTTATTATGTCTTTAAACTTATCATAATGTAGGAACAGAATATTGTTTGAATGTTCTCAAATTATTTGTTTTTTAGATACGTACTTTTTATTATTTCAAGATAGAAATTTCCAGGCCCTAGATTCCTGACCCTGAATTTAAGCAATAATAAGTTGAATTTCAATTGCCTGTAGTTTAAAAATATTTTTTTAAAAAAGTAACCATATCTTCCAAAAATGTTGATCTTTTATTCTTGTACTGAAATTTCTGATATTGAAAACAGTATGTGTGAACCCTTTTTTTTTCCCTTGTAGTTACAGAACAGTGTAGGTTTCATGCTTTCAGGTTTTCCTTTGTCCCTATAAACTTAGGAAATTTTCTTCTGAAGCGTATTCATTTGATGCCACCAGCAGGAAATTAAAGGAAAAAAAAAGGAAAGAAAAAAAGGCATTGCTGTCACCTTAGTCTGAGGGGTCCCACTTGCACCCGACCAAAGTCACTATTCGTACTTTCTTATTAGGGATTGGTTTACATTGTGGGACAAGCCCGTCCCAAAGCTTGTTTGCCTGGCAAAGAAGCTCAGCTCCGGCGGAACCACAGCTCGACCCCTATGGAATACACAGACTGAGCCGGCTCGAGCACACAAGGGGCTCTGTACAGATGAGCCCAGAGCTCAAGGTCCAGATTCACAGGTCTGTGAGAGTTCAGCACTCAAATACCAATTCTGGATGTCACTTCCTTGCCAAGAAGAAGTCCAGTTATTCTTCAGCTTTTCCATAGCTGAGCAGTCAGTATCTGAACAAACATGTGAACCATGTGTTAGAGTTTGCCAGGCAGCAGGAAGACACTACATAATTTGTCCTCCTTAAGTACTGCTACAGCTACAGTGGTAGCTAGTACTACAGTAGTAGTACTGTAGCTACAGCTACAGTTTACCAGCTAACTTTTGCTGAGACTTACCAGTGTCTGTAAAACCCTAGTGACTTTATTCCTCTGTGACCTGCAGGATTTTCCTTCCTACGAGCAGCCTTGTTGGAGCAACATGGAGCCATGTTAACGGCGCAATACGCCCGGTGCGTGGCAGGAGCAGGGCTGCGTTGGGTGCAGGTGACCTGATACACAGGGACACATCAGAGTGAGTCCCCAAGTTAAAGCAGGAATAGAAGATTCAGGCAGCAGACACCAGGAGAAAAAAATCCCCCTGGAATGGGAAAGAAGGACCTGACAAGAGGGAAGAGCAGGTATTTGACTGCTATATGTGAGATGAGCAGGTGATGAGAAAACACCTGGCCTGCTCTTCTTGCGGCCCACATACATTACTTCTAGCCAAAGAAGCCAAAGAAAAGTTAAATGCGGAAGGAAAACTCAAATGGAAAGTCCTACTCGCTTCTATATCCTGCATCATCCTTTGTTTCCTCACCAGCTGAATATCACCCAGATTTGTTTCTCTGTGGTATTCTCTTTTGAATCGTGATTCTTTTTAATTGAAGCAAATCTTGCCAAATTTTTAGGAAAATGTATACGCTCAAACCCAAGGGTTATTCCCCACCCTGCATATGATTACTGCCATTATAGGGTATCACATGTATTTATACCTATGCACACATTCCCACTTGTTTACCTATCTGAAAAATAAAAGAGGGAAAATACTCTGTAGGGAAGCATGAAAAAAAAATCTTTCCTTCACTTAGACATCTAACATATAGAGTCTTGTAAAAGGAATAGAGCAACAACATGCTCTATAAAAACAGAGATGCAACTTGCAAAATACTGCTACATTTCTGCAGTATTTTGCTGAATCTGAATCTGTTGAAAAGTATCCCAAGAACTGGCAAGCAAGATTTTTGTTCTTTCTCATTTACTTCTTTGATGTCTATCACCAATACAAAATTAATATTGCATTCTTCATCAACGAGCAAATTCTGAGAGCCTCATTTCAATTTTAAAACTCATCGTTTTCTTCATGAATTAAGCATAGCACCTAGAAATACAATCACCGCAGCGAGGCTGGATTTCAGTTTCAATAACACATTGATTAAACCCTGCCCTCAAGAGTTTCCGTTTTCAATACGACAAAGATTGCTTTGATTATTGCCCGGCGCCATCATCTATGTGCTAGGGCCTAAGGACAATGGCGTGATTGGGAAGGCACTTGGAATTGCGCCTCTCACATCAAATCCATACACACGTGCACACACTGCAGCCTCCTGGGCGCGTTCCCCGGAGCCTCTCCGGAGCTCAGCTGGCAGCGCTGCCCTCACGGCCAGAGCCGTCAGGGGAGCCAGGCGATCCCAGCTCCCCGCTGCCCTTCGGCTCTGATCGCTACCCCTCTGGTGGGCTGCGTGGCCTTGGAGCCCATCCTGCTGACTTCCTAGTGCTGCCAGGAGCAGAAGGTGGGATTTGTTGATGCCATTACAGAGCCATTATTGACCATTCATTTAATGTATGCTGGGCCTCTGCGCAACACAAGTGCTCGCAGCAAGCTTGGCTGTGATCTTCCAAGGGTCCATGTAAGAGCAGCTTGCTCTCTAGATTCTCTCCTAGGTTTTAACATGCAGGTTTGCATAAGTTAGAATATATACTAACAGGTTACACTGCAAAAGAGCTAGGTGAGGTGTCCCTGAGGACGCTGGACCACAGATTTGGGGCCAGCAGGTAGGAGTATCTACACAGCAAACGGGGTGCAGCTGTAGCTTGGATATATTACACAAACACCTGCAAAATCCACTAGGAAGGAGAAGCAAACAGGGTATGAGCCCTCAGGAAATAATGGTTACCCACTAGCCAGGGTCCCTGCAGCTTTGCTACTTTACAGTCTTTGCAGCTGCTCCACCTCCTTTTTTTGCCAAGCATATTCTGGCAGTATTGAAATAAAGCTTTCAAGTCAAGTTAAAGTTCAAATTACTTCATCTTTGCTATTGAGTTAGTTAGTTTTGGTTAACTGATTGGAGTTAAAGCTCAGCCTCCTTAAAAATACCCCACTGGCAGACCTCTGAACTGGTTCAGCTTCCTTGTCAGGGCAGATATACTGCCCTGGACAGCTGCCCATCTGTCCATCCGATCGTTTATGCTAGTCAGAAAACGTCCACTGAAGTAAGCCCTACCTCAGCTGTGAAAAATCAACATGATTTTTGCAAATCCTTGAAGGCATTGTCAGGCAAAAAGAGAATAAAACATAGATCAAATTATAATGCTGGTCACGAACATCTCTGAAAGTCTGTTCATCCTTCGATATGGCAAAGAAAATCCTTTCTGAAAAAAAAGATCTTTGTTGGAAAACATCAGACAAACAAAATTTTAGCAAATGAGTGCAAGTGCACAGAGCCAGTCTGGACTTGAACCAAGACTGATTGCAAAAACGTTAGAGATCTTAACCGAATATTTTACACAACTCATTTCAGCCTTGGATTTTGTGGGCTGAAGGCAAGAGCCTATTTCTTTTATGCTGAGTACAGCTAATAACAGCTGTAAAATGGTGCTGGCTGCCTGACAGGGCATAATACTTTTATCCTCTGACCTTTCTGAGAAAAGGAGCAAGGTTGGCATAGATGCACACTTGCACATTTTTTCCATAGTATAACATATTAATCCTGATGCAATTAATAATTACTCTGTAAACACAATCTTATTTTGAAGACCATCATTTCTCAGAATGATACACCTTCTGCTACTAATTTTGTAAACATACACACTTAAAAAGAATTTCTCGTAATTAGGTCCTTTTATAAGATTTCACTTTCATATCTCCAATATTAGAGGTAGACATTTGAGTTAGAAATATTTGGTTTGTAAATCCTTTGCAGTGAATGTTCTCACTGCAATAGACAGGGCCCACACGCAAAACCCACATCAGAGCTGGGAAAAAATATCTCAAATTTGAGAGATTAAAATTAGGTGGCCCAATAAAATACCCTGTTTTCAAAAACACCTGGGACTTTTAGAGAGAAAGCAAATTTAACAAACAAAACTTTCTTTTCTTGTTTGTCTAAGTATGGCTCTGTATGTTAATCAGATGATCAATTCTGAATTAAGATATTTGCCCTTCTTTTAATAACATTCTTTTCTGTTGTTCAGCTGATCACACAGTAATGGCAAGAAGTCCAAGCCACTGAAAACAAAGGCTCATTGCACGAGGTTAAAGCGCACACAAGGCTCGACTTTACAAGCCTCGACTTTACAAGCCGTTCCTGGAGAAAACTCTCATGGGGTGCAGGATCAGGGCCTTGTGGGAGAAGAGGCTGTCACGTGGAGGCCCAGGATCCTCCTGCTGCTTTCAGTTCTTTTCTTTCTGCTCGGGAAGCGAGGTTGCCATCTGGCACTGGCTTGCTTGCAGCAGCTGCACAAAATAAATGCAGCAAACACATGGGGACAGGTGTGATTAACAGTTAGATGGGGGAGAGGGGTGAAGAGGAACGTATTTTAATTTATCTAACATTTTACTTAATCTAACAAAAGCTCATGGGAACTGTACACCTCAGAGCTCATGTCACGTCCCACCTTTTCAGCCCGTGAATCGACACTTCCATCTTAGCAGTCTACAGAAAGCCTCAAACAACTGAATGCTTCCAAGCATATTTTTGGTTAAAATTTAAAGCTAAAATGGAAATATTTCTCCTAAGTAAGACTATTTTGGACATCAGAAATAATAATAATAAAAAAACACACTCATTGACACAGACACACAGATATATAAAAGATAAATAAATCCTTTGATCCAGTTCTGAGTTTTTCCAATTTACTTCAACTTATTAGCACTTTAAAAAGCCATTCCCTACACCACCTCTATACTCCCAAAAACCTACACCAACTATACATCCAAATAACCACTTTGGTTGACTGGAAATACAATTTGGCTCAATCATGAAAACAAAAAAAATACGTATTTGTACAGAGGAAAGCAGCAAGCAGTTCCCAAATGGGAATAGGTATTTTAATGGCCTTAGAAGGACTGGGAAATCACTAACTGTAGGCATATTGTCCACAAAGTGACTAGAATCTCTGCAGAAATCCATGTTTCCAAGAATACCTACGGAGCAAGTCTCAAGAATAGTAGAAGTACTCTTCCCTTTATATCACACAAATATGCTCTTTCTAGTTGCCAGATGAGGAATTTCTATCCAAGGGAAGTGAAATGCAAGTCTTTTAGAGCCCTGCTACGGTGACCCACTTGCATAGTTTGACACTGCTGAATTGATTGTGGCAAATGTGACAAGTTCTAGGAAGTGGTTTTAAAATCTTCCATTTCTGCGAGGCTAAACAGTTGCACTTAGCTGCATCTGTTAAGACGGAGAGCCCAGAATCCAAACTGAATTCATTCAGAAGAGAGTACAGGGCTGTTCAGAGATCAGGATAAGAACAGATAAAACAAAACAAAAATGTGCATTGCTTTGGCTTTAAATGAGCTTACCAACTCTATCCCTTGGCTGAAAGAGCACCATTTTCAGCTGTAATCGACCACCCCTCTGCTTCGGGGGCCAGACTGCCGCGACAGCACTGGTGCAGAACTGGGTAACGCTCACCGCCAGGCAAGGCCACCTCCCCGTGCGCAGCGAAACGCCAGCCCCAGGCACCCAGGCCATCTCCACGTGCGGTCGGTCTGACCCATTTTGGACACTCGGAGTTACTGTGCTAACTCAGAACAAATTCACATCCTTCAGCAAAAATCCTGGAGCAGCCCGACCACAGCAGAGCTAATGCGCATCCACCATGGATCACGTCACGCGGGCAGGCAGGTCTCTCTGCTGGCGCTAAGCAAGTGCGTCCGCTGCGTCTGTGCGCTGGGCGAGTGGGTGAGTGAAGCTGCCCCAGCAAAACGCGGCCAGGGCCGGTGCTCTGCGTCAGGCTCTCCCTCTCGTGGCAACCAACACAAGAGAATCAGCCCTCTCTGATCAGATGCATCGGGTCCACGGACCAAATCTTTAAGACAGGCTGCTATGATCCCAATGCAGGAAAGAGTAACTTACAATTTGGTTCCACGAGCCCCTGAGCAAAGCCCCGTGAGCTCTCCTTTCCCCAGGGCTAGTCCCGTTCCTAGCGCGCGCTGCCAGGCTGGAGGAGGGAAGAGGCAAGGGGAGCATGCACAAACCGGCTCCATGGCGGTTTGCCTCCTCCAGGGGAATTCCTTACCTGACGTTTACATGCACAGCGCAAACCCCTGCATCAACCAAGTAATGAAATCTGATAAACTCAAGAAAGCTGGTGATGAGAGACACAACACACGTGCTTCACGTGGGCCCTCTCTGCAAGTGTCTCCCCAGCCGCACAGGCCCTCCCCTCCTGCCACAGCCTCCTGCCTGGGATCTCCAGGCAGGTTTTGAATGAGAGCCAGAGAGAAATGAGCATCCGCACGTGCCAGGAGATGTGCTGAATGAAGGCCAGTCAGGAAGCCAGCAGGTTGGCTTTGTCGGAAGCAGCAGGAGGCAGGAGCCGCGCTGGAAGCGGATGGGTCGCCACCGACCACAAAGCGCCTGACGGCGGCACGCGACGATGCCGCCTTGCTGCGCTGCCGTGGGAGCGCACTCAGGCACGGGACAGACCCACGAGCCCCGCGGTTACGGAATACAGACCCCTCCAGACCCACGCCATGCCTCGCCAGCGGGAATGCCCCCTATCAGCACCCGGATAACCGACCGCGTTTCATCGCGGAGAAACAGGCTGCCACAGGCGTCGGCAGACAGACTCCACCGAGGAACAAATGAGATGCTAAATCTGAACTTGATGAACGACATTCCACTTCCTGCCGTATTTTCTGGAGAGGCATGTGTTAGGAAGGTGGGTTATTCACAGGAAATTTGTTTTCCTGTAAATTTTAGCGTAGCACAGAGCAACCTAATGATATATCGCAAATACCTGAGGAAGGGTATCGCAATTCACTGAGTATTTACAGTGTCACCAAGTGTGTAACCCCCCAACACTTTCTTTTGGGAGCTGTTTTCCCAGTGACAGAAGAGACTCACAAGACCAGAGAGAGGATTTATATCTCTGGCCTTTGAAGAACAGCTAAGGTGGTTTGGGTTAATCCACGGGGGAACACATCTCAGTCTCTCTGACTTGTATTAATTTATCTTGGGAGAAAAGGACAAGCAGATACGTATATTCATGCACATATCTTCTTGCAAGTATTGGGAGCAAGAACAAGTTAAGAAATACCACAGACAGAAGTGAAATGAACATTACTGAATATGTGATAGAATAAGGCTTATGAGACTTACTTTGAGAGAAAAAGTACATGATATGTAGTCTCAGCCCAGGTAAAACCTCATCCACAGTACAGGTTGTTTTGTTCTCAATACAAACAGTGAAGCAGGCCAATATTTTCTTTACCAGCTCACAGCTAGATCAGAATAAAACAACCTAAACCATTCCTAAATAAAAGCAGCCTGTCATCGTTGCTACAACACCAATATCACTTTGCTCATTTCTAAAAACTAGTTAAAACAACATCCTCACCTTCTCTCAGTGCAGTGAATTAAATTGCTAATGGATTATGCACTGCTAGCATTACACATACACATTAGGTGTACATCGTTTCACGTATCTTCATTCCATTTACTAGTGCCCTACAAAACACTCTTTCACATCTTCCCGATCCATGTAGAAAGCTGAGTATATTTCTCCTTCCTCCTTCTAATATTAATTTCTCTCACCAATACTATTTTTTCCTGTCTGAAGATAAATTATTTGTAATGTCACCAGGCAAAATTTTGAGTACAGGTGAATTGGTGTCCTATAAACTATTGATCAACCAGATTTTTCCTGTATAGACATTTGTGAATGAGCTTGAAGCTGTGACTGTCTCTCATTTCCAATATCTAACACCCAATGATTACAGTTCTTCCCACTGGTGCCAAAAACATTCCCTAAGATATTTGCATTAATTGGACATAGCCTATAAAAAAATACACCCAACCTGAAGGACAAATAGTATTAACTGCATGGCCACACAACCTTGACCAGTAAACAGAATAAAGGTATCACAGCAAAACTCAGCTAGAATTAGTTTGCTGTAGTTTCAGCATTTCCTCACAACAGTTGTAGACCACAAATGCTTTGGGACAGAGCTCTGATTTTTCCTTTTTATTTCCTTTTCAGTATCAGTTTAAAAACTACAGAGCAAAAAAATAAATAAATAAAAAGGTCAGTTCTTCAGTATTTAGGGTTGCAAAACACCAGGATTACTTGAAGCTTCCCATACCAGCAAGAACACATTGCTGTTCTTTCATCCTCTCTGATGCTGCAGGGCAACAGAAGGGAAAAGAGGAAGGATATCACTTAGGAGCCCCTCGCTTGATGTGTGCAGCAAGCACGTATTCTTGCACTTTGCAAGCAGCCCTGTCAAGTCTCATTCTTCATGCATGAAAATCAAGTCATTTGACCTCCGCCTCACTCTTCTCTTGGCTCTCCCAGCAGCTTCCTGACTCCAGACCAGCGGCCCAGGCTCAGAAGAGAGGTGCTCGTCCCACAAGGCGGCAAAGGCTGCGCCTCCCCAGAGCCCTGTTATACAAACAGAACGGGCTGTGCTGGAACAAGAGGCTTTCTAGGGTTGCAGCCTTCCCCTGCGGTACGTCCTGATCACATAATTTGATATTGCTGAAGAAAGACGTGTGACCCACAGAGGTGTGCCCTCGCAACACAAGTCAGTGCTTGCAGCCTCACACGCAGATGAAAACATTGAAGGCTGTAGAAAGCTTTTATTTCCTGTGCAGCTTGGGGCAAAGACTTGAGGCTGAGGCAACTCTCATTTATGTAAAAACAGCAGAGACTAATGAGTTCCTCACAGATATTTTCAGTTTGAAAATAAACTCTAGTAAAAAAGTAAAATACCAAAGGAACAGGACTCTGTCTACTTGGCCATGCTGAAGAGGAGCTCAGGGTACCAGTTTTGTGAGAGGCTGAACATCCTCAGACCATGCTTACCGGTGTAACTTTGTGGTATGCCCCATACTGTGGGATGGATTTGGTTTGGTTCCATGAACTTATACCAAGACTAAAACTGTGTGCAAGATCATTGTACGTTGTGATATATGAGCATGGAAGGTTATAAACAGAAGATATGCCTCTGTAAAGATGCCCCACAAATCAGAAGATATATTTTTTCCCGTTAAATCTTTGTATCTATTTTTTCATATGCCTCTGTAAAGATGCCCCACAAGGGCAGATTTTTTCAATCTTCCTTTCAGATAAAATAAAATAGCCAGAAAAATAAAACACAATCAGGTCCCAGAGTAGTAAATATATCAATACAAGGAATGTGGGCTTAGTGTGCAAGTACACTCTGCTCCCAAGATTCATTTTAACTGTGCTTCACAGTGACCTCTAGTGTCATTTAGCAGTTTCTTTGCTTTCTTTTAGAAGGGAGTGAGGTAAGAATATCAACTAAACCAGCCTGAAATTAATCTTCTATATAGAAATGTAGCAGCAGGGATGCAGAGAAAGGCCACAAAAGTTTAGCCAGAAGAGCCCTGTTGCCCACCTCGTTTAGCCACTGTAGTCTTGGCTCTATTGTAAAGACCCAGTTTCTGTTGCTTCGTTGAGCACTTGAGCTGCAGCTATCATTTTCTAATTCCTTATCAAAACCGAGACCAACAAAATCCCATCCAGAACAACTTCCATTGGCATCTATTATGGAAATCTAGACAGCAGATTTGATTATGGTATTTCATTTTAGCAACGTCTTGGTATAGAATTTTTGCAGTTGGACCTACTGCTATGTTTTGGATTTATATTTGATCGTATTATTAATGTACTTGCATGCAAAATGTTATGGCATAATGCCTATTCCAGGAATAATCTGAGTCTACATTTGGGGATTTCAAAGTGTATCAAATGCTGGCTAGATATTTCTGATGAGAATTCTTCTAAAAAGAAGAGAGACATATCAGAAGAGTGGAGCAGGTGAGTGAAAGGCAAGAAGTGAACATGGGAATCAAGTACAGAGTGAAAGAGAAACTTTCAGATCCTAGGCAGCTTTTCCTTCTTTTAGTGTGTGTTTAGTCCTAATTCTGGAATCCTAACCTAGCCTCTATTGCAACAAAGTCTTACTAGAAAATCTTACTGGAGTTCACATGTATAATAGTTTTAATCAACATTTGCAGACAATACTTACTTAACACTTCTAAAACCCCTCAATTCGAGCATCTGCCATTCATCAGGGGAAATGCACAGGATGTATCAAAACATAGCAGATGTACCCCCTAGGTTACCATAGGAAATCTGAAGTACTTTCCCATTGCTTCCCCCTCCTCTTTCACTTTTGCTGTTTCAACAGTTCCTTTAAATGTATTTGGTCAACATGGTATCACATGATCACCAACTTGATTCAGAATGCGTCAACTGGCTGTGTAAATAAATATGCTTAGAGAGAAAAATGAAGTTAAAAAGGCCATGAACTTTATGACAACATTTTTATCTTGAGGTAGAAACATGAATGAGTGGGTATGCGTACAGCTCTCCAAACACTACAATAACCTTTACAATGGCAGATTATACCAGATGTAGCCATGACCTGATGTAAAGTGACTAGTTCAACTTCTATGTCACCAGGTATTTCCATCTTCCTCCCCGTCAAAAGAATGAAAACAGGGCAAAACAAGTGAAACAAGTGGCCAATTAAGAGCCTGAACCTGTAAAGGGTGGAGTACAGCGGTGACTAATGACGCCAGGGCAAGCAGATTAAGACCATATTATATATAGTCACCCATGGCTGTATTTGCATTGTCTTTATCAGACAAGTTTGACTTCACTACAGCTACACTCTAAAAGGCAAGCACACATGTTTATTTCATGCATTAGAAATAAGTAACTCTCATTTTTATGGATTCTTCATTTGATGAAATGAACACAAGATCATGAATACTTTAAAAGTTAAGTCTCTCACTAACAACAGAAGGAAAAATATTTAGGAGTAGTGTTAGAAGAACTGCAAGAAAATGGACAAACCAAACAACCAGGCCGAACCTGATTCGCCTAGGGAAAGTAAAGCAATTTCACTGTTAAGAGTACTGAGGTGAAATCTTGCCGATTCACTTCAACAGGACCCAAATTGCTTCTTGCTTTTTCAGAAGATATTCTGTGCAAGTAGTCATAACAGGAAGCTTCTACCACTTAGTGATCTTCAATCAGAAATTCTCTACAGATGACCTTATTATTGATGTTGCTACTAATCAAGTTCCCAAGTTTCTCTCTATGCTACAAAGGCAGGTTTAGGCAATGTGGATAAATAACACATTCTTTTTTTTTTATCAATAGAAATGGTTACGATATGATGCATATGAAAAAAGTTATTGCCCAACACATATCCTTTAAAAATACAGGCATTAGACAGTGGGAAACACCCTAGAAGTGTCACGCTGGATAAGAGGGAAAAAACAAAACAAAACAAAAAAAATGCAAACAAAAAATAGCATGCAATAATGGTTGTGAAATAAAAAAGCATTCTAAATCTGCAAGCCATTGCTGAAAGCTCAAATCACATACTAACCTTCCAGGGTCATTTTCCAGTTCCACTAAGGATCTCTTTGCAAGTCTCAGTGTTCTGAAAGAGTGCAGAAATTGTCGAAATATCAATTAGCTCACCTTAGACACAAATACTGCACAGTAACCAAAAAGTACTTTTAACACTAGAGGGCAGGAGAACATCTTTTAAAATCAAGGTTTTACAATTTCAACAGTTCATCTTCTACAGAGCACCTCTTTGGTCGGAAAATGAAATAGAAGCAACATCTTCCTATTCTTATGGACTATTTACATATAATTCATGATCTTTATTCCTAAGAACTAGCAAAACTAGCATAGATTGAAGCTAAAGATACTAACTTTCAATGAACCTTCCTTTCACTAACCTTCTTATTTTGAAGTGTAAACCACCACTACTAACCTATTAAACCTATAAAATTTTGACTGGAAGATTTAGGTGATGTTTGGCTAGCCTTTTGCTCCTCCTGATCAGGGATTTTATATATCAGTATCAAAAATAAATTGCAAAGAGTTATTTCAGATTCACTGGGCTTCCTCAAACATAAGCTGAAGACATCAGGTTCTGCTCTCAAGATTAATTTCCTTGTTACTTACAGTCAGGAATAATCTCCTCTCATTAATCAAAAGTTTCCCTGACTGGAGTAAAATAAATATGTGATCTTACTCAGCCTCAGTGAGAATTAGCATCTTTGACCGAATCTGGTAGCATTTATTCATAAGAATATTCATATTCAAATATTCATAAATATTTGTCACATCACAGAATTTTTAAATCTGCAAGTTTTCACTAAAACAAATAAACGAAATACAGCCTGGAGCTTCAGATTAACTACTGCAGGAGTCGGCACTGTCTTGATGAGGGACTCCCCGGGGCCTCAGCTGAATGAACCAGAGTGTTGATACTCAGTCATGAGAAAAGCATGATCAATTCTCACTCCCACATAAAACAAATGTCTAGGGATTAAAAAGGAAGAGGGGATTCTCACCATAAGAATGTCAAAATGCAAATGTGATTATGCAAAATACCATGTGCACCTGCAAGAACAGCCATCATGATGTTTCTGATGCTTGAACAACATCTGACTTTTTGTCTACTTATCATGGGAACTCACTGGGTTTTTTACTAACAATATTTCCACAAAGCAGTGAAGTGCTTCTCTGACACTGATGCTCCTTGATGCAAGGTTCTGTTAAAGGATTGCAAAGTGATTAAAGTAGCTCTCTATTTTGTCAGGCGCGGTGGGGAAATCAAGCCCAGGCAAGTCATCCAAGAGATGATGTTTATAATTTTATTAAAGGAACTGATGATTAGTCAAAAATTCTGTTTTCTTTCTCTGGAATGAGATTTCCATCCATATCAGCAGAACAAAAAAATTGCAAGAAAATATAATCTACATACATTGTTATCATCATGTCTTTGAAAACCTATAAACTTCATGGCAACTGCAAGAAAATCAGTTAAAAGACAACCCTCAGAAGGTAATGATAGTGAAAAAAATAAACATGTGCAAAAAAAAAAATCCAGGAATGCTATAAAACTGGTTTCAAAGAAACTGGAAGTGGAAGGATACATACTTACATTCATTTTAGATTTTCTTTTTCTTTGTTGCATGTATGGAGTCTCACTTTCCACTGATCCATATCTTCAAGAAAATAAAGGATACAAATGCCAAGGTATAGTAAAAAGGCTGCGTCCATCTGTCCTAGTGACCTGAAAAAAAAAGTACCTGTTTTTGCATTGAATTGTTTATGCGTCAACAACACAATAGCCAAACCCCTATTTCTTTAAAATAAAATGATGTGTGATAAAGTTATGAGATAAAGTTTCTAGATTACTCACTACTTCAACATCACAGAATCTATTTGCCATTTCCTAATTTAGACAAACCAACACCATGCTGTAATACTGAGTAGGCACATTTCAAATTAAGGTCAGTGTTTTGACTTAAAATCATAGAATCACAGAATAATTATGTTTGGAAAAGACCTTCAAGCCAAAAAGTCAAACCGTAAACCCCTCACTACCCTGCCTGCTAAACCATGTCCCCAGGCACCTCATCAACACGTTTCTTGAGCACTGCCAGGGACGATGACTCCACCACTTCCCTGGGCAGCCTGCTCCAAGGCTTCACCACTCTTTACATGGAGAAATTCTTCCTAAGGTCTAACTTGAACCTCCCCTAGCACAACTTGAGGCCATTTCCATTCTATCTGTAGTTATTCTGGAGAAAAGATCCATTCCTTCCTCACTATAACCTCCTTTCAGCTAGTCGTAGAGAACAATAAGGTCTCCCCTGAGTCTCCTCTTCTCCACACTAAATAACCTCAGCTCCTTCAGCTGTTCCTCATAAGGTCTGTGCTACAGCCCCTTCACCAGCTTTGTTGCCCTTCTCTGGACCCTCTCCAGCACCTCAACATTCTTCTTGTAGTGAGGGGTCCAAGACTGGACACAGTATTTCACGTGAAGCCTCGCCAGTGCTGAGTACAGGGGGACAATCACTTCCCTGGTCCTGCTGCCTACAGTGTTCCTGATACCAGCCAGGTTGGTCTTCTTGGCCACCTGGGCACACTGCTGCCTCAAGAAAAAATGAAACATTAGACTGAAAACAACCGGGGAAAGATTTCCAATCAATACTTCAGTATTTCAAGGTCTTTAAAATAGAAGAGGACATACATTTTACCTTATATTTTGCATATAATTTGCAGGTGTATTCTGGTTTTCTTTATCCATTCTCAAATAACTGGACTGTTTTCTACTCTGGTACCTGCACTGTATGGAATAGTAGAAGCTACCATTATGGTGGGGAATAACTTTTTGTTCTACAGACTGATCTGCTGCAGCCCTGAATGAAAACATACGCACATTTTGTCCTTCTATATGTTTCAGGTCTTGGTAATGGAGAGGCAATTTTAATTCTTGGTAACAGAAAGATAGAGGGGGAGTACATTTTATAAAGGTCCAGCAGCTAAGTCCCACTGTAGAGCCATACAGACTATACTGGAAATCAGACACCAAGCCAACATGTAGATGCCTACTTTGCAGACACGCAGGGCAGGATTCAGCGCCTTAAAGGTAAGCATTTAGTGACAATTTAGGCACTACTGTGAACCTACTGCTCTCCTGCTCCCAGTCCAGAAGGGCAAGACTAGTTCCAGACAGCACCTCGGATAACCTACAGCAACCTACTGTATGGGTACTAATGACTACTTAGATGGGACTTCACTCTCCCAGTTAGAGAGCTGAACTAAGTCTCCAAGAAGAACCTGCTAGATATGGAGACATATTTGGGTGCCTATGACACAGGAATTCAGACTTTCATTCTAGTCAGATGGCAAAGCAAGGCAAGACCATCTCCTCTGCCTTCCCAGTACATCTAATCTGGTTCATCACCTTTACAATTTTTTGATTAAGCCTCCTCTCTTGTAGCCTCTTCCATGTTACTTTGCATGACCTGCATAACCATATGTTTCAGAAAAAAAAATCTAAGGGATACAAGATTTAAAAGAAAATCTTTATGCATCAGAAACTCGGGCTAGGTCTTACTGCCACACATACTGGTACAATCTCTTTAAACCTAAATAAAGAGAAACTTAATTGTAGCCGGTAGTACAGTTTGGTATTAAGAGATGTCTTTTGCAGTGCAAATATTTAGTTCTCAGTGTTAATATTTATCCCCAAGACTTTATAATTTTCTTTCCTTTTTTTTTTTTCATGCCTCAGAATAAAATGTATATTCTTCATTTCTTTAGAACAGATTTATTTCTGGTGGCTTTTGGGTAGAAAGATTAAATATGCTTAAACTCATTCTTGACACTCAAATAACCACGCTGGACTAACACTACACACCTGAAAGAGAGAAATCAGCTTCAGAGAGGATCCTCTTCTAGAATTAAAGTCATGTAAACACTAGGCAATCTCTACAATATATTCCTCTATTCCAAAGGCTTAACATATAATTTTGCTTCAAATACAATGCTTCTCAAGAGCGAAACAAGGAAATCTTTCCAAGTAAAAAGAAACGTTTTTGACATACAAATACATAGCAAATATAAAGTGTATCAAGTTCACAAGCACAAGCGTCAGACTAATTCAGAAATGAAAATCTAAAGGTGGCAACAGGAAGCTATGTGCTAGCACCGGAATACTGTATGTAAAGCTAAATTTAGAACAAAAGAAAAAAGAAAAAAAAAGGAGAAAAAAAAGGTACTCAGTTAAAATGCAATACAAAATTCTAGAGTAGGAAAGTTTAAATACGTGGAGTCCTATCCTTCCTTAAATGGAGTCCCATTTAAGATGTTAGTGTGCAGTACCTTATAAAGCAGTTTGAGATGTACTACTAGCAAAACACTGGGTGCACCAACATCACTTACCACTTTTACTACTGCTACCACTACCACTGAATTTGAAAGAGAAACTTATATCTCATTAGAAACTGCTTAAAATACAATTTCCTCCCTGCTTGCACCTAAAAGATTTCTAAAGGCTCAGCCAGCTCATGGCCGCGTGCCTGAGTCCTCTTTGCCTGCACACCTACAGCATTCCCAGTGAAGGAGCAAAGCTCTGGAGTCACAAACCACCTACCGAGCAGCCAGGCAAGCAGCTTCCCCTTGCTGAAATGGGCCTGGCAGCCCCCTGTGCCAGGCCCCACGGAACGGCACCAGCGTCGCCTCCCAGCCCAGCTTGAGCAACCGTTTCTCAGAGCTCCATCCCCAGAAAACACTCACTCGGACAGGCCAGCTTTCCAGGGGAATGTGCATGCAGCGTAGAGCACATGAGATGATTTACTTTTTGATAGCATTTGAACTGCAGAGATGTTAACAAAACAGTAACACATGCATTTCTGTACCTCGGTTTCCTCATGTCCACGGAACCCTCCTTGGGCCTGGCAAGGAGGCTGTAGACCCTCCGCGTGCTGCAGGGCAGCTCCCCTGGGCGAGGGCACCCCTCGCCGTTAGTCGTCCCCAGCGAAAGCTGCTCTTCTCCTCCTACCCCCACACTTCCTGCCCATCTTTTTTTTTTTTCTCTTACCCAACCCAGACTTCTACATTAAAGGTTAGCACAAACTCATGCATTTTGTTTTTTTTTTGTTCTGCATTTGACAAACAGTCATCCTCCAAATGCACCTTCTACCAGTATATTTGAAATATCTTGTTCTGTATGCTTATGCCATCCATTGCTTCAGTATCTCATATTTAATAAAAATCACTAAGTTCTGATAAGTTACCATTGCACCTGGTCTAGAAGGGAAATATGCCACTTTTTAGCAAATCGTGGGCTTCATCACTCAGTAGTTTCTAAATAGTATGAAATTGCTTTTAGTGTACATAAACTGATCCACAAACTGGCAAATGCATATACCATTAGCTACTGTACTGTTTTCAGTGAGATTTTAAACCAACAAATACAAGCAGCAGAACAGTAGGACTTGTAACAAACTACAAGTTTCACTGAGCGAAAGGTACAGAAAAGCTTGACCACATCATCTCTTAAGCTGAAGTATCTACAGAATTATAGGAAAGCCATAGAAGATAATTAGTAGCTAAAAAAAAAAAAAAGTCATCAGGCAAGCTAAAATCATGTTAAAACTCGTTTGATCTTTCGGATCTAAAGCAGCAGCTAATAAAAGGATTAGTATCTTCATTACATGCATGAATAGAAAGATGAATGAGGATTTTGCCTTCCTGAAGACCTCTGTTACTGAAACATTAAAAAAAGCAGACTTACAAAAGCAGAGGTGTAAAAAGGCAAAAAAAAATCCTGTATTTTATTGCACAGTCTTCAAAATGAGTATCTACCCTCTACAATAAAGGCACACTTAAAAAAAAAAGTTAAAGACATACTGTGAGGTGAAAATCTGACCTAATTCATAAAAAGAGTAAATCACTGAAGTCGAACAGTTTCATACCAAAGTGGAACTAGTGCAAATACATAAGGGAGGGCAGGTGGCTCCTTTATCAGATGAATATTTTTTGTGTGTGATTTCGTGCCATCTTTGCAGCCTTCTGTGTGCTGAGACGTTACTGTTCCCTGCCAAAAATACAACGGGCTGCTCTTCTTGAGGAAGCCCCACACTGCGCATTTTCAGAGATGTATTTGTGAGGGTCCCAGTTACCTCCAGCCTGCAGGACAGACACCAGCAGGTCACAGCAGCAGTAAAAGCGCCCACCTTTCAGCAATATCCTCGTGTGCAACGGATCCTAATCCTATTGGCGCAAGCCCAAAAGAGTTAAGCAAGGAGGACGTTGAGAAAACCTCCTGTGATCGCTCCAGGTGCCTGTAGTTTTTCATCAGGCACCAGTTTACACATTTAAAAGTTTCCAGGTTACTGTGCGCGCCCGGCCTGCATGTATTGCATACAAACGTATTAAATCACATCCGACAAACAGTGTCAGACCAGCTCTGCTTGGTGGCTCCGGGCCTTCCAGGTTAGTGCCCATGGCAGCGGCAGGGGGTTGAGTGGACCCACTGGTTTAACCCTGGGTAATTAAAGCAGGCCCTCCCGCTGGCCGGGTTAGACGTTAGGAAGAATTCCTACGCAGAAAGAGCAGCGAAGCCTTAGAGCAGGCTGCCTAGGGGGGCGGTGGAGCCACCACTGGCCCAGTAGCGCTCAGGAGACCGGGGACACGGTTTAGCAGGCGGGTGGTGACTGCCTCATGGCGGGACTTGATATCTTGGAAGTCTTTTCCAGCCACAGCGATTCTGGGATTCTGTGGTCGGTCCCCCCCGGCTGCCTCAGGGCTCTGCAGGGGTCCCGGCCTCCGCCTCAAAACCAGGAACAAAAAATCCTCATTGAGAAAACGTCTTTATTTATTTCCACGAATAAATTTAACGGGGAAAATAACTTAACGGCAGGCTACGTGCCCCGGCGCGGGCCGCGGCGCTGCCGGAACGATGGCGCGCGGGGCGCCGCTTCCGGCCGAGCGGGGAGGAGCGGAAGGGGAAGGGGAAGCGGCGCGGCGGCGGCTCTGAGCGCGGCGGCGGCGGGTGCCTGCAGCCTCCCGCGCCGTTTCCCGCCGCCTGCCGCCCTCTCGGCGCGCGGAGGATGAACCTGGAGCGGCTGAGGCGGCGCGTGCGGCAGTACATCGACCAGGTGAGCGGCGGGGACGGCCCTCGCGGCGCTGCACCGCCATCTTCCCCCGGCCCCCCGGCCCCTGCCGCCATCTCCGGCCCTCCGAGCGCCGCGTTCGGGCCGGGGGCGGCCTCCAGGCGAGGGGAGCGCGGCCCGGCGGCGGGTGCCCCCCGGCCGGGGCCTGCGGGGCCTCCCTGGGGGAAGGGCCGCTTCCCCCACCTCGAAAAGCGGTGTCTGCTCCTCGGGGTGAGCCCTGCGGCCGGGGTGCTGCAGGGCAGACCTACTGCGAGTGAGTGCGCGAATATAGAACGGAGGGAAAACATGTTAGTCAGCTAGATTAATACAACGTGAAGCAGTGCTGCTGTGTACCGGTTTGAAGGCTTTGTACCGGCGGCTTTGCCTTGAAAGGAGCCTGTCTCTTCTGTTGGTGTAAATACCTGTGGGCATGGACAGCAAATAAGCTTTGGGGGTTGGGTTGTGGAGCTGGATTTGGTTGATTTTTACCATTATGTTTTGCTGAGCCCACATTGATTACCTAGGTTCAGCAGGCAGCTCTCTAGGGAATGTGCAGTTCTGTGGCAGGGGCAGCAGGAGGGAGGCAGCATTTCTGACTTGACCAATATAGCCAGTATTGTGGAAATGCTGAGAGGAAAAAAAAAAAAAAATGTCTGTAGACCTGAACTGCACCTTTCTTTCATGGTGCCAAGGGAGTTCTTCAAGCTTGAGTTCCCATAGACATTTAGTTATCAAGATTTTTTGGACTGATAGGACAGAATTTGAAAACCAGCTATCAACTTTTTTTATTTTATTTTATTTAAGATTATAGTCAAACTCCTCAACTATAATGTTGTTGAAAAGAGCAAGAGTGGTCAGGACATTCCCAGTGCTGCGAGTCCCTGCTACAGTAAGCTACCTGTTAAATGAAATGCTCATCCAAACCCAGGAAGCAGATGTTTGTGGTGCCGTAGAGGAGAATAAAAAGTGGTAACCCTGCTATTTGGAGTATCCCAGCGGACTTTGTGAGATTTTGCCTGGCACCCACTCCAACAAGCAGCTGCAAACTATTACCTGCACAACTATTAATGGGCCATGTCTACAAACCCTGTTTCCATCCGTTCTTCAGTTGCCCCCTGTCATCCCTGCTTTCCCCTATGCACCTGCACAAGACAGAGCTGTATCAAGAGTAAGGAGGAATTTGTTCTTGGATTATGTGACACTAAAGCATCTTGACCAGAGAGTGAGAACTTCTTAATCATAGTAGTACTATGAGAGTTTCCTGAAGTTCCTTTTCTTATGTAGTACTTGATTTCTTCTAAAATACTGTGTTAACTGGAGGAAAGATTTAGGTCACTCTGCAATGGTAGCAAATCTACTGTTGACATTGTGCTATGATTGTGTAGCATATAGCGTTTGGTCAACAATATCTGCTTTCCATTGAAAATAAACCACCTCACCTCAAATTGCGTGACCTTTTGTTGGCCTTGTGGAGGTTACAGGAGGTTACTGAGCCTTTTAAAACTGCTTGATTTTTGTTCTTTTTAACTTCTGAAGAACACAAATGTGAATTTAATCATGAATGTGAATTAATCAGAGAAGACATAGAACAAAACTTAAGTGAAAGTAGTATGAACTATATTTCAAAATAAGCTGGGAAAACTAACCCCAAATACATACTAATTCTTTATAGCATTCTTTTACAGCAACAATATCAAAGTGCCCTATTCTGGGCAGACAAAGTAGCTTCCCTGTCTCATGGTGAGTAAGTGGTTTTTACTTTGTATTTTGTTAATGGAGCTGAAACATACTTCTGTTACTGTTATCCTGTCCTGTTAAAGCTTTTGGACTATTGTTGAAGCTTTGTGAAATTCTTTGTGTAAGGCCTTTTCTGTGATCTCTGGGATGCTGCCTATCCAGTTAGTGCAGGGCCACTTTCCTTCCCTTTGTATTAAAATTACTGTCTACCCCAGGCTATAAAGTACAGACCTTGAGAGACAGGGTGTGATAGATGTATCACACGCTTGTGATAGATGGAGGTATATGGAGATAAATATATATATACACACAAACATATGTATCTTGTGTGATAGATATAATCCAGGCTTGCAGAATGGCCCATTGTTAGCCTGTTTCTACTTACAGCCGTAGTTCATCCGCATCTCTTAACTTGATTTCAGTGGCTTGATCCTGAAAAACCTGCCGTATACTGGTAACATAAGACAGTACCAAGCTCTACTCCTTCATAACTTCAAGCTGCAGAAGTCTAATGTTTTCACATTCACTATTAGGTTTCCACAGATTTTCTAGAGAGACAGTTCTATTTTTTTGTTTGTTTGTTTTACTGCCCAGATTATATCGGAGCAGGAGAGGTACTACTGCAATACACCATCTTTGTGTGCGTTGCTCCTGTCAGCCTCTGTCTCATGACACACCTGGTTATGTGAGATTGAGATTCTTTGTATTCACTGTCCAGTGTGTTATCTGGTATATTTTTAGCTCAAATCTGACCTTTTTTTCCTTTTAATTTCTGACAAATAATTTATTTTTTTAACTTTGTGACTTAGTCGTAGACTAGAAGGGAAAATGCATACATACTTTAGTGAGTTAGAACTAAATATTCTGCATGAAAGTCTTTAAAGATATAGTATAAATTAATGATTTATAATTTGTTCTTATATTTTTAAGAGGAACCTCAAGATATCTATTGGTTGGCCCAGTGTCTTTACCTAACAGCTCAGTATCACAGGGCAGCACATGCTCTTCGATCACGGAAATTGGACAAGGTAAGTTATTTACTCCTGTCATTTCATTTCTTAAACTTTATTGCTAACCACGGTGACTTCTCCAACATCAGAGACTAAGGTCTTAGGGGAGATTGATTATGAGACATGCATAATGCAGTTAATTTAAATCAAGTAGAGCTACATGTTCACTTAGCCAGAATGAAATTATTGGTTCTGAGTGGAGTCACAGAGAAGGGGTCAAAGTCTGGAGTTAGAGCAGGTCAGTGTTATGGGATGGTGGGGGCATTACTGTAAGTATAATTGTCCTCAACTCTGCTGATGAGAGGTGAGAGCAAGAGTGAAGAGTGTCCTTTGAATGGAGAGTTTAACAGTAAAGCATATTACAAGCTGAATTATGTAATCCTTAATTATTTTGATAAGGAAAGCTTTTCTCACATAAAAGATAACAGATAAAGAACAGATAGGGGTACAGCAGAGTGAAAGAACTACATGCTTTCTGTTAATAACTAACACGATTATATATAAAACTTCTCTTTTAGTTGTATGAAGCATGTCGATACCTTGCAGCTAGATGTCATGTGAGTACCTGTTTTGGTCTCTACTAGAAACAAACCAAAGTAAATAAAAGATACACGTCTGAGAAGACTAGGTATTTGAGAGGTTATGCAGTTGTCAGAGACTCTGTGTTCATTGAAATAACAGGTTTAAATTTTGTGATAGTTGTTGACTTCATCCTTTAGTTTTCAGTGTTGTTATTGGTGTATTCACCATGGTGCTTTTTTGAAGAAGTTCAGTTGATATTTTGCCAGGAAACAAAATACTCCTCTGCAATACTTTATGGGACAAGAATATGAATGATTTTTCTTCTGTTCATATTTGCGTAATTACATTTTTTAATTCATTATTGTCCATTGAGAATTTGTGTGCTTTATATGTAAATGTAATTAGTAACTTTATCACTCTGTATAAAGCGTGACATATAAATAGAAAAATGCAGTGCTATGACAGACAACTAGAATCATCTGGTAGATGGAGGCAAGTGTAAAATAGAATATGTGTTTAATAGAGTAATCCTTATTATGGATATATGTTTCCATCTTTGCATAATGCTGAATAATAGATATTTCTGCTGGTATTAACTTTTTAGGTAGGTATTACAGATAATTAATGAAATGGCTGATTGTGGTGGTAAAAAGATATATATCCCAATAAGAATTTGCATGAATGAAAATGCTGCTGTTAGGCACTAGTTGCTATAATTCTTGCCTTTGATTTATGACGCTATTGGTGCTTTATCTTGTATTTTACATTCATGTGTTTGTGGCTAGTATGCTGCAAAAGAACATCAGCAAGCCCTGGATATTCTTGACATGGAAGAACCAATCAATAAAAGACTTTTCGAAAAGTACTTGAAAGATGAAAGTGGATTGAAAGATTCTTCCACAGACTGGGAGATGTCACAGTCCTCTGTAAGTGACAACCTCAAAACAAATGTTTTTATAACTGAGGAAGAAAAATTGTGATGTCAGAAAGTGATCTTTAGAGGTATTTTAATTTGAAATTCTATATCTGTTTAAGCTTTCTTCTTTAGGTAACATAAATTTCAAAAATGCAGCCAGAAATTAGATGTTAGCCTGTCTGAACAAAAAAAAAAATTAGTTTGGAAATATGAAGAATTCTTTGCAACTTCCCATAAGCTACTTATAGAGGCTTTGCACAGTTTTTGACCTAGCATTATTCTTGGGAATGCTAGATCTTTGCTATAATGGAGTCTTGATAATGAAAACTTCATTTCTTTCAATTGGACTGCAGGTCTTGAGATTGTAAAGTAACCTTTCCTTCCCATCAGACTAATAAGAGATTTCTTGATTACTCAAGTGTTTACTTGAAAATTCATAGTTAGAAATTATGTGCGACCAAGTGAAATGTGTGAAGTGCAGTGGAAAAATTCTCTGTATGGCCACATGGTTATGAGTGATGGTTGCCATGCCTAGGCTGAGCCGTGTGAACTGATTCCCTGTGGAGGCTTGGCTTACCACATTGTGAAATAATGCTCACTAGCTGAAATTGCAGTGTAGGTCATTGACAGACAGATTTTTTCCCGTAAAAGTGAGCTACCAAAATGGGATAAATCATCAATGTGAACTTATTTCCTGATGCTGGCATTAATGGGCATAAGGCAGAGGTTGGTTAGATTAAATATACCTATTAAGGTACACGGCAATAACTCAAAAGTGGCACTGCTAGCAAATAAAATAGTATTTGGCTTTGGACTGTTCACTGATGCTCCTTTCCTTCTCCCTGTTCCGTGCTGGTCCAAGTGCTTGTGTGGTTGGTCACTCACCAAACTGGGAGACTACTTTGGAAAATAGCCCAGCCAAAAAAATCAGCTTAGTAAGTTCTAATTATCAGGAACACTTGTGATAACTTAGTTGCCAAAGCCGGGGACTGCTGAAGTTGGTACTGCTGCAAGAAATTGTTAGTCAAAATAAATAAGCAAGTAAATAAAAAAGTATGACTCCTTTACCAGCCTTTAGGGTATATTAGTTGTTAATGCAGCTCTGCAGTTTCTAGTACTTGCATTACTGAGTGAGAGTTAGCCTGCTAAAATACATTGTACTGGTTGAATTAGTGGATCCCATTGATTTTCTTTATTAGTATTATTATTTTTAATTCCTATTGTGGTATTTCTTGCCTTACATGAAATGTATTTTAATTAAAATCTAGAGGGTAAAACCACAAAGCTATTATTCAAGGATTTTTATTTAGAAATGGTATTTATATTTACTGATCTTATTACTACTTAACAGCTTGTCTGATATACTGGTTGTTAAGATAAAGCCCATCCGATTTGAGTTAAGATTTAAAAAAAAAAATAATAAAAAATCTGCTTCCAATGCCACACTGTCTTTAACAGTCAACAGAGAAGTACACTTTGGAAGTGCCCATTCTCTCTGCCTATGAAGGGAAGCTGGTTTAAATAGTTTAGAACTCTGTATTAGAAAGTAGGATGCCTACAGTAGGAAAAATAAATTTTGTTCTTCCCTCTACTTAACTTCTAGCATGCTTGGCAGTAAATAACCTGAGACAGTATTCACTTGATTTTTAAGTTATTAGAGAAAAAAAATTCAAGACAGCACTAGAAAACCAGATTTCATCATACGTGAAATGCTTTTTACCTTTCAGGGAGCCCATTTGATTTGTGCTCAAAACCAAATTACAAACATTGATTCAGTCTTTGACCTCCAGCCCTGCTTTTCCACCAGATCAAGAGCTCTATCTGCCTTTTGCGGGGGAAGATCTATGATGCTTTGGATAATAGAACTCTAGCAACGTACAGCTACAAAGAGGCCTTGAAGCTTGATGTTTACTGCTTTGAAGCATTTGATCTCTTAACTTCGCACCATATGCTGACGGCGCAAGAAGGTCTGGCAAGCAGTGTTTGCTTCTGTAATACCAGTAACATTTAGCTGCTTTCTCCTTTCTTGCCTTTTACTGGGAAAGAGTTAAAGCAATGCCACAACTAGTAGACTTCAAAATGTTTTGAAAGACCCTGATTTCACCCAGATACCTATGAAGTGTTAGGTGATAATTGTGTATTAGAAGGGTAAAAGTAATTTTATTAAATGAGTGAAAATCTTAATCGTTAGGATGAGCTTCACTCAAATTTTGCGTGTCAGAATTTTATGGATGTCTCATCTGACCATTTCTTCTCTCTTTCAAAAAAAAATTATTCACACAGAAAAAGAACTTCTTGAATCTCTACCTCTTAGTAAACAATGTACAGAAGAAGAACAGGAATTGCTGCACTTTCTATTTGAGAATAAATTGAAAAAGGTAAGAACAAACTAGTCAGAACTAAAATCTAAAGTCAAGAATTCTATACATCTTTGTACGGATGTAAATTTTCTGTGATTCTGTTTATTCTGAACTTAGAAATGCAGAAGATTCTTACAGTTTTGATTAGTTTAAAATTTATTATATAGTAGATGTTGTTTTATCTGTGGTAGATTTTTTCAGTTTTATTTCATGAGAAACCTATAGGTGGGAAAAGAGAACAAGGAATATTCTTATTGATTCAGATAAAATGTTGCTACCTGGCAATAATGGACTCTAACAAGATTATTACAAAATTCTTTTGCTGGAGATAATGTGATGGCATGAAAAGTCGGTGGTGTCATTGAAACGCTCTTTTCTAGAGCCTGCACTTCAATTATTGTCAGACAAATATTTTTCACACTGTAAAAAGAGTTTTTAAAGTATATTGTAAAGATCCATTTTAACAAGTAATGGGATTTATGGGCTTATAGTTTAAAACTAAGAATTTTAAGAAGCCTTTTAGAATTGAAATTAAACAGTAATATTTATATATTCTTATTTTAAGTTGGACTCGCATATTTTGTGTGTTTGTTTATATTTCAGTATAATAAACCCAGTGAAACAGTGATTCCGGAGTCTGTAGATGGTCTCCAGGAAAATCTGGATGTAGTTGTATCCTTAGCTGAAAGGCATTATTATAACTGTGACTTCAAAATGTGCTACAAACTTACTTCAGTGTAAGTACATAAACTGTCTGGAGGTTGGTTGGTTGTTTTTTTGTTCTTGTAACGTGTAGAATAAAAATTATGCCTGAACTTAGAAATTTCATTGCAAAGTGCAATGACATGCATAAAAACCTGAAAACCAAAGCAAAATTCCATGTTACGAACACTGTGCAGCACATCTGTCCATCCTCTCCATTCCTCTGCTGCCTTCAGCTTCGCTTCTCTTTTGGCCTCCAGAATGAGCAGGTTTGAATCTGTTGGCCTTTTGGGAAGTGTGATTGGCCTGATTTCCTAAGTGTGATTCCCATGGCTGTGCAGTTGTTCTGTGCAGCCCTGATATACTTTCTTTTTTATAGGAAAACTATGCTTTTGTGTGTGTACTGCATAGTCTTGGAACACTATAGTGTAAAATAAACATTTGGCTTTATAGTTTGTCATACAACTTTTTCTTGGTTCGAGGAAACCATCACCATGTAGAATATTCCTTAGAGCCGTGTTCTGGCAAGAGTTTGGGAATACTGTAGAGAATACTCACTGCTGATGAAAATGTAAATATCTGAGTAAAATCATGTTCCCATTGGAGTTAAGGACTTCATTGAAGTCAATAAAATTGTTACCACATTTTTATCTGGTTTATCTAATTGCCACCCCTTCCGTAGCAGAAAGTGGCAGAAGTTTATATATACATATGTGTATATATATATGTGCCGAAGAAGAGAACGTCCCAGATTCCAGAGCTTGGAAATAGGAATCTTAGAAGTCCAGATGACTTCAAATTTTTAGGCTATCTTCAAGGGAGTGATTTGTAAACTTCATTTTTATTTTGGCATTGCAAATACTTTATTTACATTTTCAAATAGTTCAAAGCTTTAACTGTTGCCAAGTCTATTTCTTGTCAGAGAATTGTCAGGAGTTATAACATTGTACTTCTGATTTAAGAACTTCTGCAAACATATTGCAAGAAATCCTTTTTCCTCCCTCCGTTTATCAAATGCCAGTCCTTATGGAATGGATGATTGCCTACAAGCCCTGTCCCTCATGCAACTTCTTGTCTGTGAGACCTTTTTTCCATTTCTAGCAGCATAGACAATAAAACTTAAAATTTCAACTAAGCATGTTTCCTGTGACATACTGCTTAATGTTGTAGATCTTGTTTCCCTAAGCTCAGGAAGTTCAGGTTTGCTACTTCAAAATTGCTGCTAAGCTTGTGGAGTTTGAGTTGGATGAATAGAAAAGTTGCTTCCTGTCTGCTGGTTCATATTCTGTTTTTCTAATTTTATGTTCAGCCTGCCAGAATTTATAAGATTAAGGATTATGTTATCAAATATTAAATCTTTAATAAGATTTATATATGTCCTTAAAATTAGCTTTTATGCTGTGAATAGCTCTTTTCTAGTCACTAGATTGTCTTAAAATAGTAATTACCCTGAACCTTACATACAATAGAAGTTTGTAACACCGTGACAATTTTGAAATGCACATTGTTTATTATTCTCTCCATTTTTAGAGTAATGGAAAAAGATCCTTTCCATGCAAACTGTTTACCTGTGCATATAGGGACGCTTGTGGAGTTAAATAAAGCAAATGGTAAGAAACATGATATTTGATAAGAGAGATAAAATTGTTTACTTTGTTGTTATTATATGTATATGGGGTACTTGGTGCTTTTAATTCTTATTTTATTTTTGAAAAATGGATAGTCAGTCTAAAAGTTTGATACATAAATCTGCAGATTTTTTTTCTTTACTTTCAAAGAGGCCAATGGGAAAGTAGAGAATTTTTGAAAGGGATCTTCAGAACCAGCAAAAATAGTTATACAAATGATCTTTACTATTATGAATATGAGGTCTGCTGTCTTTTAACTAGATGTAGCGAGAAAGGTAGTGAATTACACTGTTTTACTTCTGTAGTTTGAAGCATGTTTTAAGGTGATCTTTCTGGAAGATCTAGATTTACTTTTTTTCTCCACTTAGCAACAGAAGAAAATACAATAATCTAAATTGTAAGGAGATCTTCAACAATGTGTATGCTCAAGTTAAAATCGTCTGTTGTGAAAAACGTTATGGACTCTCTCTGCTTGCATTTACTATTGTGAGGATCTCATTTCTAATTCAAATCTGCTTATAATCATGGAGTATCTTTGCAAAAATTACAAGAATAACTGACTTTGATCTGAGATGGCTTTTTTCTCATTTCAAATTATAAGCACTATATAAGCATTGAGATCCAAGTGATTAGCACAGATGTCTTCAAAATCATTTGGAAAATAGAATCAAGGAGCTAATAAGATTTTTAGTCTGTCAAAGGATTTTCTGTAAACAGTCAATTAATTTCTATACTTTCTTATAAGTTTGCCTTGAGAACCATTTTGTAAATTGTTATTTTGTAAAAAGATTTGTATATCTGAATTTCTTGAAACTAAAAATTAATGCAAAGGACTCCAGGACAAATTTCAGCAGTCTAAGAACACTGAAAACAGCAATCCTATGTACTGTAATAGTGTTTCTTTTGAAATTGTATAAGCATGAGAATAATTAACCGGTATCAAATTAATCCAGTTTCCTGTCAAAATATAGTTTTTTTTCTTTTAAAAAAATCATTTTAATAATTCTATTTATTTCGAGTTATTCAAAATAATAGAATAATTATTTTGTCCAGTTTTCAGCATATTGAAGCACAGGATTGAAGCACCTGAAACACAGGATTTTTCTTTTGAACTACTCTAGCCAATGTGTTATATTTTTCAGGTGTAGGAAGCTGAACTTTGTCCTTTTTGAAACCTTTACAAGATGCTTTCAAGTGTAGTACTACAGACATTTATTTTAATGGATGATAATGACCTCCCTAAGTTTTGCATAATTATTAGAGTGGGATATGCATCTGCCTGTTTGTGTGCTCTCAATATGTAACTTTTTTTAGTTAACTGGAAAATGGAATCAATTTCCAGGCAGTTAAAAACATCATAGCTAAACAAACAAACAAAAAAACTTCAAGCCATTTAACTTTCTACTTGAAGTATGCAAAACATCTAGGGGTACTAATAGACAAACCAATTAAATGTCTTCATGTGTTAACATGTGTTTTTTTTTTTTTTTTAATTTGTTTTGTTTTTGTTTTTTCCTCTATCCAGAGCTTTTCTATCTTTCTCACAAACTGGTGGACTTGTATCCAAATAATCCTGTAAGTTTTTCCAATTGTTCATTAGGAGGTAGTTTGCTGTAGATGATACCAACAGAAGTTGTAATATAATAGTCATTTTCTAGCAACCAGAATTCAAAATCTTTCTGGGTGGAGCTAATGAAAATTTTACATCTTTTATTATCCCTACATTGCAACTGTCTTGTATTAAAGCTCTTCTAAAATAAACTATAAAATTAATTCAATATAAAGATTATACTGTCAACAAAAACTTAAAAGTTGGCAGTGAGTGCTTCTCTGCTCTATCTGTTCCTGTATTTGATCTCCTTCATGGTGAAATTGTTTTGCTTTTACTCAGTCTGAGTGCCCCATGCGGCAACTTGTGCCCATTGCCTCTCATCCTAGTACTGGGCACCTCTGAGAGGGGTGTAGCTCTGTCTTCTGTATCCTTCCTATAGGGTAGTTGAAGACTGCAGTAGATTTGTTTTTAACTTTCCATTCTTGAGATTGAACACAGAGTTCGTTTCATACATATTTCTAGTACATGCCAGCAGGTCTAGCATATCTCTAAGGTACCAATAAAATAATTTTAAAAGCTGATAATCGCTTCATTGAAAACATTCATAACTTCTCTATTGCCTGTTCCTCTGTCACAAATCAATTGTGGTTTTGTTTTACTAAAATTAGCATAATATGGCTAATACTACTCTATTTTGAAATCATGTATAGGTGTCATGGTTTGCAGTGGGATGCTACTATCTCATGGTTGGACACAAAAATGAACATGCCAGAAGATATCTCAGGTAAAACTTGTCCAGTGTCTGTTACTTCAATCTGTTGCACTTGCTAAATAAATCCTTAATGTTCACTGTTTTTCATAGGCTTATTTAATATACAGGAGCCTAGGTCAACTATTTACTTCTAAAATATTACTTTAATTTACACTTTTCTGTGATGTGGCAATTAGACCTCAATCTTCATAATAATTTAAAAATATTTTATGGGCCTAATCTAGGACTTCTTTATGGAGTTACCCTTTAAGGGTGAATGTGGTGACTGCATTCACTCATTGTGCCAAACTAATTATGGTTAGGTAATCAAGCCTCAGACCTTGACTTAAGGACACATAGGTATTCTACCAGGTTCAGATTTCATAACTCAAAGAGAAGAGTTAGAAAATCCTGCAACTGGCCTGCTTGACTCTCTGCTTAGGCAGTCTTGAACTGCTGGGTTGGTTGTTCTGAAGATGGGCATTTGTTTTGGTCCTACAAGCCTAAACTGTTTTAAATCTGTAAGACCTGCATTTATTTTCTTTGGAACCTCTTGTAGATTGATTGTAGGTTGTAAATTAATGATTTAGACTAAGTAGATCTCTGTAAAATTCTCCAGGAAAAATTCTTTGGGGAGTTGTCTTGGGTGACTTATGTCACTTAGGTGTTTTGGGTGGTAAAATATCTTTAATAAATCTGCAAGCTATGTGGAAGGGTCTCTAAATATGTTGGAAAACTTAACTAGAATTTAGTGTGATCTTGCCAAAGACTAAAACTATCTGATAAAAATAGAATGATAAATAGATGCCTAAATTACTTGGGGGAGAATGATAGAGTGTACAACTGCAAGGCCAGCAGTAGCTGTGGGCTGGGCAGCAGCTTTTTAGAAAAGGATCTGGAAATACTGTGGCTGAAAGTACCAGTCCTCTCTGTCAGTGTTCCGTGCTTGCAAGACCATGTGCTAGAGTCTCAGATGCTTCCTAAAATGCAAATCCTAGGAAGAGGCTATGTGTCCTGGAAAGTCAGAACCTCTAACCTACTAAACAGGTTGGAGAGGATGATCCTTCTTGCTCCTGAAGGAAGCAGGCTGTCACGCACTGTTTCTAAGTGCTGGCCTATTCCTGCAGATCATACAAAAAGGCTTTCCATAGCTCAACATTAATTGGGAAAATAACATTTGGGATAGACTATCACCCATCCCCTGTAAAAATAGAAAAGCTCTGTTTTAATGTTGACAAGTCTATTGATAAGTCAAAATGAGTAGAGAGCTCCGGAAAGATGTGACACATTTGAATAAAAGTCAAGAGAAGGCAGTAAACAAACGTTCTGGGAAACTTAACCTTATGAGGAAAGTTTTTGAGGTAATTGAGGATGTAGAGTGGGAGGATGCATATGTTCAAATCTGTAAAGTTTTATGTAAGGAGACAGAGATCAAGCTGTTTTCCATAGTCTGTGACAAGAAATAATGAGTTTTGTTGTGACAAACAAGTCTAGATTAAATGTTAGGAAAAACTGTAGCGGTAGTAAAGATATTTAAGCAACGGAATAGATTATTTATGTAAGATGTGGATCTCTGTGGTGGGGGAAAAAAGCTCTTAAGAGAAGGTTGGATCCATCTGTCATGAAGTTTTTAGTTAGAAAAGCTTCTGTCTTGAGACTTAGAAAAGCATGAACTTCATGTTCCTGTTCATTTCTCTGTGGAACTTCCAGGTTGCAGCCTTGATATCTTTTGACACTTCAGTGAAGTTTTGTATGCTTCTGTGATGTGAGAAAAATGTCTGAAATGCTACACGTTAATACGCTTATCTTCACTAAAACCAGTTAGGGTAACATGCCAACATTTCTACAGACAGATCAATATGAGTTCATAATTTGATATTTCTGTATCCTGCTTATGATGCTTACATTTGCTTGAATTATATTTATTTATAAACGTATAGCTAGAACTTTGTAATGTGTTACAAGCTGCTACTACTTTTTCCTATGCCCTGCTCAATTCACCATCATTGTTTATATTCAATAATATCAAATAGCTTCTGACTTCTATGAACAGTCACAAGAATATCACAGTAAATTCTTGACAACTTTAGATATTGTGTTAAATAGTTTTGCAATGAACTTTGAAAATGAACCAAACTTACACTGGTCATTACAGAAGATATGTTAATGGATTTTTAACTACGAAACGTAGTTGTGTAAGTAGACAGATGAAATGATGAAAGGATGAAATTTAATTCCAGCTATTTACTGTATTGATGGTCTCTTGCTTTTAGCAAAGCTACTACACTGGAGAGGACGTACGGGCCCGCGTGGATCGCGTACGGACACTCCTTTGCTGTTGAGAGCGAGCATGACCAGGCCATGGCTGCCTACTTCACAGCTGCGCAGCTCATGAAAGGGTATGGCAAAAACCTTCAACCCAAACCCCTTCAAGTCATATGTGAATAGTTTATAACACTGATGTATATCCTTTCAAGGAGTAGGGATGCATTTGCAATGAGTATCTGATAGAGAGCAAGAGAGAAGAGTAGAGCTCGATGGTATATTAATTTTTATTTTGGCACTTGATCATTGTTACAATTTTCAAACTTTGGAATTTTTCAAGTGTTACAGTGTTAAGAAATGGGCAATGTCGTAGCTAGCCTATTGGAGTAAAACACAATTAAGTGATAGGCAGCACTTACGTATTTTGTTTAAATTGTTAGTACTCATTTTAGTTGCTGGGAGGATTAGAGGCAAGATTTGCCTTTGTTTAACCTACGTTTTTCTTAAACTATGTTCCCAAATATTACTTGGGAAGGGGAAGGAGGTAGGTATTCATTAGCAATATTTAGTGATTTTTAAATCTTGGTGTAAGGTTCTTAAATACAGCTAAATATCTGTATATTAAATACAGGTATAAATACAGATTTCTTTCGGCTTTCCTTTCTTTTTTTCTTTTAGATTTTGATCATTCTTTTGATTTTTTTTTTCTGTTTTTTTTTTTCCAATTTTTTTCATTTTTCTTCTGTTTTTTTTTGTTTTTTTCTTTCTTTTTTTTCTTATTTTTTTTTTCATTTTTTTTTTGCTTTTTTTTTTTTTTTTTTNTTTTTTTTTTTCTGATGTTTCTCCTTCGATTTTTTTTTTTTTCTATTTTTTTCGATTATTTTAAAAAGTGGACTACATTAAATTGACGGGCATCCTTGTGAGATTCACTATGTCCATTTTTATATAGCATTTGATGCAGGCTTTCCTTAGATTACCCCTTGCTTTATTCATAAACAATGTTCACAGGTGGGACCAGAGAATTATGTCTGCTTGGGCAATTTATTGTTACTTGGTCAGATTTTTTTGATTCGGTAATCTATTTTTTGTGTAAAAGTTCTTTGAAACTTAGGCAAATCATGTTTTAGCCACTTCATGTCATAAACTGCTGTGTATTAGTGTCTTGAGCTTGATTCTGCAAAGAGAACTGTAAAATGAATAGTAATCATATTATATTGCAGCATAAAATAGTGTTTATACTACTTGTGTATATATATATATATATAGACCTTATTTGTATATGAAATGTAGGAAACTGGAAAAATACTCAGAACTAGCTTAGACACTGAGAAAATACCTGCACATGATTCCAGATTAAGTTACTGTTTTAAATTAGAGTTCAAATTCTTGTCAATAACAAATATAAAATCTTTCAAATTCACCCTTAAGTTGGCAGTCTATTTCAAATCAATTGTTTGTATGTATTACGTAAGTGTTTGCAAACACACTTGGTATTTCTTTGTCATTCATGACACAAATAATTAGGACATGCGTGTNTTTTTTTTTTTTTTTTTTTTTTTTGCAGGTGCCATTTGCCAATGCTCTATATTGGCCTAGAATATGGTTTGACCAACAACTCAAAGTTAGCTGAAAGATTCTTCAGCCAAGCTTTAAGCATTGCACCTGAGGATCCTTTTGTCATGCATGAAGTTGGAGTGGTCGCATTTCAAAACGGAGAGTAAGCTTGCAAAATGAGATTAAATTTTTAGCATGGATTTCTTTTTCCAAAATGTAATTTATCAGAATATCTACTAAAATATTTGGTTTGAACTTGAATGCCAAGTTTTTTGGTTTTAGTTTAGGTAGTGTTCACCCTAAACTCTTGGATTTTTTTTGGTTTTTTTTGGCAGGGCGGGAGTCAAAGGGGACTATTATTTTTAGTTGTTAAAGATTAAGTGCTGAATGAATTCATGCTTGGGGAACATGTAGAGATAATTTATCTTGCATGTTCCTGTCAGTGGGCAGTTGTGTACCTTGAAAAGGAATGGGTCAGTACCCACATTCTAAAATGCATTCTTGTAGATCAATGTAGATCAACATTGCTGTTATCAAGTTAGGAAATTCCAAATTTATTCTATAAAGCATAGAACTGTTTAGTGGATGTTCTTGAGCTGCTTCTGTTTTCTTAGTTTTGTCTTGTCAGCTCTTAGGATCACATGGCCAAATGAAATAGAGTAAATTTGAATTACTATTTTTATAGATGGCTTCATTTATGACCAAATAGTGTTAAAGGAATGTTTCTTGTCCTACAGATTTTTCTAACACAGATAATGAAAACTTGATAATTTACTTCCCCCCCTTTCTAATATTTAGCTGGAAAACTGCGGAAAAGTGGTTTCTTGATGCACTGGAAAAAATCAAGGCTATTGGAAATGAGGTATTTTTTCCTCTTAATGTCTATGATCAGCAATTTGTAAAACTTCAGCCAGTTCTGGAATGTTTTGTGGGGAAAATACATTGCATTTACTTTAAGATACAAATAATACATTATAACTTTGACTTTAAAGCTTTGCCAACCTACTTGTATGTTGGTGTTTCAGATGACACTCATCACTGTCTGCTTTTTGCCTTTCCATAGCACTGAAGAGACATTTCTATAGGCAATTAAAAAATAAAATTACAGTTACTGAGTGGACAGTATAATCCAGATTGATGCTCACTCTTGGGTCTCAGTAGACCTGTGGCCCTTGGTCTGGTGGCAGAACTGGGCATGTGTGGAGATGGTTCCCGCTGCCTGGAGCATTAGCCCCTTGTCTTGGATGACTCCTCTTGTTCTGAACAAAATCCTGTGAGTGGGGATGGGGGGCCCTTCTACCAGAGAGGGCCACTGCATGGGAATGGGCTCAGGGATAGTTAATTGTGAATTTGAGTGGTTTTAGAAGTGAGAGGCTTTGAAGTGTGTTGCCAGTTTGGTTACTCTTCTGGGTTTTCTCAGTAGCAGAAACTAACTTTCTGAAGAAAATCACTGACAGCAAATGTGGCTGTGGTTTGGGTTTCTCTGTGACCCAAGGTTCAACCACTATGCCCCTGCTTCCTGAAACACTTGAACACACAGACTTTTTTGTGTGTATTCACACAAACTGCAAATTCATGATGTATCAAATTCAACTGATTTGTCTGATTTCTGTAAAAAGAGTTTAAGGATTTGGATGGTTTACATAATCTGTGTGCCTGATAAATGAGCTATGTTTTTTTTTAAACACACAAATTTAGACTGTGTAGGAGAAATGCAGCATAAAAAGACCCTCTGTAGTTGTGATTTCCATGAAGATCTAAATTTGAAGGTTTTCAGTGCTTCTAATCTGGGAGGCTTTAAACATGACTTAAATAGTAAACAAGTTCTGTTAATATCACTGGAAATTGAAGGAAGCTGAAGTTACTTGAATTTTTGTGTTATTCTGCAGGTAACTGTTGATAAGTGGGAACCTTTATTGAACAACTTGGGACACGTCTGCAGAAAACTAAAGTAAGCAGAGAATAGTAGACCTATGTTTATCTAAAATACTACACAAATGTTTTCTGTAGACCTGCTTGTTTACTGTAAGCTGCTACCTATTTACATTAGGTACCAGATAAGAGCTGTATAGAAGTACCTTATAAAAACAAAATCCCCTAAATCACCTTGAGGATATTAACCCACGAATCACTCCTTATATGCTCTATTTCACATTCAAGTTAAATCCTTATTGCAAAAGCCTTTTCTTCACTACTGATTCTTACTTGATAGAAACCTTGTCGTAGCCTTTTAGATCCTTAGAAGGATCTGACTCCTAACTGCTACTAGCCAAATTCTGACATGTTTGCCTATGTTCAGAGATTTAAGCATAAAGGTGTTTTCTTGCTGGTTAGTTGCTTGAATCAGTGTTTCTGGTTTTACTTGAGTAAAATTTTCAGTGATATTATTACAGCAATGAAGCATTGGTTTTTGCAGACAGAAATTTTTCAAATTCATTCAAATGTTTTTCTGCATTTTAGGAAATGATACACTGCAAAATACATGTGCAAGTTTTAACATTGTGAAATATTTACTATGATTTTTAATTAGTATCTTTTTTTTTTTTTTTGACCTGGTTTTAATTGGCCAAATGCTGTGTACTGTAATTTCTACTTCAAAGCTGCTAATGAGAAAGTGATTATGTAGATAAAAGCTGTACTTAGACAGCACTGGCTTTGGGAGCTTTGTGCTAGATTGCCAATTAGCCTTTGTTTTCAGTAGGAAATTAGATGTATAATAGTTGCCCCATCTGCCAACATCAAATAAAAGGCACTGAAAGAAATGTTTCTAAATCTATTCATTGTCTAATTGCAGGGTGTGGGTTTTTTTCCCAAATCCTTTTTACAGTTTTATATATATATATATATGTTTCTTGCAATAAGTTAGTACTGTTTGCATCACATTCGGGCAGTATGCACTATGCTGAAATGCATTAGGCTGGCTTTTTCAAATGACTTTGCAAATACTCTTTCATGATAAAGTCAAGCTGAGAATTTAGGCAGTTATACCTACATTTTGGACAACTTTAAATGTCCATAATAATCTGAATTTACTCCCACTAATACATAATATACCTTATTACTGATATGAAAATGTATTGAATGGATGTCCACTCACTAACTTTTAAATACAAAAATTGAAAGAAGCATTTTAAAATACCATAGTAGTTAATTCAACAGTCAAATACTGTAAGGGTAAATAAATGTCAAACCATATGAAAGTTTTGTGCAGTAAACAAACAGTAGCAGAAAATTTCTGCGTTGTTAGCACATGTCCTCCAATAGCTTTTTCTTCTGTTATTTGATACATAATTTGTTAAAACTATTAACAGTAAAATTTCTTCTAGATGGACAATTAAAATTGCCTTCATTATCAACAACCTGATACAATAATGTTAAATGTGACAATTTAATTTCTCAGAGTAATGCCATAATTCTTGGTTTGTGAATTAACATGCAGTAAACAGACTAGCATATCCATAATTTCCTTCAAATATCTGTCACTTGTTTTTGAATTGAAAATTATTCATTAATTAAAGTTATCTTCCTGGTAGAGGCGATAGCAAAATGTGCATGACCAAAAAAAAAAAAAAAAAAAAGTGCACGCAACATTAGGGCTCATGCAATTTCTGTCCACGGTGCTTTTCTCGTTTTAAACAATGAGCAATTTAGTTCTCATGTTTCTCCTTTCTTCCCCTGAGGAGACAAAATTTACAGAAATAAAGTTACTGTTACAGTAAGGATTGTTACGCATCTAAAGCAATTTACCATATCAAATTGTTAAGATCCTCTCCAAATGGGGTCTAGCTGTAGGCAGCTGCTGTGCTACGTAGAGGAAACAAGGAATGATTCCTCCTCAATGCTGAGGAAGAAAATTGCCAATATCCATGACTCTTTTGTGCATTCTTTTATGTCAAAAGCAAGAAGCAATAGTTCTGAAGTTCTTGAATGGCTTGTGTGTCACTGTGCTAAGGAAAATACGAGAACAGTAGAATAAAAGCACCTCTCACCCTAAAGCTTATTAATACGTATCTTGTGTTCAATCACAACAGGAAATATGAAGAGGCCCTGGAATACCATCGACAGGCTCTCGTATTGATACCTCAGAACGCATCGACTTACTCTGCCATCGGCTACATACATAGTCTAATGGGCAATTTTGAAAGTGCAATTGACTATTTTCATACGGTAGGTAACCTGCTTAAATCAAAAAGGTGCTGCCCCCACATCCTATATCTATTGTAGCAGCCTCTTTCTCTTTTAGAGAGAAAAAAGAGCCAACAGCTTATCCAGACCTAATTACTGTTTACTTTATTTTGCAATTTTTCTTGAAAACCAAGTTTTCTGTTGATTAAAAATAGCCCCTTTGTAACATGTAGTGTTTGGTTCAGTCTTTGTTGTTAATTAACTGAATTTCATAATATTTGCTTAAGTTTTATGTCTAACAACCTCACATAGAGCTGAAATGATCAGAAATATTTCTCCTCTGTGTCTCAATAGAAGTTCTGCAGTGAGCATAACTTAAAGATTGTGGGTTTTTTTTATTTTTTGGGTGGAGGGAGCTGTTGTTTTGTCAGATTGATCTTCAGTTATGCGATATTGGTATTTTAAAATTTTAGAACAGCTTTAGTGATTCCATAATGTAACAGTGAATTTTGAAGCATGCTGAACTTCCAACATTTAGATTAGTTGAACTGAGAATATATGTAGTTGTTTCTACCTCATGTACCTTACATACGCTTAGCTGTAACTGTATATTTTGGTCTACTTTATTGTAAAATATAGCTTGGTTATACACATCTAATATCCTTACAATTTTTATTATCATTATTTTAGTGTGTTTATTTCATATCCTGTGAGTGAGTTTCAGCCTGGATACGTGTCCTTTTTTGGTTTTGTTCTTGTGCTTTGTATTCTTTCTTCAGCCAGTTCAAGTGGCGATACTTTGATTGCACAAGAGCTAATTTTTTCAGTGAAGACTGTGCTCTGATAGTGCTTTCAAGCAAGAGGAAAAAAAAAAAAAAAGAAAAACCTGAGAACTATACATGTATGACTGTTTTATTTGCTGCTAAATATTATTACTACTTTTTGATAGGCCCTTGGTCTTAGGAGGGATGACACATTTTCAGTCACAATGCTTGGACATTGCATAGAAATGTATATTGGTGATTCTGAAGCTTACATTGGTAAGTCTGTCACTTGTACTGCCTCCTAAGGTCGTCAGATCCTTTGAGAAAAGTCTTATTCTGGCATTAAGAAAAAATATTGTGTGGCATTATCTAGTCAACTTACGAAGCAGTAATTTGGGGGAGTTCCGGCTTTTTTATCTTTTTGAGACAAGATAAATGAGTTGGAATTGCTCAGTGTGGAAAAACTGATTGTAAATGACTGCTGGTTTTAGAAGCATCATGACGGTGAATAATCTACTAGTGTAAAAAAAAATGAAACATTCTGCCTTTGGGAGGAGGTGATCATTTCTTTTATATAAGAGATTGTGGCAGCTTAGAGAAAAAAAAAAAAAAAAAAAAAAGAGGTGGAGGGAAACTGAAGTAGAAGTATCAAGTAAGAAAATCGGTGAACTTGATTTCAGTTGATTATCTGTAGAGAGGTATAGGCAAGGTCATCCATAGTAACAAAAATGTGCTTCATAGAGACAGCTGGGATAAATCCTTCTGCCTCCAAAAACAGAGCTTTACAAGTAGCATAAGTTCTTTGTTACTGTAATACAGTATATTACCACGGTTTGAAATATTTGTATTCCATGATACAGAAAATTTCATTGCAACATATTTCTGCTTTGTTGGACTTACTAACTTACCTGTGAGGAATGTTACGCAGTTCCTGTCCTTTGACTTTCAATCTGAATTGTACTTAGTAACTATTTTTTTTTTTTTTTTTTGAGAAACATATAGACTGCTGGATTGTGTTGGACCAACTCTATTAAACTTAAGTCATTAAGCAGTGACAGCTGCTTGATGTACGTGTAAAACGTATTGGATGATAGTGCTTTGAGATGCACATTTGGGAGTGTTCATTTGGAATACACTAATGGTTTGTCTGTTTCCATAGGAACAGAGATCAAAGACAAATTGAGATGTTATGATTTTGATGTGCATACAATGAAGACATTAAAGAACATTATTTCACCTTCGTGGGATTTCAGAGAATTTGATATAGAAAGGCAAACACTGGATGAAAGTGGTATAGTGACGTTAGAAACATCCAATCCAAGGAAAAGTACAGATACCAGTCGTCCGCTGGAGGAAACGTTTGAGATTGAGATGAACGAAAGCGATATGATGCTTGAAACGTCCATGTCGGACCATAGTACGTGACTGTAGATGCTCGTGGAGGGCTTCTTGTGTCTCTGTGTTTTGTTTGTTCAGGCATTTTTGTTATGGTGTTTGGAATTTGCTATTTTTATATGAATTCAAACTACTCTGTACTTGACACTGCAGAAATAATGCTCGCCTTAAGGATGTTAAGACACACATAAGATTATTTCCAACCTTACTATTTCTACAAAATTAACCATACAAAATGAAATAAAAAAAATCACATAATTTTTTAAATTGTTTATTTATTCGTGTGGCTGCCCTCAATAAGACTGGAGGTATAAAAGTAATACTTAGAATTGAGTTGTTCACATTGTTGTTAAATTGAGTAGCTGGGGTCTAATATATTGTGGCTTCTGAGTTTTCATCCTGTACGTGAGGAATGCTTTGTAGTAAATGGGCCAAAACCACCATGAAGTTCAATACTTATTACTCCTTAAAGGAATACATATTTATAAAGTAATTCTGATGATTTCCATCAGTTGACTCTCCTTTGGCGTATGTTAAATTCATGGCAAAGTGTGTTTGTTTATTATACTTAGTCCTAATAATTAACTCCAGTTCTTCGCCATTATTCTGTGATGTATTTCTGAAAGACAAGTGTTTCTGGTAAGTTGCCTAGAATACAAATGTGAATGGCCAAAGTACAAAGTATTAAGATGAATCGATGTTTCCTGGAATTAGTGACTTCTGAACTATCTTTTCAGAAGTTATTATACTAATAAACTTGCAAGCAACAGTCTGCTGCTTCCAAAGGGGCTCTTTGCACATGACTGTGAATATTATCTACATACAGTTTTTATCTCTAAACTGTGGTATTTTAAGGTGTATTTGTCCTCTGAAAATGATGAAGCAGAGTTTGTGTCTGTTAAGCAGGCGCAGTGCTTTGTTCAGCCACTAAACGGAACAGGGCTGTTCTCCTGCTTGGCATGAATGTTGACCATATTTTGCATAAACTTCTCCCTTCCCTTCTTGCCTTGTTCCACATGCCTCACTGCGGGGGGCTAAAATTAAAGACTTAAGTTACAGCCTGTCATAATGTTTTATTCTGTGGCTTCCAGTTCAGTTCTGACATTTAATGTTTAGAATAGATTGCCTGAAATTTGGCAGTCCAATCCAAGTGTGAAATACTTCAGCTCTTAAGAACCAGCAATATTTCTATGCATAGCGATTTTCATCAAAAACGAAAGGGGCTAATTCATGCTTTAGTCATCCAAATCAAGTAGTAGGTCTAAAATATAACTCTATACGTGTACATTCATGTTAACAAGGCTTAAAGAGGTATTTTTGATACTTTTAAAACAAGATTTACATATTCTGTTATCTTGTAATATTTTTCATCCACGTTATGGGAGCAGGTTCTACAAGCTCCTGACATATTCGTGGTGCAATTCATTCTTTGCTATATGCTTTTTTGATGCTTTGTGTAAGTAAGAGCAGATGGAGGATGACGAATCCAGATATCTCCATTGAAATTTTACTGTCATTCTGTCCCTCCACCAGCTCATCTTTCTTTACTAACTGCCTTCTTAGTGATGACTTTAAGACAGGCAATGCTGAGCTTGCTTCCACTTTTATTGAGTCATTGGTTGTTAGTGTGATTTCTTCTGGATATATATATTTTAAATGCACAGGGCTCTGCATGAACTAGAATATAAACTACTCCTTATCATCCAGTTACATCGGTCTCGGGGCTCGTGGAGTTCTCGGAGGTCAGGTGTTGTGTCCTAAGGAGCCTTTTCACTTCATTTATTCTAGCATGTCCATTAGCTGATATGAGTCTCTAGCTAGTGACTAAACAGTACTTTTTTTTTTTTTTTTTTTTTTTTTTTTTATCTTTTTTTTTTTTTTTTTAACTTATTTGCTACTTGCTGCTGTTCTGCTTAGCCAGACTGTTGGCTGTGCCTGGTTACATCTTCCCTACACACTTTCATTTAAAAGTTCAAGGGTATGGGGCAAGGAAGAGCTAGGGAAGGAGCTAAGCATCAAATTGGAGAACTTGATCCAGCTTTGAACCCATGCATTTAGATTTTTTAAAGATAGCAAACTACTGCTGTAGCATCGCCAGAGGGGAGAAGGGAGGAGGAGTAATGGAATAGCATGTTGCACTGTGCCTTCACAGACACCTGCTGAACTATTTTGGCTGACCCTTGCTGGCCTTCATTTATTAGCATTAAACACTACCTAAAAAGATGTATGCAAAGTGTCCTACATTGCTAATGACTTTTCCTGGACAACTCCAGAGGAATTCTCGGTATGACTTATCCTACCTTCCTGCGTTTCAACTAGCTACAGTTTTAGGTTGCAGCTCCCTATGAGGTGTCCTTTCACACAGCTTGTAGAGCATTCCCTCACTGCTGTTCAGTATGTCCATCTGCCCTTGTTCTTCCCCAATCCTCATCTCCCATCTGCAGCTCCTGCTGTGCTCTAGTTTTCTGCACTTCCACTGCCTGCCGTGGCCTTTACACTAGATCATGGTATTCTGATTTTCAACCTGGCGCTGGTTAAATTGGGTATTTCCTTCTCTGGTTACTAATTTTGGCTGCATTTGACCTCTGGTTCTTGACTCCTGCTTTTGGTCATTTCTTTGGTCAGCAAGGTACAAGGATCCAGTCCTGAACAGGTTGAGTAGCCTATCACCATGTCCCCCAAAGAAAGACCCTCTCTCCATCTCCTAACCTGAGGTCTTTCCTGCAAAGATCAATCTTGTCCCAGTTGCGAGCGCGTAATTCAGCTGTTGCTCCCAAGGTTTTCAGAATAGGTCTGAAAACCCACAAGAGATTTCTTCAAATGTTTCCAGCTGTTTTCCATGTTCTTCTCAAGTGCTACTGAATAGTAGAAGACAAACAACATATTACTGTTTCCTTGGTCCATGTCACTTGCTTTTATTTTTAAAGCTGCAACTGGCCTTTTAGGATCAAAGGTGAGAGCAATGGGATGATTGGAATATCTCATTTTAGGAAGAGTGTGGTCATGTTCCTTAGCCATGAAGCCTTGCAGGCACATGAGGGTTTACTTGACAAACTGGACTTCAAACATAAGAAACTGTCCTCCAGACACAGGTTATCACCTAGTTTCCAATTATAACGATGAATTGTAGCCACTGGTAGTGGGTGCAGAAGGAAGTTAGGATGGAATGAGAATTCCATTTTCAGCAGCTTCAGTGCTAAGTCCACATGAGATCATCTACTGTTTGTTGTTGGGGTTGTGCTGTGCACATCTTTTTGAGGACAGAGCATCAGCAGTTGAAGTTCAGTATTGCTCCCGGTGTATTTGGCATTATTGCTCATTCTGCCTGTTTCAGTAACTTCAGAGTGCAGTGCTACACTTAAAACCTATGTAAGACCGAAAGCTTGCTTCAGTTTGCTCTGCTTCCGTCCTTAGGCCTAGGAGAAGTATTCCAAGGCATCCCAAATAATTCACTGCTTTCACAAAACTTTTCAGAACTAGATACCACACACCTGCCCTATTTTAACCCAAGACGGAGTAATCCTGATGTGAGGGATAGGTCAGTGCTTCCCCGACAGTCACGGGGACCGATGAAGATGGGCACGGGGGGAAGATGACGTGGATGGGGACGAGGCTGCGGAGCAGACGACGAGGACAGCCGTGGGGCAGAGGGGCGGCCACACGGGCAGGCGCCGGCGCCAACGGCGCAGCTCCCCACCCCGCGGCGACCGTTGCTTCTGGGCCAACTCCCCCCTCCAACCGCCCCCGCCTCGCGAAGTCTCGCGCGATCCCGCCCGGCCCGCGGGCAGCTCTCGCGAGGTTTTCGGCGGGCTGCGGCGGCGGCGGTTCCATGAGGTCGGAGCGGGAGGCCGGGCCGGGGCCGGCGCGCGGCGGCGGCCGCGACAAGGGGCCCATGGAGGCGAGGTTTATCCTNGGAGTCGCCGCGCCGCGACTCGGAGGCTCCGCTAACGCCTTCGCCGCCGCCGCCGCTGCCGGCGGGGCCGCCGCCGCCTCCTCCCCCGCCGCCTCTGCACCCGGCGCCGGGTAAACCGCGAGAGGAGAAGAAAACGGCTCTGAGCAAAGTGAGGGGCGGCGCGGGGCCGGGGGGCGCCGGGCGAGGCAGCCTGGGACGTGCTGTGGGGCTGGGGGTGTGTCTGGGGCACGAGCTGTGGGGCTGGCGGGGAGCGTGGGGATTCAGGCGGTTGAAGATGAGTCGCGGGGCTGGCGGTCAGCCTGGAGATTGTGTCTGGGGATGTGCTGTGGGGCTGGGAGTGAGCCCGGGGCTATGTCAAGGGACTGGGAGGGAGGCTGGAGATGAACCTAGGGGCTGTGCTATGAGGCAGGAGGAGTGCCGGGGGGCAGAAGGTGAGCCTGGAGCCTGGGAGGAGACCCAGGGGGCAAAAACAGGGGCTGGTGTGAGCCTGAGGGGTGACCCTGGGGGTATGTTTAGGGGCTGGTGTGAGGCTGGGGGAGTGCTGTGGGGCTGGGGATATGCGTGGGCTTTTGCGGTGTGCCTGGGGGTGAGCCTAGGGGCTGGGCATGAGCCTGGAGAGTACGCTGTGGATCTGGGATACCTCGGTGATGTGTGGGGATATGCCCTGGGACTGGGGGTCCCAGATGTCCGAGGGCAGTGGGTGTTTGGGCAGCGGTCTGGGAGTAGGAGTGGGGGGCAAAAGGCAGCGTGTGTTACCGGAGGGCTGTGCCAGGCCCTGGGCAGGTGGGGTGTCTGCAGGGAAGGGGAGACTGAGATGGGCCAGGGTGGCACGGGAGAGCTTAGAAAGAGGTGTTGTGGGATGCCTAGGGGTCCGAGGAAGGTTACGATAAGGAGCGTGGCGCTGAGGCTAATTTCAAGAGAATAGGACATTTAAACATAACATTTTTTTTTTTTAATCAGAAGCAAAATAAAGATGTTCACTTTCCTAAGTATTTTGAGAACCCCAACTAGAGTGCTACAAATTTACTTGTTTTTGATTTTTTGTTATTTAAAAAAATGACTAATGCTGTATCAAAACAGCTCTTGCAAGATCAAGAACTTGCGAGAAATTTCCCTCTCCATGGTTTTGAGCATTTTTTAAACAATAGTCATATATATTACTGTGAGATCTTTTACCTTCCCACTTTCTGAATTGGGAAGTGAAAACACTGAAGGTCACACTAACTTAATTTTAAGTCACCTTCAGGTATTGTTGAGAAATGGAAATACGTTATCTGAATCTCAATGACCATTTCACTGTGTACTCTGTACTGGCACCATTCTGTCATAATGGTTTTCATGATATAGTCAAAAAGGCTATAGTTATGTAGACATAAAATCTCAGACTTTATTGTGAAGATATTGGACAATGTGCATAAAATGCATTTCTAATAAAAGAATTAAAAGTTAGTTGAAACAAAATCATTTTGTAAGACAGAAAGTGTTGTATACTCCATCTTTTTTTTTCTCCCATTTGTTAGTATTTTGTGTTATCAACCACATTACAACGTTTTTAAGCTCTTCATCAGAATATTTAAGTTCTGCTACAATTTTGCAGTTAGCTGTTCTCTATACTTTATGTAGCAACTGAACAAACTGAGATAGGTTAATTATTCTTTGTGCCAGCAAATGCAAAAAAGTCATGAGGAGGCCGGTGTCCCAACTGAAAATCCAAATTCAAAGAAGAGCTTTTAAAGAGCTTTTAAATATGATTTATTTAATCTTTTTGCACAGTATTTAGATCAAAGGTATTTGCCCATTTTTTTTCTGTATGTGCAGGTGGTTATTCGCCGGCTTCCTCCTTGTCTAACTAAGGAGCAACTGGAGGAACAGCTACATCCTCTACCTGCCCATGATTATTTTGAGTTTTGCACTGCTGATCCCAGGTGAGGACGAGCTGTTGGTCAGTACTAATAAGGTGCTTAAAACATAATCAAGTATTTTGGATATATTCATGTACCAGACTACATATTTTGTCCATGGAGCCCTTATTTTTTGTTGGATTTGTTAGTTGTTTAAAATGTGTTTGAAAGCATAGATGCATGTGCAGACACAATACATTCCTGCCTTTTTCTTTTACACTGGTATTTTTAAATAGAAAATTTTTGTTCAGTTGGCATAATTTTGTTCAAAATGCTCAGTGTTTCTTTTACCTTTCATTGGTGAAATGAAACAACTAAGTTCTGAGCAACTTACATTCTTTCTGTTTCATCTGTTTATCACCCATGAGAAAGACAGACAAGCTAGGGCAAATCTCTCTCTCTCTCTCTCGATATATATATACATATATATATATATATATGCACACACACACACACATATATTTATATAAGAATAAACCAGGCAGTTAGTTATACATACGTACAGCAACAAAACAACAAAATAATGTTTCTTTTGCTCTTCTGGCAGAACCACAAAGAGGTGTGAAGTTAGCTAAGAGGAGTGTTTAGTCTAATCAAAAGTCTTTATAGTTATCACTTTTTTTCTTATGAATCTAGACCTGAGGATTTACAAATGGGTCACTTCAAGGATTCTGTCCCAAGTGCTTGTTTGATAACAAAAAACAGGTAATGGGCAAACTGCAAATTCTCCTAAAAACAAGTCTCTGTCCTCAATGGATGTAGCTCCATAAATGCCTGGAAGCAGTTCAGAAATTATCATATGAATTGTCCAGAGCTACTGTTGACCCAAGACTCCAATACTTTTAAAGTTTATTTTTTCTCTCTATCTTTATGTGATAGAATTTGAAGTATTGACAAGTCTTACTGCTTACTCATCTAACTGCATCCGTGTTAGGTCTCTGATGAAAGATTTTCCAGGTGATTCTATGTTAATCATCATCTACCTTTATATAGATAGAACATTTGTATATATAAGAAGTTTGTTAAATGGCAAGGCCCATTTAATGGTAGCTCATTTTGGTAGAGAGATGAGGACATGCTTAAAACACTTGAAAAATTATTTTCCATTGAAGGGTAGCTCTTGGTGATCAGGAGTAAAAAAAACTTGAAGAAAATAAATCTACATTTCTGATACTGCATTGCTGCATCATTTCCAGGATGTAGGAAGCAAAGAATTTTTTTTTATTATTATTTTTTGACAGTGAAGGTCTGATATCTGTTATTTTATTTATCAGGGTCATTGAGTCCTTTGAGCCCTGTAATAAAATCTTGGGGAAAATTGTTATCTGGCTCTTGGGTTTTGATTCCTGTTCTCTTCTGTCTCTGGAAAATTAGGCTCTAGAGGAAAATAATTTTCGTATGATTTTGGATTTTGGTTGTGACATTTTCATATTCCTTATTTTTTGCTTGATCTTGCTTCTTAAAAGAGTTATACTTTCATACAAAAGCTGTATTTTTTTTTCCAGAAGGGATTTGTCACTGTAAGGTTCATATGACTGTGCTCCTTTCAGCGAAGGAAGCTGTTTAAATGGCCTTTCAACTGCTTTCCCATAAAGTTTTGGCTTTTCTGTTTATTTGTTCTGTCACTGCCCCAGAATCATCCAGCCTGGTTCCCCCTGTGTTTCAATTCTGCCGAGTATCTGTGCATGTCGAACTCCTGACAAGTTGTGTCACACGCTCTAAATTACCTTCACACTTTCTTGTGATTTTGACAAGGAACTGAAGAAAATGAGTTAAGTATCCTTTTTATATCCCTTCCCCCCTCAATCCTTGGAAAGCAAAGATCTACAAGCTATTGGTAATATACATGGAGGGAAAGGAAGAGCCCTCACTATGTTGCCCCAAGGATTTATGGCAGAATCAAAAAATCCAGAGGGCAAAATTACTATTTTAGGTATTGGTCTCCATACAAGTGCAAATCAGCGTACTGTAGACTAGCTTTCTACTTAAGAGTTTATCACCTCTCAGGTATTCCAGTGTACACTGAAAAGCTTGACCAGAATATACAGTAAAGTTTCAGAAATCTCATGGTAGAAACAAGATCAGCTAAGAGCCCCAGAGAATAATTCTTTCATAGATTCTAAGCATTACATGACAATAATCTGTTATGTTACAGACATCTTACAAGATTTTGGAAAACTTTTTGTGGAAATGCCTTCATGCTGTTCTAGGTATCAGATACTGCTGTGGAACAAGTTGGGCATATTTACTCTGTGGTGTCTTTTACTGGTTACTTTTTTTTCTAGCTTCTGTACCATGCACATAGTGGAAACCAAACTAGAAAAATCAATGATTAAGCACATGGGAAGAGATTATAAAACAGTTTCATAGTGCCTAACTAGAGAATGATTCTGAGAGGCTGTTCAGAAGGGAGGAACTATTTGTTGGAAAGGGAAATGGGCATCCAAGGGTGCAAGTTCTGATGCAGTACCAGATAAATTTGCCTTAGGAGCTGTAACATCTCAGTTTAAACATGTCCTCTAGTCTCTGGAAGGCTTAAGTATCTAAAAGCTCATTCAGGTTTCTCTGGCTGCATAATCCTTTTTTACACAACACTGTTAAACAGTGGAAGTCCTTTTCAGACAATGATGTCAGAAATGATGTAGGCCAGAAGATAAAATGGTTCAGAAAGCAGTTGGACAAATATTTATAGCAAATTCATAAAACCCTATTGAACACAAGGTTGCAAGCTATGGACAATGGAATCCTCAGGCTGCATTTCGCTGAAAGGTAAAGTATTGGTGTGTAGATTTGACCTTTTAAAATACACTATCTCTAAGTATCCTCTACTAGTTACTTTCAGAAAGAGCTAGAGAAGTCTAACTATAACCATGTTTCCATCTTTACTTCTAAGCTCATCTCACCTTAGGGACAAAACAAATAGTTGCATTTGCACCTAGATGTGTTGGCAAGATATACACACTTGTTCCAGTTCCTCAGTTTCACTGTTTTTACAGGTTAAAAAGGTTTAGAGGTTGTTTCTAAGTTTACAATGCTTTGTTGTATATGAAAAATATAAAGATTTAAAAATTTTGCTTGATTGAAAAATGTCATTGATGTGCAGCTCTTTCAGATACATCCATTTCAATAAAATCATTTCACAAAATATAACTGTTGCATTGTATTTCATTCATTCTTTCAGATTCATTCAATTCACTACATTACATTTATCTTTCTCTCTTATACCTTGATATCAATATGCAAGCAGAACACACAGTCCATCTTCTCAGACTCTGTTCTCAGACTCCAAATGTTATCGTAACTGCTTCCTCCAGATAATTCTTTTATGACTTCATGTAAATGCTTCTGAGCCTTCAAAAATTTGAGGCTGGTGTTGGAGATCTGTCCATCTGGGGTTTGGCCTGTCCCTCAGAACTGGCACCAAATGCTGTGTGCTACAAATCCTTAATAGTGTTGTGGGGTTGTAAAAATAGATCTGAAAAGAAGCTTTAGCTATGTGAAAATCAGTAAAATAGCCTGTGCCACACCATTTGTTATAAACACTGATTAAGCCCCTGGCAAACAGCCCTCTTCTTTTGCCCTTCATAACTGCTTCCCAGCTGCGTTGCTCAGGATTATTGTAGGCAAAGGGCTTTAATGCTGTGGAAGGGTCCAGCGCACCCAGCAGCGGCAGCTCCAAGGGGGCAGCGCCTTGTGGAGCTCCCAGAGAAGGCGCTCAGGATGGAGCGAGACCAGTCCTGGCAGCTGTGCAGTGCTTCTGCACGTCCAGGAAGCCCTGTCCCTCTTCGTCTGTGAGAAGGGAAAGGTGGAGGAACCAAAAGTGAAGCCGCTTTCATCTGCTGTTGAGCAGTGTCAGTGACTGCAGAAAGTGAGATCAGGTCATGAAGGCCGGTGGATTTTAACTTGACATGACAACGTGTCTTAGACAATGACTTAGCAAGTTGATGAGAAATTACTCAACATTTCAAAATTCAGATGTTGAGCTGCGTGTATAACATGAATGTATATACATACGTATATGTGTTATATATACACATGCACCATGTTTGAAGTTGGTAAGTATTTTTATTAAGGTGAAAAATAACAGTTTTTATGCAGTTGTGTCAAAAAACAGTAGAATAACTAAACTAGTAGAATGTACTTATGTTGTTAAAGTTGTCATAAAAATAGGGGCTTAAAAAGAGAATAGATTACGTATTACAGAAATAAATGCTATCTAAAAGATTGAATATCCTTGAATACTCATCAGAAAACAGGCATACTCTATGTATATATCTACAGAAATGTATGTAGTCAGGCTCATCTGTTTACTTCATAGAGATGGCTGTGATCGATAGCCCAGATTATACAGCCGCCTGTGCAGTGTACCTCTCCAGAATACAGCAAAATTGAACAGCTTTCTCACCCTAACATTAGCATGCAACCTCCAACCCTGATGGCAGTCTGTGCAGATAGACACCTGAGAAAAGGAGGAGGCAGCGAGTGCAGCGGCCATTCTGTGGAGCGGGGCCTGGGGTGCTTGCCTGGAGGGCCGAATCCCGAGGAGCAGAAGCTGCAGCTTGTGCAGCGCCTGCTGAATGTGGCGCAGGTGGCAGGTGCAGAGAAGGCCCCGGCTGCTGAGTCCTTCCTGGCCCTGTGAGGGGCCGCGTGCCTTGCGGCACAGTCATGCTGACTGGCCCTCTCTTAAAAGAGAATTTAAAGTGGGTAGAGATGTGGGGAGCTGCAGTCAACGTTGGTATCTGACACTCAGAGTAAGTGATATTATTTCATACTTAGGCCACTGCTCAGCGTTTTCTATTTCGTAGTGTTAGTTACCTTTCTTTCAGAATGTGTTTTTTACAGATTTTTTGACACCTTGTCTACTCTATCACAGGTAAAAAGTGTAGGACAAGGACCTAAATTCCATTCTGCGTTCAGGCATCAATATATTAAGCACCCTGACCTGCAGGCATCTGGGAACTGCCTCTTTCTAGTAGGGACTGCATTAAAGAGAGCTTGTAATCAGTCAGTGTTGTCATAACCATATCACTATAATCTTCTTCCATGATATATATGTGAGCAGTGTTAGAGACATGGTCCCTCTTCCCTGTGATACTGTGAACACAAGTATCCTGCTGTGCATGAGCATGCTGTCATATCTTCATATGCTTCTGCTAAGGTGAGTTACAAAGTTTTTGAAGATGTTAGGAATGTGTAGCAACTACACTGGAACCCATTAATATCTTCAAGATGAAATCTAAGCCCACGCTTTCCGGACTTCTATTTACATATTCCAGACTCTTCAATTTTCTTTTACTAGTATGAGTAATAACTGCTTAGTAACCATGTCAAATGTTCTTCTCTTTTGAAAGATAGTCATTCTGATAGGCATAAGCTGAAAATGGTAGAAAAGTACCGTGTCGTGTACCAGGAAAAGATGAAGGTGCCAAAGCAGACAGGAAGCAGATGCCATTGCTATAAAAACTAAAGGAAACAAGGAAGGAATAAGTCTTACTATTTTCAGTTCTGTTTTATGATGTTCATGTGCCCACCACAAGGTTTTAACTTACTGCAGGAAAAAAGAAATCCAACTCTCCGATGCTGTTGTCCTCTGCACTGAGACACACTATCGTATTGCAGTAGTTAGTGCCCTTGTCTGAGTCTTTGATGTGAAGAGAGTTTTAGCATTTTACAAAAGTTGAAGATTAATAAGACACTGAAATAGATGTTAGATTAGGGACTGAAACTCAGCACTCCTCCGATCTTGGATACTTATCTTGGTGACTGGGCTAAGAAAATAATGTTCCTTCAAGGTTTATCTTAATGCCCTGAGGATCTTAAATACTTCAAATATACAATCATATTAAGCTCTAATAAGTACCCAGCCTCATTTCATTTAAACTTCAAAGAATGTATAAAACATATATTGACTGTAAGGATTGTCCTGCTAAAGTGAAAGAGAAGGAAGTTCCCTGTTTCTGAGAGCAGCTTCCTCTTGGCAGTGTGGTCCCAGCTGTGTCCAAGCCCGTATTTCTGTGGTTCCTTGCTTAAGAGTTCCCTCAGCGCTGTTCATTTCCTAGAACATCAAAATCGGGTCAGCAAGGGAAATGCGTTCCTTAGCCTATCCGCTGCTGCTCTGCATTCTTGGTGAGCATCCCCTGGCTGGCATGGCACCAACGCGAGCAAACCTCGGGGGTTCTGGGTTAAACCTCTCTGCCGGCTACAGGCTTGGTGGTGGTGCTGTCCTTGGGTGGTTATCAAGAGTCTGACACCGCCTGCAAAGCTGTCACACGTGGGGATATTAGCTTGAATACGGGTAGCTAAGACTTAGGGACTTATGTTCAAATATATTTTAAAAATGGCTTGTATTCAAATTTATTTAAAAAATGGCCAGCCATTGGCTGAGCCACTCCATCTTAGCCTCACTGAAGGTGGTTTAAGGTAAAGCATTGTACGTGATAACCCTAGGGAGGATTAAGGCACATGCCCAGCATGGCTCTCAGTCACTTAGCTAATGGGCAGTAGTTCATTAACTGCACAGCGGCGTTGGGCCTGGGGGTTTGCCGGCCTGAGGTTCTATCAGACGCGTGTGAGACAAGTTGCGCAGCCACAGTGGGGTCTGTGCCAACCAATTCTTGAAGCATCAGAATTATTTCGGGTAAGTTCATGTTCTTTTCTTTGCTAGAAATGTTTTGGATTTTCACAGTAACTATTATCCAGACCTAGATATTGCATACATTTTCATATATGTCAAGTGGAGATTATTTATTTTTAAACCACTGACCGTTATCTTACCTGTAATTAAGTTATTTAATATTTCCTGAAGCTGGAAGTCTTTTTAAATATGGTGCCAGTTTAGCAACTGCCCACTGACTGGGAGGTTTTACTTTTCCTCTACTATTTCAGCAACCAAAGACTTCCTTAGCACACTCAAGCAGTTACCCAAAATCACTGCAGTTAGTCGTCTCTCTCAAGTCATGAAAAACTAGACTTAACTCTCTGATCTGTCAGAATAGAAACAAATGCTCTGTAGTTTGGGAAGACAAAGCAACAAGACATATTTGTCTCAGTTCAGAAAAAAATTCATAATTAGACCCAGGAATGTAGTAGTTCAATTGTTTATTGTCATCTATGTAGTTTTTATATCTTTGTGTAAAGACACTGATATGTGTATTTAAGGTAACCATTCCCCAGAGGTGACAATCATGGTGCAAACCTTGTTTTACATTTTTTTTGTACTGAGCAGAATTGCGAGTAACAGAAAAAAAATGTTTCTTGTTGCAGCCTTTATCCACATCTCTACTCAAGAGCATACATTAACTTTAGAAATCCTGAGGACATCCTTCTTTTTAGAGATTGCTTTGATGGCTATGTCTTCATTGATAATAAAGGTTGGACTGTTTTAAAGATTTTAAATATTTATATATATATGCCACTACACAACATGGATTTTTTTTTCCTCTCTGTAGTTTTATTTTTTTCAACATACAGTTAATTACATAAAAATCCTACTAGAAGATCTTACCACTTTGAGGTAATGAAGTACAAAATATACCTGCCAAAGTAACAAATTTCTATTCAATATTTTTTAACTAAGGTATCTTTATAAGCATCTAACTTTGCCTGATTTGGATGGATTTTCCATCCAAGATGAAGTATAGCACATTCCTCACAGTGTGTGATTTCGAGGTTTCAAACTCTGTTTTAACAAAGTGGGAAGCATAGGAAGCAGGACAGCTCCTCTTTAACAGATCCCATCTTTTTTTTTTTTTTTTAACATGCATATTTTTCCTTTTTCTCAAAAAGAGATGGGTTGTTTAGCTAAAATTCAGGTTGAGGCAGAAATCTGTTACCCCGAATCTTAACCCTGGATGATAAAAGAGTAGTAAAATTAAAAGTGACTGAAAACAGGATTTAATGAGAAGTGTTGGGCTGTATGAGCAATACTAGTGTCTGCTTTGCCTCGACATCTGATTGGCAAAAGAGGTAGCAATAAACTATTTTTATGATTCAGCAAGGACGTCATTTTGTCTAAATTAGGTATTTTCCTTCAGTGTTGTGCTGGACTGAAGCCAGAATATTCTGTACTTCACAACTGCTGTAATCAGCTTGTCTTGTTGCTTGTTTAAATAACGAGCATAGGTTTTGATCCAGGATGCCCCCTTGTGAGTCTTGTGTTAGCATTGCGTTTACCAGGCTAAAATTAGAGCAGAGATTGCCAGGGGCAACTTTACAAACATAACGGCTGATTAAGGCCAAATATTTGGTGGACTTGTTCAAACTTTGAGTGATCGCAAGTGGAAACCAGGTAAGATTCAAAAGCTGGAGGTAACTGACTCCTGTCAAAGAAGAGTCCCTCATTTAAGGCAAATTCAGAAAGAAAGAATCCATGTCAATAAACGCAGACAAGGAATTGTACCTTCCATCATAAATAGAAAAAAAACTTTGCACAATTCTACATGCAGAGTTTTAGAACTTTGGTTCTGAGAGGAGGTGGCTTTTTTCTTTTTTTTTCTCTTTTTTCTTTTGATCATGTATTATCCATGTATTCGTTTAGCCTTTTGGCAGCACAACTTGATAAAAGCAACTCAGCTGTTTCAGATTCATTTGCCAGGAGTAGTTTTTCATTTGTCAGGCTGAGATTTTATGTCAGTTTTTCTATTCAAAGACAATCTTTGAGAAATGAAAAGATAATTAGAAGTGGTAATGTAAGAAAGTTATTAGGTAGCACTGCTCTTTTTTTTGACAGTCTGTGTTTGCATGTCAAAGTAATGGTTAATGATTAAGCATATAATTCAAATATAAGTTTATTTTGAATCTAAAATACTGATACATAAACGCAATTCTGGTTGTATTGTATCCCAGTCCACTGGGAGCAGACTCTTCAGAAATTTAGGATGGCATTGAAAAAAAATTACCCTTGAAACCAATCTGAAGAGTTTTCAAAATCTAGCTTGAATATTAGAAATGTTTCACAAAAATAAAAATTAAACGTTTGGTCTTTTTTAAGGTTTAGAGTATCCTGCAGTAGTTGAATTTGCTCCATTCCAGAAGATTTCAAAAAAGAAATTAAAGAAAAAAGATGCAAAAGCCGGGAGCATTGAAGATGGTAAACATATTTTTCTGATGTCACAGTGAAAAGTAGATTCATTTCTGTTGTGCATTGCAAAGTATTAATATATTCTAAAAACTTTTCTTCGCAGATCCAGAATATAGGAAATTTTTAGAAAGTTACTGTGCAGATGAAGAGAAAATATGTGCCAATCCTGAGACTCTTTTGGGAGAGATTGAGGCCAAAACAAGGGAACTCATTGGTCTGTTTTCTTGAATTTTCTTATTATAGACAGTATTATGTATATAAATATATATTTTATAAATTTATTATATTACCTGCAAGGTCTGACCCATTCAGTCTGACAGAAATTGATAAAACTGTAGTTTTGATTTTTGTAGTGACTGCAAGCAGTGAGTGGAAACACCTTACCTTGCCTCTTCTCGAGTCTCTGTGCATGGAAGTCAGCTGACTTCACTGCCAGCTTTGTATGCACAGCGACCTCAGAAATGGGTCCTTAGTGCTTCCAAATGCTTACAGATTTACTATAAAAAGATGCAAGATTTATTATTAAAAGATAGAGCAGATGATACTTAACAATTCATTCCTGATACTAGTTGTTTGCATTATGATGGGTGAAATATTGTCTAGAGGGTTTTCTATGAAAGGTTCTTCTGGTCTAGAGTCTACAAAAGCTTTGAAGTTGAGGTGACACCTTCTTTTCTTCATCTGTTACTAGCTACAAGTATATAAATCATGACCATGTTACCAAAAAAGAGCAGTGTTTAAGCTGTGTTATCCATATTGCACTATATAAAAAGCAGCGTAGTATTTTTTCTTCTTTTCAATTCATTCATTCTAAGAATGGTGTTGTTGGACTGGCTGCAGAGACTGTAACACTCCCCAGAAATGCCATGGTGTAGACAATTATTTGGCTGTTAGCGAGTGCATAACAAAAGATTGTCACTAAGAAATGCCAACGACAGGCCTTGAAATTGTAAGATAGAAGAGAGTGGGAATCACAGTTAGTGTTCAGCACAGCCATGCAGGCTGCTGTCTTCTTCTCGGAGGTTAGCTTCATAGTTAGGATTTTTAAAATATAGAGCTTTAAAAAATAAAGTTGCTTGGAAAGTTTAAAGGAGCAGAAAAAAACCCAAAAACGTGACTGTCAAATAGTCACCTGCCCATGTTGCAGGTGGTGGCCCTCTGAAAGGGAAGCGGTCCATATCAGTCCCTGATTCGAGAAGTCCTTTGCTCAGCGAAACATGGTAGCTGTTTCAGAATTTGTTCAGTATTCATGGAATCATGAAGGTTGGGAAGGACCTTTGGAGATCATTTAGTCCAACCCCCCTGCACACTTCTGAAAGAAGGATTTTCCTGGCACAGCGAATATTATTTTTTCATTTAAAATATACAGATGTGATTTATATTCTCGAGAGTTCTAAATAATAGTGCCATTTCTCACTGAAAAGCATATATAATTCTGTCCACAATACTTTTTACTTTTCAGCTGCTGGAATGCAGCTTGGAGGATGACATGAAATGCTGTTGTGCTGTATCTACAAGTGACAACGTGCAGAAAACCTATTCTTTCCCTTGGTTGACAATTGACGTGTAAAAAAGAATGATCTTTGTTATCATTTCTTTATACTGTACCAGAGAAGTAGCCATCTGTTTTGATTAATGCTTTTTGTGAGTCTTTCCCTACCTCTAAGAAGCATTTATACAGGGTGGTGTTAATTCTTCTTCATATGCATAAATTCATAGTTGGCTGGAGCAATTTGGAGCTTAATCAATGTAGAGGAAATGGACATTATAGAATCATGGGCATTTAGATAATTCTATTATAAATAAAACTTTTTTGTCATTTTTCTAGATAGACAAGTTTCCCACTATTTTTTATTTGCTAGGAATCTTCCCTAGTAGAGTGTAAGAAGTCAAAAATTTTAAGAGGTTTTATAATTTCAGGAAAGATTTATTAACTTAAATGTGCTCTAGCTGTCAGCAAAAAGGTTTAGTCTGTGAGTTTCGGGTTTCAGATAAACAGTGTTGGCTGAAGAGTTTTTCATTAGGAGATTTCCTTCTATTAAATCACAGAAAGTCAGATTATTTGCTTTATCTTTTTCTCCTATTCAAAGCTGCAACCATTGCTATCATTATCAAAACAAAGATCCCTTCAGCGAATAGGATGCCTGTGGTAACATTATGTGTCTGTGTCCTGTATCAAAGATGTTAGTTCTATTGAAGTTGATGTAAGATGTGCCCAGGATTTTGCTGGCAGAATTGGGTCTCACATTCTCAGCATTTCTCCAGATAGTGCTACCTCAAAACAGCATGTGTTGTGTATCACGTCAGATACTTTAGCTCATCTGTTTCAGTGTGACAGAGAGATATAAAACAGAATTTCTCTGTAACAAGATTAAGGTAAGCTCATTCTTCTGGCTTGTTTTTAGAAAGCAAGATAAAAGTTATTACTGACATAGTTCTTCATTTTATAGTTTATTTCCTTTCAAAAATTTCTCAGTGCTTTCAGAAAATAGCCCTAGTTTTTCATTTACAGCAAGGCCCATAAATAGGAGGGATAGATTTGCTTTTATCTGATAACTGGCACTTCCAGCCTGGAAAAGCCGACGCTGCCCAGGTGGCAGAGCTGGGGGCGCAGGAGAGGAAGGCAGAGCTGCGGGTCCTGGGAGCACCTGACATCATTGGTCACAAACTGTGGCCAGGAGAGAAAAAGAGAGGGGGCAGCAGGGGGAATCTAGGATAGACGAAGGAGGATCTCAAATCATCAATCTTTTTTTTTGGTTGTTGCTTTTGACCATCAGTATTTGCTAAAAATGAATATTCCTTTCCAGTTGATTCCTATCAACTGTCCTCTTCATAACTGCGTAAGAAGATTTTGTCAGTAATGACCAGGTTACTAGGAGGAAATATAGGCATTCAAAACAAAACATTAGAATGTTTTGGGGATATGAAAATTTGCCTAGATGTTCTAAATTTGTTTAAAATATCTCCTCATTTTTTATTTCTTTGACTTTTTAATTTCCTTTTTTACTTCTTTCTTCCAAATTCTATAATGGATTCCAGTAGTGACATTTTCTCTTTGCTTCTGTTCAGTTGCCTTCTACTGGCTTCAGAAAAGTCCTATAAACTGTAGTGAACATTTGCTGTAACTCTATCTTTACACATCTATGACTGATAATTTTTTTAAGACTGAGTCTTAAGATAAAGTCTACAGATAAATAATTAAAAATGTGCACTCAGTTTTGACAGTGAAGTGAATCCTGATATGTTGCCCATGATATACAATATGTGCTGTGTTCTCCAGGGCCCTGTAGAATTTGAGGATGGTTCAGGCAGGAGGCTTAGGCTGGATTTCTGAGTGGAAGTATCTCTGTCACGGGAGTGGCTGGGTGGATAAGGCAATTTGTTGGCTACCTGGGAAAACAAACTGCTGAAACCACTTGCCTTTTGTTTATCTTATTTTCCTATGGAATAGTGAATGCTAGATTAGGAAATAAATGGCAATATTAGATGAGAATAGTAGTGTTTCCTACATGGCATAGTTTGAAATCTGGGACTGAAAAGTGTTAAGTGAGACTATGGCAGTGCTGGCCATATATGAACTGCAGAATAGCTAAGTTTTGATCAAAATATAAGAATAGATAGTGAATTTCTTTCCTTTTTGGATAATAACCATATGATGAGCAAGAGAAAGATGCAATTCTGTGTGCTGAAAATATATGATTTGAATTCAACATTAAATAATCATGCAGAATATCTCTATTTCTTCTAATCCTAACAGCAAAAAAAGGGAAATGTTTCTAATGAGGTGATGGGGAATGGTGTCAAAACATACAAACTAAATAAGATTTTGAATTATTTAGCTCCCATGCAGATAAAGCTGGAAAAAAGAGTTAGTACTGAAGTAAAGAAATGAGTACATATTTTAGGCAATGAACACTATATCACAAATTTTTTGTGTTTTAGCTAGAAGAACCACACCCCTTTTGGAATATATTAAAAATAGAAAATTAGAAAAGCAGGTACGTTCAGACTTTTGCCTGAAGTTCAACTTTTATGTTTCCGATGTAGTTTTCCTTTGAACAATTTACAATCAATCATTTTGAACTCTTCAGAGAATACGAGAAGAGAAAAGAGAAGAACGAAGGCGGAGGGAGCTGGAAAAGAAACGTCTGCGAGAGGAGGAGAAAAGGAAACGCAGAGAGGAAGAAAGACGTAAAAGGAAAGAAGCAGAGAAGCAAAAGAAAATCTCCGAAAAAGAAATAAGGATCAAGGTACATTACTGAAAAACTTTAACTTATTCAGAAATTCTTTTGGTTTTTCAGTAATCTTGTTTACAGAGTGTACTGCCTGCAGCAAGGTGGTAGGACGCCAGTTTTCATTGGAAGCAAAATGAATTAGTTTCTTTGTGATGTGTGGCTGCTATCCTTAGGTACAGCTGTGTGCTGACAACACGTAGTTCAGCGGTTGTGCAGCCCTGCCACGTTCTGTGCAGGCACAACTTGGCAGAACCAAATTGTTCTGTTCTAACCCATGCCCAAGCATTATTGCAAATACAGCTTTAGCATTTTCTTCCATGTTATTCTTCATCTAGCCATATTTTCTGAGATTTTTCATGTTTATACTCAGAATTAAATAATTTTAATAGTATGCTTTAACCGAGTTATAGCAAAGTCTTCTAATCTCAGGCTGTGCTGCAGTTTGTATTGCAAAACCATCTGAATGGGCTTGTTTACAATGACTTTACTTAAGCATAAAGTATTTTGTGCTAATAAGACATCATATTTAAAACCTTATTTAAGTAAGGCAACATAGATAAATTCTATGCATGTAAACTAGATTTTGTTATATTAGAGAGGTTTTGTAGTCTAATTTGAAGATTTATGTTGATATAAAAGTCTGTGACTTATTGGAAGGATGCACTCAAATTCACTCCAGATTTTTAGTGGGGAGAAGCCACAGAACTATGTAGCTCATTTCCCTGTTTTATTTTCCTAGGCAACAGGTACCTTCGCCTGGATGTATAAAAGAATAAGTTCTTAAGCAAATTTTTTTGTGGGGGTGGGGAGGGGGTGGGGCATAAAGAAAAGCATTCTGTAACTTTAGAAGAAAAGGAAGATGTTTTTTAAAGTAACTTCCTTCTAAAATAACTTTCTAATTCTTATATATAGCAAAATATATTCATATATATTCATAGAATTTAAATAAGACCATTGTCTTCGGTCTTAATAGGGCATAAATATATTTAAGACATTGTTAAGATGTCTGTTGCAATGGAGGAGAATCATTTTATGTTACATTACATTTTTTTAGCTTCTTAAGAAGCCTGAAAAAGGAGATGAGCAGGCTAGTGAAAAGCACAAAGAAAAGGGTGAAGAAGCTGACACTGAAGAAAACAAATGGGAAAAGTCATCTGGATCTGGGAGTACAAAATCCAGGGCAGTGGAGGGTTCACTGAAAGAACTCAAGGAAAAGTAAGTAGTATTTTAGGCACCAAGTTATATCCTACATGCTGCGATTTTAAGGCTTAAACATGATGTAAGTGGTACATTGGCCTGTGTTGTCAGCACAGAACCGATTTCATTCCATGTTTGTACAAATCTCCTGTCCTTTTTTGTAAAAGGTGTTTAGTAACAACCTACTGACCTGATGGCAGTATTAATGGATGCAATTTGTTATTTGTGAAATGCTTTGAAATCCCAGATTGGAAAGATTTCTGCATGAAAAGTCATTCACAGTTTCATTTTTGTTTCACCTGTTCCCCATCAAGAACTCAGGTAAGGCCGTCCTTCCATCCCTAATGTTAAACTCTAGCTAAATTGCCTTGGATGTCCTACTGTGCCATCATATTTTCTTCTTTTTTTTTTTTCCCCTGAAATAAAACAGATGAATGTGTCTGATGAATGGGAATGACAGAATAACTAAGGTGTGAATCCCAACCTTATATGTAGAAGGGTCTCTCTAGATGTATGACTAAGAATTATATGCTGATGAGGTAAATAATATTTTGTAATTCAATAGAGGCTCTCAAAGCCAAGCTCTCAAAGTACTTTGCAGTTTGAAAGAGCTGAATCTGATATGTCATTTATATCCGTAACTTGCACATATTGACAAAACGAGCATTTAAATAATTTATCTAAGGCACTATAATATATTAGAGAATTCTTAGACTGCTCTCTAGGAGACTCGCAGGCTACCTGCCTGCTCTGAGTAGTAGAAACACTACCCTTTTCCACATAGCGTCATGAGTTTTTACAACGAGAATGCAGAAGCTGCACATGTAACTCTCCCATTGGGATTTTTAGGCTACGGCCTCTTTGGAGATGCAGAGCAAGATTAATGGCTAATAGAAAAGTAAAGAAAATATGAACCCTGAGTGGAATATAAAAACATTGAATACACTCACAGAAGAATTAATTCACCAATAGTATCCCCCCCCATCTCTATATATTTTTTTCCTGTAGCTAAAGATTTCAAACATGTGCTCAATGTTCCAGTGTGCTGAGTATGTCCTGGAAGATGCTAGAAACTTCCATTTCCTAGTCTCTGTTGGAAGTCGAAAATATTCAGCAGCTCTTTCGTTGATATTCTTCAATAAAGGAAACCCAGAACATTTTTTTCCAAAGACAAGTTAGTTGTTTACTAATAAGGTTTTTTATGTATGAATCCTTTGGTGCTGTCATGTAACATTTTCACTATTCATCCTGAAAGCTTCATAAGGCATTAATGTAGATTTTCCAGGTGTAAAAGAGAATCCTTTTGGCTGTGCAGGTATAGTAAATGTTACCTTGTTTTCCCAGGTGCTCATTTCACCATGATTATTGAGGTGGGGAAGTGAATAGATACCAAGCTATGAGCTGTATGAGCTCAGCTGAGAATCAGAGCTGTAACTACTTTGTCACTGACTCAAAAATCAGTATTAAATTTAACTTCCAGCTCTACATGTAGGAGCCTGGATTGCCCGTTTGAAAGTGTGTTTTAAGATTCAGCAGACACAGCTTTCTACCACAAATGACAACCTCAGTATGTGCACGAGTGTCCAAGGTCCCATATGGATTTGAAATGACACCAAACGCAATTATGTTCCCTTTTCTTCCATTCATTTTCAGATTTCTCTTTTCCCATGTGATTTTCTTCTCTTACATCTGATTTGTAACTGTGTTGGGATTCTTACATCGTTTTCACCTCAGGTGTTCAGGTGTTGACCATGGGGAGACTTTGCTTCCACTTGGGGTGTGTGTTGTGCTGACACAAGCCCAACCTTCCAACATGCTGAACTTGTTACCCGCCATCCTAAGTTTCTTTTGCTGTCCCCAGCTCCTTTTGAGATGTGGCCCCTGTCTTGGCAGCCCCACCAATCCCCAAGTTCACAGCAGAGACTGACAATTTTCATAATTCTGTGATTTACAAGAGAAAAAAAGAAAAAAAAAGTGGTGTAGAAAGATAAGTAAGTATTCATATTAAACCAGCACAAATGGCAAGCACATATTACTACTTGATTACTACACCATTAGAAAATCTTCACCTTCTCTCATTTTGTCTGCTGATTCTCAAAATCTGAGCAGACTGTCAAAATATTTCCTGTTTCAATTTTAAGTAGGCCTATATACATGATAAATAAAAAGAAACACAGGGCATTTGCTGCTTTTAAAATTTAATCATTCTGTTATCTTCTTTCATTATTTGCAGTTTTCCTTAGTGAGAGAATTACCTGTTTCTTGAACAGGAGCAGTGAAATCAGAGGGATAGTTATGAATTTTATCAGCCTAGCAGCAAAACGTTGCAAAATAATAACCTAATTCATTCCCACTGCAGCATAACATAAATTAAGTACTGTGTTGTGATAAGCTAATGGTCTTTACCTCAGTAAAATGTGCAAAGATAGGCTACACCATATCAAGACATAACAAATAGAAGCCTCAAACAGAAATACTCATTTTCACAAGTGCTTTTCCCCGGTTACAAGGGCTGTGAACTTTTTTTTCAAATGGAATAATCATCAGACTTCACAAATGGAAACACGACATGAGCACTATTACTTTGGACTGTGAATGTTCCCATTCCCAGACTCCTGTGCACACGTCTGCTCAAGAACAAGTCATAAGGCCTGATCCCACAGCCTGTGTTTGTGTGAGGAGTACTCAGGAACTCTGTATTGGGTGGCAAATTGGGATTAAAGCCCAAATAAACAGACCCTTTACAATCATTGCCCAAAACCAAGTGCAAGATTTTCCTTATGTGGCTTTGTTATTTTTTGAACTGGACATATATGGAAGAGATGCTCAACAAAATTGCATAACCCTGTTTTAGGGAGATAAACCCATTTTAAGGAGAAAAATAGCCTTGTCATAGAACTGGTCTGAAGACTGTTGAAGTCAAAGGAAGGATTTGCATGGTGTCCTTCAGGGGGTTATTTAATGTTAATCACTTGAATTTTCTTTCTTTTTATGCATATTCATAGGTCACAAAATGATAGTGACAAAGAACAAAGAGATTTGGAGAGAAGATTTCGAGAAAAAGACCCAGAAAGACCAAGGTATCGACTAGACGATGGCAGAAAGCACAGAGCTCACTATGAGTATGACAAGTTTGTGAGAAGGAGTGAAGATGAGCTGAAATGGGGGAAAGGATACAGCCAAGACAGAGGAAAGAAAGGAACCCACAGCTACAGCTTCACTGTGGACACAGTAGACAAACTGGGTAAAGAGGACAAGTGTGATGACATGGCATCCAAAAAGGAGCGCATAAGAAATAAGGTTCTTTTATTCATTTAGGATAATCTTTCATTAGTAAAATATGCTTCAAGATCTCAGGTTTTACTTTTGCAATGTCAGAGTAAAGATGCTTTTCCAAATCTTTCTTTACTTGCTTTTCAGGAAAACCCAAGCTTCTATTTATTGTTGTCGAAGGACAGCAGCAGTTAAAAAGGTCACAGGTCCCTGCTCGATTGTATTTATAATATATGGCATAATTTCTGCATAGCTTTCAACTTAAGCATTATTAGAACACTATTCTTGGAAGCCTCGTGTTTTTTTGAGTCTATAAAAATTGTTGCACCCTGATCTGCAATGAAATTTAAAAACAGGAGCGTGCTTGCCTTTTAAAAATGAATTTCCATCACCCAGCACACAAAGTAATGAGATTAAGGACTGAGCAGGCCCTGCTCAATAGAGGGAACAGTGTAAGTGGGACAGCCGGGAGCCTGGCAGGGAGCCGGAGCCGCCACTCAGCGTCTCCCACGGACATGGGTATCGTTTTTTGCAGACACTCTGATTTCATGGATGTGCCAGTCTTTTCAGGAGACAGCTGCTCTTGTCAACCTCATTCTCTCTCCATTCTCTTCTTAGGCTTTCCACAAAAGATGCCTGAAACACTGTTTTGTGTAGAAATATGCTGCATGTGAAAGTTTTCCATCAAACCAAGAACCTGATCTATGCTGGGGGGTAGAGCTGACAGTGAGTAAATGGCTCCTGGGTGACAGGACTCATTAGGAAGTGTCCAGGGAGCAAGTCCAGGTGGGCTCAGTGCGCACGAGAGGTGAAAGTCACTGTGCCCAGAGCCCAACCCGCTCTCCACGCGTAGATCCCTACGGACCATGTGTGTGACATCTATCTACCTATACAAAATAGCTGCTCTTCACATGCCCCAGCAGCTCGGGCTGTCACCTAGTCAGAAAACAAAACAAAACTGACTATTTCAAAACCAGGAGTATGGGAAAAACAGCTTTTCTCATGCTTGTCGTGCTGCTCTTGAGACCTGATAAAACATCTACAACATTGGTACTGGGTGGTGGCTCTTGGGGGCCTTTTGAAACTTAAGGTCAGGCCTTAAGCCTGGCTCAGTCTCTGCATTAGTCCACACTTCAAGTTCTTGATCTGTTCCCTAAACAAAATCTGCATTAGCAGAAAAGATTTTTGCCGTTTTGTGACTGTTCCTCTTGGAATATTTATCACATAGCTGTGAGTTAGGGACTCTCTTGCCTTTAGAAATAACGATGTCGACCGGAGTTTCTTGATGAAACGAGCTTCTTTCCAGAACTGTGCATGACTTAATTAGAAAATGCAAAATTTATTACTTCCAGGGGAAGTATCAGTTATATGTGTAAGGTATAGAGTCTGTAATTTAACTACATATATATATATGTAAAAAAAAAGATGGGTGCTCATTAGAGGATCTAGCTGTATGTGGCTAGCATTCACTGGCTGTTTGTGGTGTAGAAAGATGTATGTCATGCTGATGCAAGGCATCAAAAAGTAACAAAAAAAGTTTTTTAAAAAAGCAGGAGCAAAGCACTAACTGAAATGATTTAATTGTGTGGATTATTAGTGAATCTTGATATCTTCTCTAAAGAAATGGAGAATTGAGTGGGGCAAAAAAGAGAAACTTAAGATGAAGAAAGAGAGAAAAGGTGTGTTGGGGATTAAAAAAAAAAGAAAGAAAATATAAAGAAGAAAAAAGAGAAAGAATAAGAGATCAGAATAACTTCAAATTATGAAGACACCTGGAAATCTTCTAGTTTGATATGGAGCAATTTAAGCACTGTGCCATTGTCACAGGACAGTAATTTTGTTTTTTAAACCTAGTCTTGACTCAGAAAGCTTCGACATTGGTAAATGAGTTGCTTCATATGTTAAAAGCTGGTATTCTTGATAGTAAAAATAGACTGACTAGGAAAAGCCTTCTTGGGCAGAATTTCTAAATTCTTTCTTGAAATTTTAAGAATAAAAAGCCAACTCTAGAGCTACGAAACATCTCCATTTGCAGCTTCTAGGTCTCTCTTCCTTGTAAACTGTCTTCTCCTTCTGTTATCTAACTATACTTTGTTTATTATCAGTGTGTGATGTTCCTGCACTCACCCATGATAGGAATATGGAAAATGTGATGAAGCTGGGCTATAACCGCGATTTTACTTTGATACGGATAATTAGATTGTGCTTTCTGTGTTTAAACTGTGAATCCCTTGAAGTAGCACATACGTGAAGTAGAACACATATGGATAAGGAAAATTCAGTTGAGGTTAATATTCTATCTTTATTCACCAAACTTTTCCCTGGCTTGGATTTTCTTTTTATGCTCGTATTTATTGCTTGTCATTCATCTGCACAGTTGCAAGTGCAAGGATGTTGTTCTTCCCAGTTGATGTTACTGAAGGTAGCAACGCTGTTTGCCTGGGTACACACCATAATATTATGTTTGACAATCATCTGTAGTTTTTTTCCTTGTTTGGATTAAATTTACCACGAGATCATTAATGTTTAGAGCTTTATTCATTTATTTAAAATGCCTGGCTCCCAAGAATAGAGTTATAAACAACACATATATTAAGTATTTGATCAATTTTTATTGCACTTAATTTTTCCCCAGGTCTTATGAAACATAAAGCAATGTAACACAAAATTGCTTTCTCCAGAAACTCACATTAATTGCTTTAAAATCCAAAGGAGTTATCACACCCACGCTTCGTGTGAGGTTAACCATACCTGCTTCCTCGTAGGATCGCCCGGCCATGCAGCTGTACCAGCCAGGAGCTCGCATCCGAACGCATGCGGGAGCTACAAGTAGAACATGGGACTGCACTAGGAAGACCTTGGAAGATGCCCTTGATAAGAAGAGTGAGGCTGATAACTCAGCTGGAGGTGGTTCTGAGAAGAGTGAAGAGGCAGAATAAAACAAACCGCACCTTTATTTACTGGACTTGTGAATAGGGATGGACTTGAGATTTAACTTTGCCACAAAAGTCCATAGACTGCTTCAGAACTCCACAGATTGCACCAACGGAGTTATAGCACCTGGCTCTTACTTCTGTAAAACAAAGGAAACAGAGACTGGGTGCATGAAGTATCTTACAGGAGAGGAACACAGTTGCTTTTTTGCTACAAGCAGAACAAATGCTGTTTACCCAATTTAAAAGCAGTCTAATATTTTGTTAGACTTCCCTTAAAGTGGAAAACCTAACAGTTTTAAAGGAGTATTTATAGAAGACTTTTCTGAAGACCTTCCAAATCTCTTAAAATGAGAACAAATGCAATGAAATGTAGGTTTGCGTCAGCTTGAAGTCAGCGTGAACCACTTGAAGTTTCCTGAGCCACTTTTGCCTTTTATGTTGTAGTACATTCATGCGTGTGAAACAGAAGGAAGTGATTGCAAACCTCAGCACTTAAGCACACTCTCTGGTTTTGTTAAGTTAGTTGATTTTCATGTTTTTGACATGGACATTTGAAAAGAAGTGGTTGTACAGTAATGACTTTTGTACATTAATGTTTCATATAAGCTGCAATTGCAGGATTTGGAAAATGTATGCTATGTGAAGGTTCTGGGGTCTCGTTTGTTTAAAAACCAGCACACCAACGGCAACTCCATTTTGTAGATCTAAGCGAAATTCTGCCCTCTGGTGTAGGGATGTATGTATATAGTTACCACTGGTTTCAAGGATAGCAGCACATTTACTACAGGGCAAAACACGTCCATTTGTCTTTTGTGGCTGAGGTTTTCTCAGTTACCTGAGACTGAGATTTGCTTTGTCAGTGAAATTAAATAGTAAGATATTAATTTATTTTTTACATCCTCTTCAAACATTTTGTTATTAAGCATAACATCTAATTGTTCTAAACTGAAAAAAAATATTTATTGTATTTTCCCAGATGTTAAACATTAAATGGAATAAAAACAAAAAGATTTTGACTATGATTTTGAGATGTGATCTTCAACAATTTTTTTTTTCATCTAGGACTCTAGAAAAATTAAATAAAATGCTAAGCCGTTTGCTATTTCGAAGAGGTAGAAGGGATTTACCAGGAAGGTTCTCCTGCCCTCTGTGGTGCAGCTGGGCTGGGCGGGGACCTTTGCCGGGTCGGGTCAGGTCAGATACTTCCAACCTGCTCTAGAGCCGGGGGAGCTGGCGGCTGCGGGAGCCTTCCCGCCCGTGCGGGTGGTCGTGCGCGGGGTGACGCGGGCGCGCAGGGTTATGTCCTCGTGCAGGGAAGGGCCTCGCGCTGCGCCGCTCTCTGCCCCGCCGGGCCCAGGGCCCGGAGCGCGGCCCCTCGCACGGAGCCCCGGGGGCTGCTAGGGAGAGCTCCGTTTCCACAAAAGCAACTTTGTTTTGCAAATGCCGCTTGGCTGCAAGTTGACGCAGCTTCCCTGCAATATGGGAATTGTGTCTAGCGGCATCGCAGCTGACTTTGATGCTGCTTGTTTTCTTGCGTTTAAAATACAATGCTCTAAATTTAAGAGAAACTCTCACCAGGCTGAAAGCTTCATTCCATTTGCGCTGGCGAGTTTCTTGACCTGCAGTCACCACTGTTTTGTGTTATGGATGTCATGTCCTCTGTCAAAGGGGGAGCTGGATCTAGCCTGCCACGAGCTGCTGCTTTAGGGGAAACTGAAGTGGAACTTAAATATTCAGTAAATAATCTGCATTTGTGTGTGCAGCAGTTTTAACGAGAAGCTTATTCAGTTCCAAAACATCTTTCTGATCAATTCAAAATCCAAATTTTAAAAACATCCTGCTGCTTATTTCATGTAAAACCAAATATAAGTTATTTTGATAGCCTCTTCGTGGGTCTATGATTATGACACTAAATCACAGAATGGTAGATGGAAATATGGTCGGGCAACATTCTTCATCGGTCTACGTGTAATTTCTCTGTGAGCCTTTTCTCCTACAGTTAGACTTGACGAGCCCACACGAAGAAGTGACTGGTCAACAAAGGAGAAGTCGCAAACTATTATATTCAACACTAAAATAAAACACATTTGAAAAAAGGATAGAAATCTAAATCCACCTAGGTTTTCTTTTTCCATTAACCTGATATAGCCCAGACTGTTGAAAATCAGCTGGGTACATGATTTGCAAGTTGGTTGTGCTGTTTAAGTCATAAATGATGAGAGGAAAAGCTTCAAATTCTTGACTAGTTATTCATTTATAATTCTGGTTCCTTTTTTTTTTCAAGTATTAAAATATGGAAAACCTATTGAGCTTTATCAAATAATTCCAAGCAGCTTTAAAAAAATGTGCTTCATCTTCTCTGCATCTGCTTGGGTTTCTGATTGAAGTTGATTAACTTCTTGAAAACGGAGAATGTCATCATCGTTTTATCAAGAGCTTGTTTATCTTCGAATAGTTTAACTCTCTCCTAAACATCTTCACTGCTGCATAGCTAAAAAGTAAATATTTTCAAGATATATTTCATGATTTACACTTCATTAGGCCATGTTCTGATCTCCCTGAACATGCCCCATTTACATAACTCATTTACAGCTATGCAAATACTATCAGATCATCATTACTGTTGCATATACAAATATTGTAATATTCTAGTTAAAACTGACAGGAGCATAGGAGATACCTGACTGTAATTGTCAGGGCAGTGCTCTTTGCTGAATTCCAGCTGGCAGACTCGATGGGGAAAAGGAAATGCTGTTTGAAAGGGCAAGGGCTGACTTAAGAGATATTAAATGCTAGTTCAACAAGGTCATTTTGTCTCATGTTCAAGTCAGGATTTGCAACAGGCCCCCTAGCACGTGAGGTGAGTGGGAGGTACAAAAAATGCAATACTGGGAAACTCTTTTTACCTTTTAAAAAATGTTTAGATATTTTAATTTCAAATATGAATATTATGAAAAACTTCTGTAGTAATTTTGGTTATTAGGATCTAGCTTGCCAGCTCTTGTAAATACAGAAATGGATGTAATGCTAGAAGGATTTGACTGGACAAGCAGAGGGTTTGGGTTACCCCAAGTATGAATGACCTGATCAGTTACTGCTGATCTGTAATCCTGGTCTCTGTTTTGCACTAGTTTCAGTCTCCAGTTGTCATATAAGTATTGACAGCTCTACTAAAAATGATGGAAAAGTTCTACCTCACATTGTTCCTTACAGTGACTTTGAAGGAAGATGAGCCTAGGTACCTGAGCAGTGTTTATGACATTACCTGCTGGAACTTCTTGCATTTTTTTAACAGCTGTTGAAAGCTACCGGCATCTGGAAATGACCGTATGTGAATAATCACATCCTCAGGCATTCGGACTAGGAAATCAAAATAATGCCCCCGGCACAAGTTAACTGTGCATTCCAGCACATTGGTGCCAAAGGTATTCAGCACTTGCTCTGTGGCATAAGAAAAGAAAAAGAAAGAGAGCAAATCTGATTATTTTAAAGCATGATTATGAATGTAGCAACATTGGCTAGGAATGTGACATTGGGCTAGAAATGAATACTTCGATGTTAGAAGGAAAAAGGATGGGAGGCCAAATTAAGATGCGAAAATAGATTGGGCAATTTCTACATATGTTTGTAAGAAAGAAGAAACATGACTTGGTGTTAATCTAAATGCTGGATGTAGCTAGAATTACAAAGAGTTGGGGAATGAATGTGGTGCAAACTGCATATGTAGCTTTGATCCTAGGCTGGAAGGAGAAAGAGAGCAGCTGTCGGGACTGCTCATGCTGGAGGCCCTACAGTTCCCACACACATCCTTCAGGTAGCCCTAAACAGCCTTGCAAGGAGGATCTGCAACCACAAAAGCCTTATCCTGTTCACCAGGAACAAGAAGGACAAGGAAAGAGTCTAGCAAAGAGCTACAAATATGATGAGGTGACTGGAGCGTCTCTCCTATGAGGAGAGGCTGAGAGGGCTGGGCCTGTTCAGCCTGGAGAAGAGAAGGCCGAGAGGGATCTTATCAGCGAGTACAAACACCTGAGGAGAGGGTGTCAAGAGGATGGGGCCAGACTCTTTTCACTGGTGGTCAGTGATAGCACAAGAGGCAACAGCCATGAACTGAAGCACAGGGAGTTCTGTCTGAACAGGAGCAAAAGCTTCCTGCCTCTGAGGGTGACAGAGCGCTGGAAGAGGCTGCCCAGAGAGGCTGTGGAGTCTCCTTCTCCGGAGATCTTCGCAATCTGCATGGACGCCATCCTGTGCAATGTGCTCGGCGTGACCCTGCTTGTGCAGGGGCCTGGACTAGAGGATCTCCAGAGGTGCCTTCCAAACTCAAATTCTGTAGCAGATCACAGAAAACTACCAAAAAATCATAAAAAGCTACCAAGGATCACAGAAAACTGCCAAAACTACCTTCAGTACACCAGCACTTCCCAGATGACTTTGTCTACACCTATTTTTTTCTCAGAAATGACTACATTATGGGGTAGACCAGGGAACTGAATAAGCATCACCTTGAACTGAAACTTGGGACTCTCACCACAAAACTTAATCGTTGACACCTCTTTTATACTGTTCAACAGACACAGGCACTACTAAAAGGTAATGTGTTCTACTGATAGGTAATCAGATACGTGTGACACACCATACTTACTTAATAATTCAGTAAAGTTTGTTCGCTGCTGTGAATACAGCCCCGCACGCCTTCCACGCTGCTCCAGCGCGTGGCCAAGCTGCTGACAGCGGCATGGTGCTTACCGAGCCCACGTCCTCCATCCCGCCCTGCGTTCTCAGGGACCTCCAGAGGCCCGGAGGGCAGCTCTCCTTTTCCGTGGTGTAAGGGGGGAGGCACTGCAAGGCGAGCGCCTCACTGCCCCTAACTTGTCACAGCGTCCTGGGAGGGGTGAACGTGCTTGGGGGATCTGTCATCTCAAGGCTGCACTTTCCTCAAGTATGGCCTGTTCTCAGCTGCGCTTGTGGTCACCCTCCCAGCTGTGTCATATCACTTCTTGCTGTGATAGCACCCAGGAGACAAGGTTTTCCCTTTAATCTGAAGCTTGTTGTTCAAAGCAGAACAGAACAGAACTGAAAACCAAAAGTGCATCTGGGACTGCCTCTTGCCCCATATGCCCTGAGCACCACGTGGGCTTGCTTGCTCTCATCCATGTGGGTCAAGAGGGAAATCTGAACTCCCACATCTGGCCCTCGATCCAGTGCAAAAGTTCCTTGACCCTATGCAGGGTGACGATCTCAATGTGTTGCCCTTGGTCGATGCATTTGCACAACCCAAACTGTGTGTTCCTTGCCCTTTTGCTGGATAACAGCATGATAAATACGCCTCTACTCCTGGGAGAACAGCAAAGTCATGGGACTTCACTGGCCTTGGGCCTGCTCATCCCGACAGCTCTGCTGGCACCCACGGCTCCTGCCTCCCCTGCTACAGACGGGTCTTCCAGCTCCTGTAATTGCTCATACAGAGAGAGGACTCGCTTTCCTGACGGAAATTTTATTTTAATTGAGAGTTGGGTACTCTACCTCCCTTCCACTGAAAAGTTACAATTCAAGGAGTTCTATCAAAATGAAATTAAATGCTGGAGAGAGAGAGAAAGTAGTCCTCGATGGAGAGCGAACTTCCAACATCATTTAAAAAACATTCAAAATCATTAAATGACTGGCTTAGGAATGTCAGATGGAAATACAAATACTTCTCTAGCTAAATAAGCTGAGTGTTGTTTCCTAATTTATAACACAGTGCCACAAAGCAAACATTAAAGATGACTGTGTATTGAAAGCTTTTAAGGTCCTTATTCAAATGTCAAAGACTTAAGAAGAAAAAACTTTGAAATGTATTACGTAAGGTTCAAACGCTTTCAATGGGCATTTAAGACAAATTAAATGACTTATGATTTATCCATAGCTAGCGTCTTGTGGAGGGAACAGGTTTAGTGCTCCATTCATTGTCACCACTAACATATAAAAAGAACAAAAAGGTAATACTGCAAAGTAACTTAGAGGCCTAAACAAAGGAGTGAAATGAAATGAAATAATGAAATGAAATGATGAAATGAAATCGCTTTCCTGTATTATACTCCATGTCTTTTAATTTATCTCTGTGGCTGAGATTTTCACCAAAAGAGAAAATTCATGGCATCACACAGAATCACAGAATGGATGAGGTTGGAAGGGACCTCTGGAGCTCTGGTGACCATAGGTGAATATGCATTTATTTTACCTTTTTCTTAGACAAGATGAATAGCTGGAACTGCAGATTATATGCAAGTATGTAGGTAGGAGTCAGATAATGACATCTGAAGTAATAAAACCAGGATAAAATGTAGGTCAGTACCCTGCTCAGGGACAACTAGCAAGAAAACTCTTAACTGAAGCCTTAGATGGAAACAGCAGACTGTTTTTTGCATTAGTCAAGGTTTTTTAACACTTACATTTTTTACAAGACACAGCATGATGTAGTTCTGTAGAAGTTGGGCACCATCCTGGAGCATATCAGGCACAGCAGGTATTGGAAACCCAAGGGAAACCTCTTCTAAGGAAGGAAGGGATTTGTGTGTGTGTGTTTTGTTCAGTGATGTATTATTGTTCGAACTGAAAAAGCAAGGGTGCAAAAAGGACCTTTAAACAACAGCAGAACGATGTATCACAGAACTTCATTCTTGAAAAAGAAAATTAAAAAAAGAAGAAAAAAGAAGAGTAAATCTGTGCTTTCTCTGAAGAATTGCTTCACCTTCAAAATCTTGCTCAGCAGGCAGTAAAAAGCATTTAATATAAATTACAGGATTTAAATTATTCCACTATTCAAAATATCTTTTGGTACTACTGTGAAGTCAAAGCTGCTTGACAGCTTTCCAGGGTGCTGTGCAGAGCTTCAACACCAACAGAGTTTTTAATTTCCAGAAGCAGCGCAATGCAATACAGATTTTTAGCTTGCTGAATCCAGCATCAGTGAACACATCCACGAATACACCCAGGCCTGGACTTGCGCTGCGTCCTGACCTCTGAGGCAGTGAAGTGGTGGGATTCCTTGTTGGGTGCAGGAAACTGGCAGTGGATTTCACAGAATCTCACAGAATCCCAGAATGGTTGAGATTGGAAGGGACCTCTAGAGATCATCTAGTCCAACCCCCCTGCTCCAGCAGGGACACCCAGAGCACGTGGCACAGGGTGGCATCCAGGCGGGTTTGGAAGATCTCCAGAGAAGGAGAGTCCACAGCCTCTCTGGGCAGCCTGTGCCAGGGCTCTGTCACCCTCACAGGAAAGGAAAGAAGTTCTTCCTCACATGGAAGTGGAACTTCCTGTGTTTCAGTTTACACCCATTACCCCTTGTCCTGTCACTGGCCACCATGGAGAAGAGCCTGACCCCATCCTCTTTATATTCTCCCTTCAATTATTTATACATATTGATCCTCTCAGTCTTCTCTTCTCCAGACTAAATAGGCCCAGTTCACTTAGTCTTTCCTCATACCATAGATGCTCCAGTCCCCTCATCATTTTCATTGCTCTACGCGTGACCCTTTCTGGAAGTTCCACCTGCTTGTTGAAAGATCCCTTGCAGAAGGGGCACCATGATGCTGGTTCCTCCTCACCCGTGAACAGCAAAACTACCAAGCCTGTCTGTAGGGACTCGTGCCCCAGCTCAGCTTATGCCCCGTGGTTTTATAACAATGACAGTGTCTGCATATTGGTGCCAACCTGCTTAATGTTCCAGGCCCTTGATCATTCTTGGGGCCCTGCTCTGGACTCTCTCCAGCAGCTCCACATCCCTCTTGTACTGTGGAGCCCAGAACTGGACACTATCCAGATGTGGCCTAACCAGGGCTGAGTAGAGGGGCAGGATCACCTCCTAATGGGCAAGATTATGTCTAAGCCTTTCTGCGGGTGATGTTGTGGCTAGGCTGCCATCACAGCTCTAACCTCAGGGAAGCACCGCTACATCTGAGGTAAATTTTGTGGCTATCTGACAGTGGCCTCTGGGCTAACACATGTAGATGGCTCCCTGTGCCAGCCCCACAGTTAACACCATAGAGACTGTTGCGAAGACCAGCTCCATAACGCTCTGCTGAAGGAAAAGATGGACATTTTCCCCAAAGTTACTTTGTTTTGTATAGCACGAGTGGCATGGTTGTGTTGCATTTTTGTCAAGTTTCTCTAGTTGTGGTGGGACACGGGAAAAAAAATCCCGGAGCTGGGAGCTGACTGTGGTGCTGCTTCCTCTAAGATCCTCTGGTCCTGCCACAATGCACTTTCTCGTATAGCGAGTAGGTGTATATTTTGTTTATTATGAAAACTTGTTCTGGTTCAGATATTTAAGATAACTGCAAGTCGCATTATTTTCTTGGCTGAAGACACGGTAAGAAGCTCCATGTGGCGAATGACTTCTCTAAATTTCACTGGCAGAAAACATTATCATTTAAAGGTTTTCAAGAGATCAGTACAAAATGCACTTCACTTGAACTACTTTCCAAGGCTAAGGCAGCTCTGTGCAGTTCTCAGCATGGTTTATGGTATCTAGGGGTGAATCAAAACTCTATTAGAATCTCTTCATAAGAGACAGATTTCTGAATGTTTGCGTTACATAGGCTTTCCAAACCTGACTGAGAATTCACCAGAACAGTTGTTTCTTGGAAGAATTATTTTTACTCTCTGCTGCAGCACAATTATCTTAACTCAATGAGCAAAAAAGTCTTTTACTTCTCTTATACATTAATTTTGATCTCAGAGGTTTCAGCTATTATAAAATGGCATAGCTTGACTGAAATACAATTTGTTGCAGAAGCAGTCATTTGCAAAAATGACTTAATGGTCAGGCACATGGCCAATGGGCAAACATATTTACATAGCAACATAAAATAGCCAAACAACTATAAGAAGGAGGAAGCATGGCCAAAATCATTCTACATAGTCGCAGAAAGGTTAGATTCATGCATACATCAGTAAAGGGGAAATGAATAATGTGAGATACTCTTTACTTCCTTCACAATTGGTTTGGGGCGAAATTAATAGTAATGAAAGAGGAATATCAGTTATTCTGAGAGTGCTTTGCTTACAGAATTAATCCAGGTCAGAGACTGAACTGAATTTTGAATGTGCTCTCTCTAAGATATATTGATTTAAAGACTTTCACCATTTTCATGCTGTGAACTTGGATGTTAAATATAATTTTACTTTCATTATTGTCCATTATTAATGAGAACTATTGCCCAGGCAAACACTGACTGCAAAGTCACAGCATCTGATTTTAAAATATTCATAACTTTCTTTCGGAATAACCTGAAGCATAAAAAGACCCTAACTCTGCTGTCTACAGCCTGTCTAGGAAACATAACAACAATAGTTTCTGGAAAAGGAAACATCTCACTGGGCAAGTGAGAAGAAAAGCTCTGATTATTAGAGAAAGCAAAGGAAGGATCAGGATGTCACCCTGGAATGATGGGGCTCACCCTCCCCAGGACTTCGGGGACCGCTTTAAATACTTCTTTGGTTGTTGTGTTTCAGTGGGGACACATCGTCATGGAGATTTAAGAGAACAGTATCATACAAAACAATAACAGTATAGGCTATTCATTATCAACATGATATTAAGAAGATCAGAATATTTAATGTTTATACATTGGAAAATGGGGGAAAATAAGGTCGTTACCTTGTAAATGTAACGGCATTCTCTCCTTATGTGCTGGTTTTCCTGCTCAGCTCTAGCTGGCACATGTAACAAGCAACATCTTGCAACACCCAACAGTTTGTTACATATACAATATGCTTCCCTAGGCATTTTTTAAAAAATATTCTTAGATGTATCACCGAATTTCCATGATTTTGTGCACCTGTGCCGCTGCCCTCAGTAGGGATTTCACTGGATACCTCCTGGCTTACAGAGATGGGCATGTGGCAGCTGCATTATAGACTTGCATGTGTGTGCATGTGGATACTTCTACAAAACAAAAAACTACTAATTTTTCTGTGCAGAACCCAGAGAAACATTACGGGGATACAGGGCCATACAGGGCCATACAGGGATGTATAAAGGCAAGTTCCCTGTCCCAGGGAGCTCAGAGGTTAGAAATTGGAAGGTAGAAAGGCTATTAATGCTGGAACTGAGCACATCCGAGCAATTCAGCTTTAGAGAAACCATCAGGACTTCCTTTCTTTCTGTTTCGTTTCTTGTGTTGCCCTACACTGACTTCTCAGGAATGGGCAGCCAGCCTGGACGAGGAGCTGCCATGGTGTGTGACTGCCTGGCCCACTTGACCCACACGTGAAATGCCTGAACCTGCTCCCAGCCCCGTTTTTCCTGCGGGTAGGCATGTGTGAAAGCCTCCAAGCTTTCCCTGACCTCCGAGGCCTGATCACTTCCCGCACGTGTTCCCTTCCTCCCTCCCAGCAGGAGGATGGGGCAGGTAAGAGCCTTGGTTCCCCCTTCCTCTTTCTCCAATGAGTCAAATTAAACAGCTGACATCCAGTATTTCCAACAATTTTCCTTCCTCACCCCGTGAAGTGGCAGCCCCTGAGGTTTTGTGCCAGGCTGGTGAGAATTTTCCAAGCTGTTTCTGATAGTCAAGTACTAGAGGGTGGCGATTAACTAGCACGTTAGCAATTTTCCATCCCTGGGAAGGTGAGCAACTCATCCTGCACATTGTGTCTAAGCACGTGAAGGACAAGAAGTGATCGGGAGCAGTCAGCATGGATTCACCAAGGGAAAATCATGCTTACCCAATCTGATAACCTTCGGTGATGGAATGGCTGCCTGGGTAGAGGAGAGGAGAGCGGTGGATCTTGCCTACCTTGACTTCAGCAAGGCTTTTGACACTGTATGCCCTGGCATGCTCATAGGGAAGCTCGAAGTGGGGGCTAGATGAGTGGGCAGGGAGGTAGATTGGAAAACGTCTGAATGGAAGCGTGCAAAGGGTTTGATCAGTGGCACAGAATGTGATAATTACATATTAATTTGTAAAGCAACCAAATCTGATGATCAGCCTGATCATCTGACACTACGCCCAAGGTTATCAAACACACGGCAGTGCGTGTGTTCATGCATTTGTGCACTGAGGAATACCCCCCTTGCAGGGGGGTTGTGCATTGGGTGTGTTCCTCAGTGCATACATCAAGGGGCAGGTGTGTGTGGGAAGAAGAAAAGAGCTAACAAATACAAATAGGAAGTAAATACAAGCTCCCTGGTTACTTTCTTGTTGTTTTTTAAACAATATGTCTGACAAATCAGAATTAAATCGTAGCATTTTCCTCAAGTCAGTGAAGATAATGCATAAAGAGGTTTGTTGCACCCTACTTGCACTTTTCACTGTGTTAAAATCATGAGGTTAATTTTCCTGGAATTCTGCTAAGAAAAGGAATAAGAAAATGGAAATAAAACAGATTGGAAAATAAAGTTTGATTTATTAATATCTTAAAAATAATTTGGTCCTGAGTGATTTTTTTTCTGTTATATCCATTTTACACAAAAGTGCTCGTGCTGATGTCGGTACAATTACTTGGGAAACACAGTTACACAGTCAAGAGGCAAAGCAGGCAATTTATTACCAAGACATGAAGAAGCTTTTTTTTTTTTTTTTTTAATGAACTCAGTGTTTCCTCCCTGAGATCTCCACTAACCTCTGTAAACTGTGAAATGGGAATTCTTAGGTTCATTACAAAAATGAGGCAGATGCCTTGGAGTGGATTTAGAACCCTAATTGCAAGGCTTTTGCTTTAGGAAATTCTGGCTTTGCTCTTTAATCCCCAGAGTCCAGTTGGAGGCCTGAAGCTAGTGATGCCCCTGAGGGTCATTACTGGGTCCAGTCCCGCTCAGCTTACTCCTCAGTGACCTGGATGCAGGGACACAACGCCTCCTCCTTAGCCAGTTTGCTGAGGACAAAGAACTGGGAGGACTGCCCGATGCACCGGAGGGACTCTTTGTCCTCCAGAGACACTTGGACAGGCTGAAGAGATGGACAGAGAGGAACTTCATGACCTTTGAGAAAGACAAGTGTGGGGGGGTCTGCACCTGCCGGGGAACAACCCCAGGCACCAGCACAGGCTGGAGAGCAGCTCTGCAGAGAAGGACCTGGAGTCCACACCATAGTCCATTTCAGAAAACGGCACTTACTTATTCCTCACTAAGCCCTTTTTAAGGTAGCTTTGTGAGGAGTTTCCCTATTATCCTATATCAACTCAGCTTCTTTAATAAGTCTTTGATGAGAGACCTTATTAAACATAATTTGTAAGCCTAAGTGGACTAACTGCATCTCTCTCTTTCACCTCCTTTCTGATTCCTTCACAGATGCCTATCTTCCTCTTTCAAAAGATGTACTGACTCTTTCTGGCTATCCCACTTATGTCTATACTTTCATTCTCCATTTTTTTTTAATTATTTTTATTTTCATTTTTCAAACTTGCTTGGTACATGTCCACATCAGATTATTGGTCTGAAATCTCCTAGATCCCAGAAAAATTCTTTCTCAAAAATTGTGCCAGACAATCCAACTGACATTTTCCTGATTCCAGATTAGGTCTTAATTTATATGTCATACCATCCAGCTATTTTTAAAGTTCTTTAGTGAGTTGATCTCACTAAGAGAGTTGGCAATTTGTTGCTTTTTGTCGATACATTTCATAGCCTCTTCTATGGACACTTTAACTGAAATCTTTCAAAGGAAGTTCAAAAATGCTTTTTTGAGCTCCTCATGGAAATAAAGATTAAAAAAAAAATCCACTATGACCTTACTTTTTCTAGTTGCTTCCAAACTATTTATTGGACATATTTTCTGACAGTCTTCATACTAGTGATGATTTTAGAAAAGGATTTTTTCATACACATATATTGTTTCTCACTTTTTTTTTTTGTTTAATCTTACTATCCAAAATAATTTTGTGGCATATTACATTACCATATACATATATGCCAAACACTGCTTATATTATCTGTAAACCTTACCCATATGGAAGCCTATAACCCAATGTGTCATCAAAATGTTACATTTGTATTTAGGAAAGCCAAAACAAAATGACTTCAAGCTCATTAGCTCAGAAAGAAACATAAAATACTGCTGAAATTTCATGAAAAGACAATGTCTTTGATGCTGAACCACAAATCACTGGAGGCTAAGGGAGTATTTTGGATACTTACTCTGTTCATTTACTTCTCTGTAACCATTCACTATTTGTCACTGCTGCACAGTTCTTATTACACGTTTTTGTAAAATGAAATCTATCTAAGGAGAATGGAGAAAAGGAATAATCAAAGAATTATGAAAGAAAAAGGAAATGAGTTGTGACAGCAACAACTACTGTTGTGTGCAGATTCTTTTGAAATGGTAATATTTTTGTAGTATATGAGAGTATTGAACGAGTCAATGAAAGGCAGCTGCATCTTGCCCTTAGCTTTATTATGTTTCAGAAGGACTTCACCAGTATTAACAAAAATACTGCAAATTTACAGAACCCTTGTGGAAAACACCCAGGACCTTTGGATATGCTAAACATGCTACAGTCAGGAGTTAAGCCATCAGCCTGTCATGCTGTTTACTCTGCTACTGATTTTGTTATGCAGTAAATCACCAGTTCAGTTCCTCAAACCACAGTTAAAGCTTTGAGATCTCAATTTTGCTGTTGATACCTGCCCCCAAAATACACTGCCCAAAATATATAGCAAAAGGCTGTGGCTACCTGAACTAAGCCTTTAAATTAAAATGTCAGTAAATCAAACAAACAAACAGAGGTCTGGGAAAAGGCATATCAGCACACAGCTACACAAATAACAGGTGACATCTCTTGGCAAAGTTTTGAGAGGGCCAACACTGCTGATAAACATTTATGCGATGGCCTGAAAAGCGTGTTGTATTGCACAAACTGTGTTTGTGTTGACCAAGCAGAGATGACTTCTACATGAAACATCAGTGATCTTTCCAAACGGTCCTTAAAACGACTAGCAGGGATTGATGACTGGAAGCAACCATTTACATAATTTGTGAAGAAATCTCTTGGAAGCTGACGCTGGATCAGAGCAAGCCCATACCGACACGTTAGGGTGGTAAACCCGCACCGAGCACACACTGAGCAGGTCGGTGTCGCTGCGGGGACGCTGTCCGGACCGGCTGTGCTGGTGACACCTGCGCAGCGGCCCGTTCCCTGCGTCTCGCCTCTTCTCCCTTCACAGAGGGGCTCGGCGCAACCGCCGTTGCTAACGGCAATAACGGTATCGGCGGACGCGCGCCTCCCGCCGGCACACGGCCGGCTGCGCGCCGCGCCGCCTCGCTCACCGTTAACGGTCGCCTCCCAACGGCCGCGCCGCGGGTCCCCCCGCCACCAGCGGCGGCCGCCGCACGTGACCAGCCCCACCGCCTGA
>VWPW01007323.1:40233-68077 GCA_013389825.1 Crypturellus undulatus | reverse complement strand
GCGCCGCCGGGGGCGGGGGGCGCGGGCGGCCGTTGGTGGCGGCGCGGCGCGCGGCGCGGGGGAACAAAACGGGCGCAAGCGGTGGCGGCCCCGTGTGTGGCGAGGGGGTAACGCGCAGCAAGACCGGCCGTGCGCGGACGGAGGGGCAAGAGCGCGGCGGTAAGAGCCGCCCCGGCCCGCGGCGGGGAAGCGGGCGCCTCCGGGACACCCCCGAACGTGGAGTTAACGGAGCGGGAAGAGGGGCAGGTGGAGCCCCGTGAGCTCCGCGTCCCGCACGGGCCGGGTGCCGCGAGAAGCCTTGGGGCAGAGCGAGTTTTGTGCGGGGCCGCCCGTTTCACTCCCGTGGCAGAAGTGCCTGGGAGGATCGGATCGGATCATTCCTGTGGGAGGGATGCGGATGGAGCGATCCAAAGGTGCTGCTTGATCGCATCCTCGTGCTTCCAGGGAAGGCAGATGCAAATCTAACGTTAGGAGCCCGTCAGAGCTGGTTTCTGGAATAAAGGAGATCCAGTTGCTTCATCCACACTCACCTTTTGGGAAGGGCTGGTGGCAGTGGTGGCTGGTACAGGTGTCAGGAGGATTTGGTACTTGAGACTGTGCAGAATGGAGCTGTGCTGGGTGATGAGGTAAAGCAGCAGTTCAGCACCGGTAATGTAAGAGAGGTAGCTGCAAGGTGGATTTACAGTGAGCATTTTTTTTAAGTTGATAACATCTAGACTTTGGTTTTCATTTTTCTTTTCAATAAACTTTCTTTGAACCCAATCTGCTTGAAGCTGTTTTGCTTTCAAAATAACTTAAATAGACTTTTAACCTGGTGTCACCAGTAAAAGCTAATTGATATAATATTAATTAATAGTTCATGACTAGATTTGGTGCTGTGGTTGGTCCGGTAGCTCTTTATTAGTTCAAGTTCAACATTGTAGATCTGTGGTTTCCAGAGCCATTTTGGGAAGCTCTCAGTGTGCTATTGTGAAGCTGGAAAGCACTATCAGAAGTAGTTCATGAAGTTAAGCTTTTTTACCCTGTACCTGATGTAATGTTGACATTGCTTTGTAGTTTAAGCCATTGTTGTATCTTGTATTAAAAACTGATCTTGCCGTGTGGACTTATTCTCTTGGCAAAGATGGAAATCTTGCCGAACAACTGCGCTGCTGCCTTTCACATTTCTAAGTCGTCTACATCGGGGGCAAGTATTGTCGCTTTTCAACTTTCCTATGGCTTGAATCTTTCCTGAAAACATGACAATGTGTAAAACAGCTGTTTCATAACTGGATCTAGGACCCAGCATTTCCTCATAGTAGATCTTGCAGTCTCCATTCCTGGTCACTTCAAGCGCTTTGTAACTTTTATTGGCATATGATTGTAAAGACCTGGTTTGACAGTCCCTGCCGCGGGTACTTTTGTGTGTGTCGCCTGGTTGGCAGTTGTCAGCGATGCCATGAGGGCACAGTCAGGTTCCTGTGGACGTTGCTGGATTAGCAGTAATGTCATTGTTGTCCGCAGTAAGTTGACACTGCATTCAATTCACCCTCGCTCTGCCGTTTGCACCGTGAATACCAGCCTGGCTGCACTGTGAGGATATTTATGTGCAGCTTCCTCCGGGAGCTAAACTTCTATTTCTTTTGTCAGCCACAACACAAGGGTGCAACATCAAGGAAGCATCATGTTGCTTGCCACCAAGCTGCCATTTACTTTTTGGCACTGCAAGAACAACATGTCATTTTCCCTTTTGCTTAAATGCAGCAATAGTCTGGGTCTGTTCTTGCTAGTAGTCGTAAATCAATGGTGCAACTGTATCATCTTGTGCTAAGAACAGAACTCACTGCTTACGGTGGGCTACGTTCAGTGGTGGAGTGTGTGACTGAGGAAACTTGGAGGGCTAATGAAAATGAACAGCCACCTGTCCTGTGCAGCAGCTTTGCTTGTGAGAGAAGGGCTGTGATGCATGACACTGTGTACAGGTGGGAGGGAGGAGAGCATTCCTAGAAGTACGTGCTCACATCCTTCCTTGCTTGATGAAGGTAAAGACCAGTAGAGCAATGCCATAAGCCCAGTAGGAGGTTGCTGGAAGCCTCTGCTTCCCGCTGCTATGTTGCCTGTAACTGTAGGGTTGCACAGATGGCAGCACAATTTTGGACAGCCATCACTTTTAAGCCTCTACTCACATTTACCTGTGGACCTAGGGAATTGCAGAAAATAAAGGAGTTCCTTCTTGAGGGCTTTCCCTGATGTACTGGTATCACTGATGTGCTGCATATCCTCATTCTCTGCTTACGTCTCACCAGACTTGATTCTGTATCAAAAGGGAGATTATAGATCTTTCTGTTAGGGAGAACCAGGAGAGACAGATTTTGAAAGACGATATGTCAGACTACTTTTTGCTGAATTCTGAAATTGCACAGGTCTTATTGAAAACAACCTGTAATTTTCTGTGGTCACAGGCAGTGTAGATCTGTAACTTACAGCCCTTTGTGTCTCTCTGCCACTGCCTTAGAGGTCTCAGAAATGACAGCTGGAGTTTATCCTCTGCACAGGGAAACTGCAGGAAGTTATCGAACATCGCAAAACTGAGTATGGAATGTTTTTATTAAAAATTACCTGGAATGATAAATAGATGTGTAGCTAAGAAATTGGAATGGCATTGAAAAGGTGGAAATATGCTACCTGCTACAGTAATTTTGTCATGCCATCTCATATGTGGTTTCTTGCTGATGCACAGTATCTTCTGCAACCTTTTTTTTTTTTTTTCTTTTTTTTGATAACATTGGGAGTTGGTTTTGAGGCGCTGTAGGAAGTGCGGCTGGTTCCTCATAGATGATGGTATGCAGAAGGTAGGTAGGGGGTGTCTCTTTTCAGAAACATAACAGCTGGTTGGATAGATACTAGGAGATCTGTCCGCTGTGTGCATTAGCTTGTGCTGTTGCTCTAACTAGAGCTCAACAGAGATTGCTTTTGACTGACTTGAATTTTCTTTTCCAAATTCATTGATTTCAGAAAAACATACATTCCCTTCGAATTCTCTCATTACTTCTGACTTCTTGGAACCTTCCTTTACCCCAAGTCATGGCCTCAGCATTACAGATGCTGAAACAGAGCAAGAAATGTAGTGATTATCATTCTTTCCTCAGATAGGTGCTGGTCCTCATTACCAGTCTTCTTTTTGCTGCCATTTTCCTGTTCTTCCTTTAGTAGAGGTGGTTATGGGCAGAATTACAGTGTAGGAGGCAGGATCTGTGAAGAGAGGTGAGAGTGGTAGGAGTCATTGCAGATGTGTGAAACAAAAGAATTGGGAGAGATGAGTGATGGAGTACCAGCTGAGACTGCTGCTGAGATCTCTCCAGGCAGTTCCTACAGTGAGTGATGGACACTGATCCATGTCACTTGAGGTCAGCCAAAATCCTCAGTGAAGCTGAGAGGTTGGTTTGTGCTGAAACTCTTCCTGTACTTAATATCTGTGGATATAGTGAGCTTGTAGACAAACACCTAGATCCTCGGATTCAGCAGAAGTACTCATGCCTCAGGAAAAGTTTGAATGAGTTTTGGCTGCCGTATGTGAAAGTTTGGTATTACAAACTCGAGAATCTTAGTGGGGGTTTTCCTGTGTGGTAAGTAACAGGACAGACGTAAATGCTGAGCTTCAAGCTGCTGCTTCATTTACACTATGCTGTATTCTCAGAATAGATGGTTGGTTCTGTTTGGATTTATTATTTGTATTAGTTTTCTCAGTATTGCCGCTATGAAAATCTAGGGAAGCTGGGAGGGGTGCAGAAATACTGGTTAAGAAATTGAATACATGGATGTAGTCATCTTAATGTGGCCTGAAACAGCTATAATCACTGGAACAGGACAAGTCCTGTAACTAAGGGTTTTAATGAGGGCAATACTAAATTGCCCTGTGTACAAAATAGACAGAATTTGGCTGAGTATCCAGAAAAAAGGTGGCCTTGGGCTTTCTGAAACTATGGTCTATATCTGGCCTGTGGGCAACATGTTTGTCAATTCTAGGAGTCTTGAGCAGATTTGAAAGAAGTTCTAGTTTGTCTCCCTTCCTCTCACAGAGTACCTATATCCATGATAATGTAATCGTCTTGAAAATCCTACTTTTCCTTGCTAAAGGCAAGGCAGGATCTGAGAAGGGATCCCAGTGCAAGGCATATTCTGGTAAAGGAGTGCAAGGAAGAGAAATAAGAATCAAGCAGTTATCTTTGCAATAAGCCTGGGTATAGAGCAAAAGAGTAATGAGAAATATGTAGAGACAATATCATTTGAATACAAAGGGAATACAAGTGCTATAATACTTGAAGTGCTACAGTGCTTGAAAGATGTCATCCTTTGAAGTATGCTTAAATTCAGAAATGATTTCAGCAGAAGGGGCTGTTTCTTCAGTGACTGATAGCTTCAGTGTGCTGAAGTTAGAAAACCAAAAATGGTAAGTAATGGCGAGATAATGGAAAGCACCCAAAACCCTTGGATGTTGTTTTTATGCCTTTTAACATCTTCTGGAGATGAAAACACAGAAGTTTTTAACTGATGACCAGAAGTTTCTTCTGGTGACAAAGCCTAGTAGCAACTTTGACAGTTTGTAGAAGGGAGCTAAGGACTCCCTTTTCTCCCTTTTGTATTTGAAAAGAAAATGGAAATTTCTATGCTAAAATTAGGATAGGTCTAAGTAAGAGAAGACTGGGATAAAAGAAGTGTTTTGTAAGTACATATTTTTTGCAAGTATCTGTCTTTTGCACAGTTGCTGATAGAGCTGGGTTCTGCGATGCAGGACTAGAAGATCCTTCCAGTTCTGTATTTGTAGAGCAGTCCAGTTGCTTCTCAGATATTGTTGCGTGAGTGGATAGTATACAGTTGGATGTTCTGTTTTTTGCATATATGCAAAGGAAGATTCTTTAAGCTCTGTCCATGGTTCCGTTGTGCTTCCTGATTGGAGCTGCACCCATTCCTTTGAAAATCTACCTCTTCCTGTGGCTTAATTGTGAAATACATTCATATGTTGTGGACCAAGAAGTTGCTCCATGAGCAACTGAACGAATGAACCTTAATTTCTTTCGGATTTGTGCTCTGTGTTGCTCAGCCCATTTCCTTTTCCTGTTTCTTGTTGTGTCCACATTGCCCTTTAACAGCATTGCTAGTCTGCTTTCATTCTCTCACTGCTCTGATCCCAAAGCTTCTGTTCCTGATTTTCATGAAACTTGTAGAATTTCAGCTTAAGACTGTATTGCTTAGTCCAGTTTGACTGGCATTCATGGTAGGGCAATATGCTTGTGTAAGCCTCAGTTTCCTAAGAAAAGAGGGAAAGTACTTTTAGTATAGACTCAAAAAACTTGTTTTGGATGCATATTTTTAGATTAGCTGTTAGTCTAATATATTTTTAGACAGGAAAATAACATTAAACTGATACAATGACACTGACTGATAGCTTATTTTGAGAATGTTCTGCGAGACCCTCCAGATTAGGCTGGTATCTTATGAGTGACAATCGTGTAAGAACTGTTTAATTTTAATCTACAAGGGAAAAAATCAGTGTTATAAATATTGAGAAATATCCAAACATTCCCTTTCAGTAGAGAGATACCTCCCACATGTAGATGCAAATGGCTTGCAGAATATGGTTAGACTGGGTTTTACGTTTATTTTATTAATGAGTAACTCATATTGGAATTAATGGAGTCTAGCCAGAGTGTTAAAAATTGTTTGCTTTTCAGATGCAATGCCTTTTTTTAGGTTTTATAATAAATTTCTTATTTTGTAAAAGCTTTCATCCCTCTGGAATGAGACAAAAGAAAATATGCTTTGTATGCAGAAACTGCATAAAATCACTGTTGTTTTTGAAATAGCATTTTGGTGTTCATAGAGGAGCAGATAAAATGATGTAAGGGAAAATATTTTCACAGTGGATAGAGTCTTCATGAGCAGCAGTAGTTTTTTATGTGCAGTAATTAGTTCATGGAAAAAAGCATTTAACAGAGGAAAGCAGAGCCTAGCCATGAGGATGCTATATTCTCCTTAGAAAAACTCTATGTGGCTTTGTCAAAAATAGCTAATTTGTTCTGAAATTTTATGACGAGAATGCAGTTTTGAAATGGCTCTATTTCAGTGGCAGTGTTTCAAAGTACTTTTTGATTTAAGTTTAAATGCAAAATGTAAGTAAAAAAAATCAAATTTGATAAGAAAGAACAACTGGGAAAGCAAGTTGTGGGTATCAAATGGAATGTAAAATTCTGTCTTCATCGCCTAAGTTCATTTCTTATGGTTTGTTTGCAGATTTTTGCATGGCTGTAAAGGCCTACGGTTAAAAGTTTTGTTTTGCCGGCCCTATTACTGTAAAATAATTCACAAAATTTGCAGACACTTTGATATGGTTATGAATGAATTAGTACCCATGCAAAAGATATGTTTTCTAAAATGGAGCGGGGAGTGAAAAGCACATAAAGTTGCCTAAGAAGGACAGAAGAGTTAAAGTTAACATTGAGAGCTAACTCTGCAGTTTTTTTTCTCCTTTATTACAGGAACTCTGAAGCTTACTCTTTAAAAGGTGCAGTGCTGTCAAAAGCGTTACACACCATAGAGAAATGGACATGTTGCAGATACTGCGTAAAACCACAGAGCGCTTAGAGTGTGATCACTGCAGCTTCAGAGGAACAGACTATGAAAACATACAGATCCATATGGGCACCATACACCCAGAGTATTGTGATGAAATGGATGCTGCTGGTTTAGGTAAACTCATATTTTATCAAAAAAGTGCAAAATTGTTTCACTGCCACAAATGTTTCTTCACCAGCAAGATGTATTGCAATGTATATTATCACATCACAGCACAACATGCGGCACCTGAAAAATGGAATGAGCGTCAGAAGGAACAGTTAGAAAGAGAGTCAGATTCCTCAAAAAAAACTGTTGGTTTCGAGCCACAGAAACCTACCCTTTCTACTGAGTCACACAAGCCTGCCCTTTCTACTGAGCTCCCCAAATCTGAACCTGTTGTTTCCCCCAAACTTCAGAAATCATCTGTCTCCCCAGAGCCACAGAAGTCAACCCAGAGCATGTGCTCAGACCCAGAAAAATCAGTCCAGGCTGTGTCCCCAGATCCAGAAAAGTCAGCCCAGGCCATGTCTCCAGATGCAGAGAAGTTAGTCTCTGCTGTGTCCCCAGATTCAGAAAATTCTGCCCAGGCCATGTCCTCAGACTCGCAGAAGTCCTCCCCTGCAGTGTCCCCAGACCCCCAGAAGCCATCCCCAGCCGTGTCCCCGGAGCCACGCCGCCATTCCCCGGCTGTGTCCCCGGAGCCGCGCCGATACTCACCAGCCATGTCCCCGGAGCCGAGGAAGCCGGCTGCCGCCGTTTCCCCAGAGCCACGGCGGTTCGCGCCGGCTGCCTCTCCGGAGCCCCGGCGGCACCCGCAGGGGCGCAGGCCGCCTCCCGCCGCCTCTCCCGAGCCCCGCAGGCCGCCTCCCACTGCTTCGCCAGAACCCTGGGGACCTGCTCCCCCGCCGTCCCCCGAGCCCTGGAGGGTTGCGCCTCATGACATGCAGAAATCTTCCACTGCTTCTCCCTGGGCTTCCAAGCCTGCCATGTCCGTGGAAGCCCGCAGGTCTGCTCCGGAGCCCCGAAGGCCTGGCCCTGTTGTGTCGCCAGAGCCCAGGAGGCTTGTTTCTGACTCATGGAAATCCACTTCCTTTTCTGAATCCCAGAAGTCTACTCTCATTTCTACTGAGCCATGGAAGCCCATCTCATCTGTGTACCCTGAAGGCTGGAAACCTGTACTTTCCCCTGATACATGGAAACATTCAACCCCTGTTTCCCCTGAACTTCGAAAGTCTAGTCACACTGTTTCCTCTGATGCTTGGAAGTCGACTTTCTTTCCCGAGGTCCGTAAACCTGCTGCTTCAGTATCTCCTGAGTCTTGGAAACTCTCTGAATCCCGGAAATCTATGTTTTTTTCTGAAACTCAAAAAGCCACCTCTGCTGCTTCCTCTGAGGTTCAGAAACGGGGCCACTTTCCAGAACCTCGGAAAAGAGCTCTATTTCCAGAGTCACGTAAATCTAATCCTAATGTTGCTGCTGATGCCCAAAAACATGCCGTGTTTCCTGAGCCCCAGAACCAGGTGTCTGCTTCTGCTTTTCCTACTGAAGCCCAAAAACATGCCCAATTTCCTGAATCCCAGAAGTCAGCTCCTGTTTCTACTGAAACCCAGAAGCATGCTCTGTTTTCTGAGGCCCAAAAACGTGCACCCATTTCCCCTGAAGTTCAGGAACATAGTTCTTTTCCAGAATCTCAGAAATCTGTCTCTCCTGAGATCCAGAAACATGCCCTCTTCTCTGAGTCCCAGAAACCTACGCCTTCTATATCTCCTGAGATGCCCAAGCAAGCTCTTTTTACTGACTCTCAGAAATCTACCATTTCTCCTGATGCTCAGAAACATGCAGTATTTTCTGAGATGCAGAAATCTGCTGCTTCCTTATCCTCTGATGTCCAGAGACATACGGAACCTACTGTACCTGCTGAAATCCAGAAAAGCTTCCTGTTTTCTGAGTCTCACAAATCTATTCCAGGTTTTTCCTCTGAGCCCCAGACACCGAGTGAGTCTGGTGAAAGTGACTTTCTTTCTCAAAGTTTAGATGATCAAAAACCACTGGATGATTTGTTTTCACCTGAGGAACAATCAATATTAGCCAAAGAATCACCAGAAGACATGCTGTTTTCACGGCCCAAAAAGAAGCCCAAGAAGGAAAACCTGGAGAACTCAGATTCTGAGCTAAACAGCAGTGAATGTGGAAAAATGGAAATGGACTCAATGGAGATGAAGGAGCAAGAATCCAACAGCGACCAAGAGCAATATGATATGGAGTCATCTGATTACAGTAAAGAGAGTAAAATGGATGCAGCTACTCCCATGCCACCACAGTGTGTGCTGCAGTTCACTGAAGAGAAGGAGGCTTTCATCTCAGAGGAAGAAATAGCAAAATACATGAAGCGTGGCAAGGGAAAGTATTACTGCAAAATTTGTTGCTGTCGTGCGATGAAAAAAGGTGCTGTCTTGCATCATCTAGTTAATAAGCATAATGTTCAAAGCCCATACAAATGCAAAATCTGCGGCAAAGCTTTTCTCTTGGAATCTCTTCTTAAAAACCATGTTGCTGCTCATGGTCAAAGTTTGTTGAAGTGTCCACGTTGTAATTTTGAATCAAATTTTCCCCGAGGCTTTAAGAAACATTTAACCCATTGCCAAAGCCGTCATAATGATGATACAGCTAAAAAACATTTGGACAGTCTTGAATCACTTGAAGAACAAATTTAATCCATTTTTCCCTTATGCTAGAAAATCTTAATTTACAGAAGTGTTCAAAAGTGTTACTGTATGTTAACCAAGTAGTTTAGCTGATCTGACAAGTCAGAAGATGCATGGTTTATTGTACTATGTTTAACTTGTCTTATAGCTGTATTATTGAAATGATTTACTTTTCAGAAGTAATTTTAACTACACGTTCACGTCTCTGTATTACCCATCAGTAAAGTCATATTTTATTTTTCAGATGTACTATGTTTCTGAAACCAAAATGGATAAAAATTAGTTTTGTAAAGATTTGTAAAATGTGCAGACAATTAAGGATCGGAGTGGTAAGCAATCCGTATATTCCTGTGAAGACTGAACTTGTTTTATTAAATGTCTTATTTTTCAAAATGTTTTTATCAAACTCTGAAAGTTGAAATTCTCATAAATTGAATGCAAATGAGCCAGACTTGAGAAACTGCCAATTTTCTGAAATAATTCTGCCCTAAGGTTGTTAATGAGTGTATAGCCTTTTGTTGGAAATCTGTCACACTCAATTCTCTTATTTGTCTCAGATTTAGGAACATCAAGGTACTTATTTTGTGATTTTGTATTTTGGCCATGTTTTAAGCATGTACTAATATACATTAAATTGATGGATTAACGTCAGACTATGTATAGCTCAACATTTTCTCTTGATAATTCGGATGTTTGTTATGTCAGAAAAAAAAACCCAAAATTTCTTGTATCTGATGAAATGTTATGCTTTAATCTTTTTAACAATAAAACCCCAAACCTGGGCATTGGCCGTTGTTCTTTTCTTCCAAATCCAAAGCAAAACCTTGAATGTTCAGGTAAGTCTGAGCCTTTCAAATATTGGTTGAATAGCAACATGCAATGCAAAATAACAGTGGAGTTCTGTTATAGATACTACAACTTTTTAGTCATCAGTAAATGAAAGCAGGGTTTGTTCAAGTTATATTTCAGAAAAGCATTTTAGCCATAAATGGAGAAAAGCATGGAAACTTGGAATGTGTGCATTATTCAGCTTACTTGATATTTAAGTTTTAGCTCTTCAAAATTTGTCTCATAACTCAGAAGGAATGTGGATTGTATGTAGAGGGTAGTACAAGGGAAGTTTTGAGCAAGGTTAAATTAACTCTAGACTTAAACTACTATATATACTGGTTTAGAGTATGAATGTGATAATGTACAAAAGCTTCTTCAAACTGATAAATTTTCAGGCTTATGATCCTACCTAAGAGCTTCAGAGAGATGTGGCTGAAGCCGGGATCTGGTACCTCTTGTGGTTTCGAGAGGGGTTCTGGCATGGAGGGAGAAAAGCTTTAAAGCACTTGCATGTCTTCTAATGCAATGCGACCTGCTAAGATCCTGCTTTCTTGCATTGGCCTCCTTCTGTGCTGTTCTGACTGTGGTGCCATTTTCTTTTTGTGCTCAGGGCTAAACTTTGCTTGTGCGCATTTTTTTTAACTAAAAACCTAAATACCTAGATAAATCTAAAGTTGGAATTTTTTAGCGTGGTGCTTGACTACCAAGGCTCTGCTGGTGTCATCTTGCTTAGTGTAAAGGCTGTTATTTTATCAGTCTTGGTGTAACCATTTAATTACAAGGATACTATTAGAATAACTTGTTTGTCTTGACAGTGGTGTCACCTTCATAGTTTGATTTCTCCGCACTAACAGATTCTGGTGTCTCATTTCTTTGTGCCCGCTAATGCCTTTGGTTTCTGGGAATTCATTGTCAAGGCTTCTGCTGCTCTTCTATAACCATCTTATGCCAGCTGACTCAACTTGTAGCTGATTTAACCCACTGGTACCTTTATTCTTAATTTACAGTTGTCAAAGTGCACTTAATAATTCTCAGAGATAAACTTTGCAAGTCCTCTTGTTGCTGGGACACTGAATCTCTTTAAATCTGAGTATGATGAGCCCTCCTCAGTTTCACCTAGTACAGAACTTTGCCCAAATCTTATGGAAATTGAAGGGCATTTCTGGCATATATTTTGTTGTCCAAACTAAGTGTTCTTTCCAGTAATAATACTAGTGTGACATCCTTAAAATGTGTGGGAAGGATCTGCCAGAACTTCAATCTAGCTAATTTCTCTAAGCAACTCCAAGGCATCAGTAGATCCGACTGAGGCTTTGTTGTTTCCCTTTCAGATGGCCTCTAGTTACAGATGCAGAAGAGATGTTGAATGCCCTGAGCGCAAACAATAGTCATTCTTTTTGGAAATGGGAAAGAAATGCAAGTGAACTACCTTAAGATTTATCAGTGAAAGAAGTTGTTTAAAATATGTCTATTGCTGTATTTCAGTCCTTCAAGGTATACTCTGCAATAATGTCAGTTGAAATTGCTATAGAAAGCAAATACAGTTTCTGTAAACCGCGGGCCTCTATTACATTGCTGGGGCATTTTATGAAAGCTCTTGGTGTGGAGGGTGGCTGTCTTTCCTCACGCCTGTTATGTAGGGACCTTGTGGTCAGTGCTGCCTTTGTAGTTCTGAGTTCAGTTTTGTATTGGAGGTGGGCTGGGATGGGAGATAGTGAGACAAATGCAAAGATAATGTATTGTAAAAATATTACAGCTACTGTAGTTCCTTCCCACTTTTTTTTTGAACCCTGCAAGCTTGTTATATCCAAAAGAAATACAATTACGTACCTAGATAACAAAAAAAACTTTTTTTTTCCTATGGGCTATTTATGGCCTATGTTGACAAGTGTGGTAGACAAAAAAAGAATCTGTATAGAGCCATTCATAGGTGTCACAAAAAAGTGTGAAGCCATTACCGTAGTAGAAATAAGATGAAAATTCTCTTTGGGACCTGTGAGTTAGGGCCAGGGTTTAGAGAGAGCAGAGTGTGCAGGTCCAGTTGAAGTGGGGCTTGGCAGGGATTCAGTTTAAGCTTTCTGTAAGAAGACTAAAATGAAATTAAATTATCCAGTGTAATATTCATCTCAAAATTTTAGAAACTGAAAATCTTGTAGAAACTGTAATTGTTGCAGGTTTGCCACTGGACTCATGGTTTTGTACTTTGGAGTTCTGCGTCACATGAGGACGCTGTGACGTTGCACTAAGGTGAGTACCTGAGGTCACTGCAGCTGTGGCTGTTCCCGTGTTTGTGTAGTTTTAAAACAGAAGAGGGAGGAGCGAGTTGAATTGTTTCGGAACCTGCTGTTATGACCTGACCTGAAGAAATTCCCGTTAGGCAAACTGTGGTGGAATAAGTGCCCCCTCAAAGCATAAGCATATAAAACATTTCATTTTTCGCTGTCTGTGGGGAATGAGAAAGGTCTCCCCAGAAAGTACCCTTACCGGAGCTAAGTAAATCCATTTCAGTCTTGAGCAGTGCAAAATTTAGGAAACTTGAGTGTCTGAACAGCACAACAGCGAGGGTGCAGTATGTCACCTGAATTCTAACCTTTCTGTATAAGGTTTGTAATGGACTTTAAAAGCCTTTAAAAAGTGGATTTTATATCTATATATATACATACACACATATGTAAACCTTTTGCAGTGCAGGTATAATACCTTGCATTTTTCTGTCCATGCATTTTCCTTCCTTTACAGTAAGTAGTTTCGCGTTTTCATGTTTTCCTTTTTCCGTTTTCCTTTTAGTTTCCTCATACCAGATTGTAAAGTCAGAGGAGAAACCAAATTTTTCTTCTTTAACTAATAGCATGAGTTGCCTTAGCTGCCACTTGGAGGTTGTTCAGTCATCTCTAAAGGTTACAAACGTAGGCATCTAATATATAAATAAGACCAAAAAAACTTTCTCAGTGTTATTTTGTAACACTTGTAGGATTTTAGAATGAGTTGCTACATACTTTTTGTGTAAACCTAAGTGCATTCTGTGGCTGCTTTATGTACCATGGAGAAAAAGTCAAGTTAGTAAAAGGCAACAGGAGTAGTTGATCCATGAAAACACAGAAATTTGTGAAAATTAGTTTTCTCTGCTAGCAAAAAAATTACAAAACATTTTTTTCTTGTGATGACAAATAATATAAGTTAATGAAAAACAACATTGTGAAATTATTTCCTGATTGAAGTATATACCCTGTATATATATGATATAATACTACTAGTAAACAACTTTAAGAGTATTTGTATTTTTAATAGATTTTTTTTAGTGTATATATAGATTATATATATGAGTGAGAAATTGCCCTTGTAAGTAACTTTTTGGCAAAATGTCCGTGAAAACAGTGGTTCCTTTTATACCACCTCAGTCCTTGGAGAGGAATCTCTTTTGTGTGTGCTTGGAAGGACATAGAATGGAGTCCCTTTCATGCAGAGTGCTTGATGGAAAGTGCAAGATGGAAAGTAACAATAAAGAAACTTCAGAGAAAGGTATAATTCCTTTTTTTTTTTTTTTTTTTCTTCTCTCCAGCTAAATTTAGCTGTGAGCATATGTGCAATATAACCATATTTTCATTCTTTACATTTCAAAAAGAGTTAAATAACTCTATTGAATATACAGTCATGTTTTTAAAGTGCATTTTTGGAAGATTTCGGTCAAATTCTATACAGAACTCAGAGGTATTTTTTTAGCACAGGGCATTTCTGTTGAGGATTTCCACTTGTTTTCCTTGATGTCTGTGAAGAAGTTTTTTGCAAGAGTTGTTACTTCAGTAACAAATATTCCTTCTTTAAACATACTTGGGTATATCTAGATGCGTGTCTGGTTATAGCCCTCTGTTGAAACTCTAAATCAAATTGTCTGGAATGTAACCACTTGAATGTGAATATTCATGAAATGCTAGTGGTACTGGATGAGCAAATTAAACAGTGGAAAAAATAGTTTGTCAAAAACTGGAGACTCTGGAGTCAGTCGTAATGTTTTAAAGCAAGAATATTGTGTTCACTATCCTCTGTTATGAGAAAGAGCCTCTAAAATAATTAAATAATATTTTAGTTCTTTTAGGAGAAACCAGATGAAAGTAACTTTTCCTTATTTTTACGGTCTGATGCACTTAAAAGGATCTTTGCCTTTTTCTGAGCTGTGCAATCAAACCATTAGCTCTTGTTTTTCATCTTGCTGTCTCCATAACAGCAGATAGAGATCAGCAGATCAGAGAACTGATCTTGTCCTTTCACGGGGAGATGAGAGCGAAGTTTCAGCGGACGGGCCTGGGCTCTCCTACACCCTGGTGGCACCTTCTCACCTCTTCTCCTGTGTGCACTTGGCTCCATCCAGCCTTGCGGTGCCTGGAACCAGCCTGCTGCTTCTGCTGGAGGCGGGCTGTTCTACCTTGCGCTGCAGAGCTGACTTCCCAGCACTCAGCTCGTCTGACCTACTGGGCAGCTGCAGGGGCTGATGTCCTGGTGTCCCAAACACTCGGTCACATTGTTTTCTCATGCCTGTCTCAGCCTGTCAATTACTATGCTCAGGGTCTGTTGGCTTGGTCTTTTCTTCCTATGCTTCTCACCTTTTCTAGCCTGTGCCTCACCAAACGTTCCAGGCAAGGTTCTTTTTATGTCTTATGAAGGATTGATGAAACCATAAATGATTCCCTAAGAAAAATGGAACAATGGTGAAGGCTGAACTGTGTGCCTAGTGCTGAGCATGAAGCCTTGCCTCAGTGGCTGGGACTTGCTGCTTTACCTAGACAATCCGTAAGAGCATCTGAGATTCGTGTAGGGTTTAGGAACTGTTTGTTTGATTCCCTCAGATACATGTACCCATATAGTCAGACGTGCACAGCTGTCTGAAACCCTGAATCTCAAAGTTCAGACTTTAAATGAAACTCAATGAAGAGCAGCATGATTCTGAGTCTTCCTCCAGTGCAGCAAGAGAAACTCAGAAATAGTTGTTCTTCTCTTTGTATGCTGAGAGGGAATGAACGTTCAGCGTTTAAATTTGTTCCTTATTTTCCCTCCAGGCACAGAATTGAAAGCATACTGAGAAAAAGCAACCATTGTAAGACATTTCCAAACCTAAATGAAGCCTTTTGAGAGTAAATAGAAAATTAAATCCTTAAAACCTAATGGATAGAATAAAACCCAAGTATTTATAAAATGAAATACCTATCATAAGTACCTGTCTTTGTAACTCTGTAGCCAGCTAAGCATTTGTCTGTTAGAACATACATGGTTTGCACTTCTGGTTAGTAGCTGGCAGTGATCACAGGAACAAAAGCATTCTGATAACAAATGAAAGCAAACATAAATCTTATATAATCTGTTAGTGTCTGTAAAACAATAACAATCATAAATGTTTTTTTTTTATCACTTAACTTTTGTTCCAAAGATAATTGCAGATAATGGCAAACAGTGGGGACAGGTGGTGGTCTTCTCAGCCCTGCCATTGCAGTGCAAAGGCTTGCAGAGGAATGCACAGGTTGTGTTGGTTAGCAACTGGCTGCAAAGCTGATGTTGTGGACGAGGATTTAGCCTGTTTGAGAATCAAGAATTGCTGGGCAGATGCGATGAGGATTTGGCTTTTCTGCGTCTGTGACCCCCTGTGAAGGCTGAGAACCGCTGAGGAGCGGTGGAATCCACCTGACAAAGTGACAGCAAGAGCATCTTTGCAAGTAGGTGAGAGGTGCTTTAAACTAGAAGCAGAATAAACAATATAGAAGGGAGATTGTGACCTGCAGTTAAGTGAGGAAAGCACTGGATGGGAGGGGAAAGTGAAGTTGCAGGGCTGTGCGATCGAGAGACCCCAGAAAGAAGATATCTCAGAGGTTTGGTAATTCTACAGGCTGTTTGAGAGTCTGTGAATCGGCATAAGAGGAGATGCCTGTGAGGGTGGCGTGGTAAAAATTTGTTACAGAATACACGACTTTGATTCTTCCATGGCATTTTAATCTCCCTGACATCTGCTGGAAGGACAGTACAGCAGGTTTCAGGCAATCCTGGAGGATTCTGGTGCAAGTCAGGGATAGCTTTCTCATGCAGGTCCTGCATGGGCCAGCCAGGGTGACCCACAGAGGTGACAGAAATTTACACCTAAGGAGCCGAAGCACGCCAAAGAGACCGGTGAAGTGACCTCCCTGCTGTAGGTTTGGCTCCCAGGGTAGCTGCTCCCAGCTGCCTGGCTCCCCTCTTTTCTGCACGCTTCCCTATGTTCTTCTCATTGCATAGTCCACCTGTTTGATTCCTAAAGCAGAAACGTCTCTGAAAAAAAAGAAAAAAGTAATATGATTTAATGTAAGTCATTTCTTTTAAACTAAAATCATTTTCAGGTGCCTGGCTTTATGGTTAAATAAAGCATCACATTGTGGAGGAGGAGGCAGAGGAAGTCAGGTAAAACTCAGTGAAAGGTGTTAATTATCTGCTTCTTAGCAAAAGACTATGCACACCCCTGTGTGTAGCTGATGTGGACCAAAATAATCCTGTCTGAACTCCCAAGTTCATTTTAAGCCTGTGTCAAAGAGCAGTCTGGGAGTTTTATCAATTGAGCTACAGACCTGCATGCTTTTTAATATTGCTGTAAATGAATCACACAATGCTTTTTAATATTGCTGTAAATGAATCACACATTAGTATGTTAAAAGCTAATACTTAAAGTTCAAATATTTTATTGTATAAATTCACTACTACAAAATGATTGTAATGACATACAGTGTTAAAAGAGGAGGATATTTCAATTTTCAGACTTTGTTCTGCTCTATCCTCGTATATTGTCTATTCTTTCTCCATGTCTGGAACAGTGTCTTGGTTTTGAAGTCAGTATTAGAAATAATTGACAATATGGAGCATTACCTTCTTAAAAAAAAATCATTGCAGCTAACTGCAGTTTGGGATTGACACAAATACTTAACCCTAAAACCCTAACCCTAAACCCTAACCCTAACCCTTAAAGGCACACCTTGAACAAACTTCAGGTGTGCCTAAGATAGGTATGTTCGTGACAGAAATAGTTATGTGTTTATAAATAAAATGTGGCATCAACTTTTATCATTCATCCAGAGGTAAGACATTGTTTCTTTATAGCTTTCTTGCTGAAAATCTCAGAGCTAAGACAGTTTTCAGAAGTGGAACTCAAGCAGACTTTCCAGTGTAAGTTTGGTTGTGCTGATGTCTATGGTGTTAGCTGCAACTGTAACTGTGCAAATTCTTAGGAGAATATAGTGTAAAAATGCACGTTCATATATTATTAGCTTTGGTGAACATTTTAAAGCATACACAGGGAATTCTGACTCCCAATTGACTTGTACTGAACACTTTTTGTAATTAATTGTTTAATTTGAATCCAACGAGGATGCAGTCACATTTAGAATGAACCTTCTTTCCGACATTGCTCTTTGTGTGCTGCTGTACTGTACATCACAGATATGATGTGATTTGGTTTTTAGTTCTTTTATTCTGTTTGGCGGAAGGTTAAGTTCACCGTCCTGCTCACCCAAACACAAGCACATGACCTGGCATTGGGAAGCACAGCAGGGAAGAGGAAAAGTGCAAACTGCCTTATGGATGGTAAGTGCAGTGAAAAAAAAATCAGGCTTGCTCTAGAGCTCATGTTTCAGCCTTGTGATAAAGAAGGGTTTATAAATCAGGAATATGTTGCCTGGAGCAGCAGGGAGCTGCGTCGTTGTGACCCGACGGCTGTACCCTGAGCTTTTCCCATGGCTTCCACGGCCTGGTGAGCAGTGGCCCCTACAGGGAGCACCCATGGGTGAGCCCTGCCCTGCCCTGGCCAGGGCTGCGGGGCCGTCTCTGCGTTCAGACCACTGTTCTTGGTAATGAGTTTGGTATTAAGCCCTCTGAGGAAGCACTGAAATATTTACTGGGATTTAAAGTAAAAGGAGCGACAGATGGTGAGTGAAAGCTGCGTTGTGTGTTTGCACCCATAGTGGCTATTCTGCCACACGTGTCTTGCTTTTCTGCTAAACGGGGTGCAGTTTTTGTGTCTCTATCACTCACTGCTGTCCTGAACTCTTATCAGTAAGATTATCCATTAGAGGGAGCTACAGAGCAATGCATTGCCGGGTAGATGCACTTTAGTGTATGGCTTTTAAACGTACCAAGTGCGCGCTTGAAAGAATAATGCATCAGGCATAGATGCGAAAAAAAAATGGACACTGAGCTTTTTTCCTCATTGAAAATGAGTGAATTAGCATTGGTCCTACGAAGATTTCCTTGCCACTGAATCGAGTGCTCAATTTAAAGCACTTTCTTTCTTTTACAGCCCTCCGTGCTGTATGGCTAACCCTCTTCTCTAACAAGGGAGATATTTAAAAGAGTATTTCAAATATTTATGTAATCTCCAGAAAATAATCAGTCCTCTGTTCCCTAGGTCACAACTTCCTCATCTCCATAAGACCACAAGCCAAGGAATTGCGGAGGAAGGCTGCCCTCCCAGGCCAGGACTGAGGGGCCGGACTGCAGCTAATGCCAGTCTGCTGTGCAGGGCACTGCTGCTGGGGATAAGCTCTGCAAGTGCAAAGAGGATTTAGGCTCTGTGCAGAGTACATAGGGAGCACAGCAGTGGGAGGGTATGAAATCACAGAACTGTCACCCACCGGGAGCAAGGAGGGTAAAGCAGAGGCAACCCTCCCAGACCTGCTCCTACAGCCCCTTTCTCAAGCATTTGCAATTGGCCCCTGCTGAGGAAGCGTCACAGGATTCAGCCCCATGACACATCCATGTCAGCCCGGAGCCCAGCACCTGCAGGAGCAGTTCGCACAATCCCAGAAGGGCTGAGGTCGGAAGGGACCTCTAGAAATCACCTAGTCCAACCACTCTGCTCCAGCAGGGACACCCAGAGCACATGGCACAGGGTGGCATCCAGGCAGGTTTGGAAGATCTCCAGAGAAGGAGACTCCACAGCCTCTCTGGACAGCCTGTGCCAGGGCTCTGTCACCCTCACAGGAAGGAAGTTCTTCCTCACATGGAGGTGGAACTTTCTGTGTTTCAACTTGTACCCATTACCCCTTGTTCTGTCACCAGCCACCACTGAAAAGAGCTTGGCCTCACGCACTCTACATCCTTCCCTCAGGTATTTGTACATGGTCTTTTCTTCCTGTACATCCCCTCTCAATCTTCTTTTCTCCAGACTAAACAGGCCCAGCTCACTTAGTCTTTCCTCATACAACAAATGCTCCAGTCCCTTAATCATCTTTGTGGCTCTCCACTGGACCCTCTCTAGAAGCTCAATGTCCCTCTTGTCCTGGGGAGCCCAGAACTGGCCCCAATACTCCAGCTGCAGCCTCACCAGAGCTGAGCAGAGGGGCAGGATCCGCTCCCTCCACCTGCTGGCAACGCTCCTCCTGATGCAGACCAGAATGCCATTGGCCTTGGCCACGAGGGCACATTGCTGACTCATGGTTAACCTGTTGTCAGTCAGGACTCCCAAATGCCTCTCTGCGGAGCTCCTTTCCAGCAGGTCAACCCCGGATCTGTACTGGTGCCTGGGTTTCCACCTCCTGCTCTTCTCCTCACTGCATTTGGGAAGGAGCAGAAGTGTCCAGAGTCTCAGAGTCCAAAGCATGCAGCCCATCACAAGGCAGCCCACATCTGATGGAAGATGTCAAACCATCTACCCTTACACACAAATGTGCTGGCACAAATTAGCAGGATGTAAGAGAGGAGCACAAAAAGCTAAATTTTGACCCAAGCTTCCCCAAACATAAGCAGATGGGGAACCTCCAAGGAGAAGTTCTCATCTGAAAATACAAATCTAAGCCTGGCTAGTGCTGCCTGAGGCCTTCTCTTGCTTTAGATGAGGAGGTTTCCATTCCCAAGGCTTAGCAGTGTTTTCTTGGCTCTTGATCGACAGCAAAATAGTGACTGGGCTCTAAGACGCTGCTCACGCTATCAGTGTCTTCAGATGAAACCTGCTTGTCAAACTTTTCACTGAAAGCCTCAGGAATTTTGCCTGAATAAAGTCATGCACAATTTGACTTACCAAAACAAAAGCTATTTACTGATATAAAATACAAGTGAGCCCCGAACCTTCTGTCTTTCATTATTTTATATGGACAAGCTGCTGTTTGGGCCTCCTCCAGCATTTTTTCTCATTGCACTCATTGCTTGAGGCGATGATGAAACTGGATAAGGCAGGTGACCCACTTGGCTATAACAGGGCTATAACACAGTTGAAAGCAGAAGGAAACACAAATGTGCCGCCTTGACCGTGGAACTGTGAAACCTTCCTCCCTCATTAAAAAAAAAAAAAAAAAGAAAATCCCTAACTCCCTTCCTTCCAGGCTTCTCCAGTACATATTCCACAGCAAGGTATTATGGAGAACATCAGGAGAGAGTAGTCAGACCATATTTTGATCTCTTAAAATTGTTTGTAAGAAATCCTTTGAAATTTAGCTTTCCATCAAGGAAGCCCACGTGAAGTTGTAGGGGTGTTTTATTTAGACTAAAGACAATAAAGTACAAAAAAAAGTCACATTTGGAAGCAAGGACTACCTTTGAATAATGATCTCTTTCTGCTATAAACTATTTATGACTAGGTAAAATATTCGTGACAAATAAATTTAAGAGGGCACTGAAACGACCTTCGTTGTATTGCTGAAGAAGAAGGGAAAAAACAGTATCTCCGCATTCTCAGCAGAATCTGGATAATTTATGCACTCTGTTTTATGTCAGTACACATATGTCCAAATAGCTAAAGTAAGGATTCCAGTTTTGCTGATAAGGAGCACAGAAAATCAGATCGTTGCCTTTGGCTTGCAGAGCATCGTTTGCGTCGCTGCACAGCAGCTGCACAATGCGTTCGTTAAATTAAACATAAACAAACAGCTATCACACTGGCACAAGGAAATGCTTGGCTGATGTCAAGGGAACCCAGGTCCCTCAAGCACAATTCCTTGGTCTCTCCAAAGCTCTCCTCTTCCTTCTGGAGCATCACAAGGGGAAGCAGTAGACGTGGTACCATGGGCATTGCTGAGCGCTGAGCACTCCTTGCTCCCATCCTGGTGCGGGGGCCCAAGCACTGAGAGAACAGAAAGCAGGCACCGGCACTGGGGTCTGTCCAAGTGTTCGGCTTGGACTGTATCCTAGTCAGATTTCTTAAAACTGGCTACTTTATTGTTTGGATGTAAACTGGTTGCTGATTAGAGGCGAGCAGGATTTAGTTTTTATAAAGAAAATATTTTTCTGTCAGTTAATTGAACTAAAACTATGTGCTTATGGGAGAAAATGCCAAAGTTAATTACAGTTACCATCTGTCTCATCAAATCGCTTTGTTTCTCTTTAAACACCTTTATTGCCAGTGTTGTTATTAATATCTTTCTGAAATGTATTACAGCGAGGAGGTACTCTAAAATTAAATGACTTTTCTTCCTATATTCTGTAGCAGACAATAATGTGGTCATGTCGGCTTACGTTGCTGTTTCTTTTAAAGCAAATATTGCTGTGGCTTTAATCACTGCAAGCTTAGCTCTGTGCAGAACGGTTGGATGATTTTTCCAGAGATTTACTCAAGGAGGTCTTTGTGTGTGTGTTTCAGTAAGAAGAAAATTACAAACATGAATGGCATTCTTTTTTCCCAGTATCCCCTTTCTGCTACTTGACTGTGATTTGATTCCTGCAATATTAATTCCCAAAAGAAGAATTAATCTCTCCCCAGCACACTTACACACACATGCACATGTATGTGCACACCTGGCTTTCAAGAGGTGTGCTAGGAAATACAGGATAGCTACCTGGAGAGTCTCACAGTGGTTACAACTGGGAGAAACTGTGTGACTGGGCACAGAACAAGCTTTTACCCCACTAACTTGCAACATGGGGGGCCTTTATCTGGGGCTCTCTCTGTGCTTTCAGACATCCTACATTCATCAGGGGGTGCTAGCTGGAATACTAATTCTTGCCTAGTTTCCAGAAGGGTGGTGAGTTAATAGAACTTAATGTTATGTATTGCTCTTGGTAAATAGATGAGGTCAGGCTAGCGCTAGGATGACAAAGGCAAGATGGCTGCGAGACTGCCAACAGGAAACCAAAAAAACAGAATAATTTATCTTAAAAGCCTGTCTTTTTATTATATGTACATTTTCTGAAACATTTGTTTGGCTGCACATGAGAAAGTACCACTGAATGTTTGCAATTTTCAAGGCTCGAAGGAACATAGGAATTCGTGTGTATTCAATCATATGAATTCCAGGAAAATTTCAAAGTAGATTTAATCTGCTTCTGGAAGAAAAAATTCTTAGCCTTGTGTGCTTTGACTTGGAACAAAACCATCCTTCATTATTCCTAATAAAGAGAACTGCACTAGTACTACTCAACATAGTGAACCGACAACTCTTGGAAAATCTTACTGCTCTTAAAGCTTAGATAAATACTAGCCTAATGGGAGTGATAAAGAATTAGGCAATAAGATTAGAAAGAGAGATTGTTCCTGAATCAGTCCATTAGGATTAACCAGGCTTTGTTCCATGGCAACTTAGCTAAGAATAATCATGACTGCAAATACCGCTATTCCAATTTCTTGGGAGGAGCCCGCAGTTAAATCTCCAGTCTCCAAACACAATTGTTAATGTATTTGGTTGTTTTCAAATGTTTCTCTTGCTGTACTGCAGCAATTAATTTAGAGCTGTTGTTTTACAGTTATATATGCTGCATAAGGAGTTCAAAGCCCATCAAACAGCTGAATTTTAAGGCCATTACATTTTCAGATTAGCCTACCATTTTTTTTGTTAGCATGTGATTTCTGAAATACACAGTTCAGTCCTGAGTTACCTGTGGTATATGAGGCAAGTCTGGAACTTGTGAGAGAGGGAGAGGCTGGCTCTAGTGGAAGTGGTGTTCCCAACACCTTCCCTTCCCTCTCGCGCTGCAGTGCATGCACACCGCATGCACACCGCATGCACACAGCATACACACACTGCAGTGTGCATGCATGCAGCATACACACAGCATACACTACACACGCTGCAGTGTGCATACACACAGCTCTGCCTCTGGGTGCACCTGAGCTGAGCCTGAGGGAAGAAGGAATCACAGCTGAGCAGTTTGGCCACATGGCTTCTGTTAAGAAGGAATCTTAAGAATCTTTTAAGAATCTCAATCATGCATCTTTTTATATTACTTTCATTTTCTACTGTAAACTTCTCCTACCTTGCATTGCAATATATATATTTCTTTTATTTTATATACATCCACCTGTTTAATCTGTGCTTGGAAAATACCGTGCTTTCCAAGTACACCAATCTAAGTTAGCATGAGTCATTTTACACGTTTAATTACCATGGCATAGTAATTTAACCAATGATGACAAGTGTGAATTTAGCAACTTCACTGCAGGCAACATCAAATTTACCCAGGTTCAGGCAGCATTTCTGCCTGTAGCAGAACAACAGAAAAATATATTTGAGAGGAGAAAAAGCCATATTTACTGGCTTGTGACTGAATATGTATTTCCAAACTGTCACTTATTTCTTTTAATACCCTCAAAGATAGGTGCTTGTTGGGACATCCCACCTTTTTCAGAGGTGCCTCTGTTGGCAAGCAGGGCTCACCACCATCCTTCCCGGGAACAGAGCAGTTTCAGCCACATTTCTGCCTCTCCTCCCCATCCTCTTGCTGGCCGGGGGTGAGGGGGTGTCAGTCTGAGAAGTCCAGCTGCTCTGAGCAGGGGGCCTCAGTCCTTGAGGAGCCTGAAAGCAGGTTACCTCTCGCTTGTCTTTACCTGCCGGGTCTCATCAAGCTGCCCTATTCCTTCATAGATGGGGGGAGAGCAGCTGGTCCCACCGGGGCTTATTTGGCCCCACTCGAGGCAGCACCAGACGTGGGTGGGCACCCTCCTCCCCTGAAATTCAGCTCTCCCTCCCTGGCTGGGAAGGGAACATGGGTGTTTAGCTAAGACTGGACCCAAATACATAAGTGAATAAAAGTTGGGGCATGAATCCCAGCCAAAGCGATCTAAACCCAGTTTTGTCAAACCGAGCCACTGTTTATTCATCCAAAGGGTTGTGGAGTGCCCAGTGCATGAATGAAATGAAGCCTGTGCATGTATTTGCTATTTTTCTTCTTCTTCTGTTAAGCTTTGGCAAGACACTTTTGATCTCGCTCTTGACTTCGGAGTCACACTATTTGTTCTGCTTTATGGGCACTTCCCTGCAGGGATTCAGCCCCAGGTGTTGCTGATAATTCTCCTTACAAGTGCAGACCTTCTACCTTGCTTCTTCTACAGGTCAGCACGATTCAGGTTTTAGTATCCTCTTTTCTCCTAGCTCCAGATTTGGGTTCTCACCAGCTGGAGCTGGGTGTTCACCAGCTCATTGCTTCCCTGATCTTTCCCAAAGGACTCAAGATATTAGCCAAACTTCCACTTTCCTTGCATTCATTTCCTTTCCTATTTTATCTCCCTCCAATAACTGTCCTCTGATATTACTCCATATGGCCAGACTGGATAATGACAAAAAATCATAAATGTACAGGATTTTCACAAAAATACATACCACCCACATTTACAACATGGTAAACTCAAACTCTTCAAATGTATTTTCATTGGAGATAATTCTGGAGAGTCTCTTTAGTTCTAAAATAGCTGAAGACAATAGCATCAACTGAGTCAACAAGGCCTTTGCTTACTCTGTGTTCAGGAATGCTGGAATCTGCCTTCGAAGACGATGGCTTGGTAGAAAACAACCGTAAATCTTGTGGAGACATGTCAGATAACAGCTTTTCTGGGGTGTTTCCTCCTGCCATTTGGATGCAAGGCTGCTGACTCTTGCTGCTTGCAGCCTTCAGGCTACACTGGGTTACTCAGGCAAATCGCGCCTGCCGCGCGCGCACACGGTGTGTTGGGGGCAGGGGCGGCCCGTGACAGGGCTCGTCCCATCCGAGGATTTCTGCAAGTTAGCTGAAAGGGCGATACCTGTACAGTCATGATACTGCAAATTCCACTTGCCTTTGGGGCTCCTCGTTCTGCTAGAATCGTCACTATATGGCGTATATTTTCCTATGAGGGCTGTTATACATTGCCTACCATGTGTGTTTTGGTTCGGCCCCTGCCTGACCATGTGTCCTCATGGATACGTGTCCCGCAAGAGGACTGCACGATCAAGGAGCTGAGACTGGACTGATCCTTTTCAAATCGCAGCTTTAGGAAGTGCTCACACAGGAACAATAAAGGAGAAACAACACGCAACACGACCACAGGTATCTCCCGCTTATACGTCGTGCGAAAACCGTGGTGTGTAACTCAGTGCTCCCTGTACCTGCCAGCTGCTGAAAACCCACCACAACCCGGAACGAGGACTGTGCTTGTTCCAGTTATCGAGAGCGTTTGTTGTTTTTCAGATTCTTTTTTCTTTTTTTCATTTTAAACAAATAATCCACCCATCCCCCACGTTACAGGAATTTGTTCAGTGTTTCATGCTCTTTTGCCATGCTCATAAAAAATAAACCACTCCACTTTAATACTTTGCAGGAGAGTGTTGATGTTTTTTCCAGGACTGCTTTAATCTGTATACATTGAAGCTTGATATCCTGCAGATGTTTGGCTAGTTCCTAATAAAACAGCCATAGTGAACACCATGGGAATTTAATCTAATCCTCCTGAGGGGAAAAACGTTCATCCCAGAGGATATTTCAAAGGTCAAATGAAAACTGTCATAACTCCTCCTTGTCCTGAAGATGCCCGTCATCTTTACTTTTATTTACAGCAAATATATAAGGGCTTTTGTCAGCAATTTGTCCTTTTATTTACATGCTGGTGTGGTAACTAACTATCACAAGTTCCACACACTGCTGGTCTTGCCGTAATGGAGTTTCTAGCATGATGACTTTTGTTGCAGCAGGCAGGTTCTTGTCTTTTCCGAGCATGGCCTTGAGTCAGGAGCAAATTGCTGGAATTTGAGTGTCTTAGGGTTCCTCTGTACACAGCTTTGCGCCAGTGCAGTTTGGCAGGTTTAAGCAGGAGCAGAGCAGCCCCCAGCATTGGTGAAACTGCACTCATACGAACGCGTTTATATTGGCACAGTTTCCTTGGATAGGCTCAGGGTGCCACGCTGGCCCCGTTGCAATAGCTGCTCTGGAGTATATTGACTGGTGGTCCTGGGCTGACTGCTTAACCCGCTGTGCTAGTGTTCCCAGGACAGTTTTTTTCTGACGATAAAATGTGTCCCCACATTTTAGAAACAGTGGGGACAAGAATTTGGACCATACGCCTTTCATCGGGGATGTGGGAGTTCCGCTCTGCCTCCTGTCAAACTTGAGGATCACAGGCCTGAATTTGGATCACAGGGCTGGTTTATAGGGGACAGTGAGTGGCGAAAATGTCCCCCCTTCACGTAGCCAACAGCCGGATACAGAAAACCTGCCCTGTGCCACGTGCCCCCAAAATACGCGGTAAATAAATAAATACACATGTGTGACAGCGCCTCGCGTGGGAGGGAGCCCACCCGGCAGAAACCCCATCACCGGCTGGGCTCAGGGCAGGCGTCCTCTGCCGCGTGCTCCAGGGCATGTGACACGTCTCCCGTGTCACGGGATTTTCTTGTTTTTTTGGTCCTTTTGTCGCCTTTTTTTATAGCGCCTGGTCACCCTGCACGGATGGGGTAGGTACGCGGCATGTTAGCGCTGGCAAGAACAGCTGAAGAGCTTCCCACTTCATCCCCCGGCCAGCTGCTCACCCGCTCCCTCGCGGGGCTGCTGGTGCAACTGTTTGCAGAGCGGCAGTACAAGCAAAGCCAGAGACATAACGTGTGTTAAAAAAACAACTTCCAGCCCCCTCGCCCCGCAAGGCACGCTGATGTAACTGCAGAGTGGACGCTGACCTGTGATTTTGTGGCAGGAATGCAGTGCAGAGGGCAAGACTTTTTTTTTAATCTATCATTACAAAAGTAGTTCATAGAGGGCTGGAAAAAAAAAGACAACATGAAAGAGCCTTTGTTCAAAAGGGGTGGGGGGCTAAAACCACAAAAATGTGAAAAATGAGAGCAAACAACTAAGGTGACATTAGAAATTACACAAACCTGTTGTCTTCCACAACAGCTATGAAGTGTACTTCTTCAATCTATCCAATCATCTAACACAAACAGTGAGCCGCATGTACATCTGAAACAAACCCTTCCAAAACATTACAGATACACATCTCTCCCCCGGGGAGGTGATAAGGAAGACAGCAAACCAGATATGACAGCTCTTAGAGGCATCATTAAACACATGGTTGGAGGCATTCACATTCCACTGTAATCAGTTCGTAAAAACATATCGAGGAGAGGGCAGGAGAGAAGAAAGAGGAGAGGTCGCAGTTAACAACTGGTGCACATTGGTTACCTTCTAAAAGTACTTTCTCCATCCTCTTCATCCCAAAGAGAGAACTTGTGCATTCAACATTAAAAAAAAAAAAAAAAACAAGAAAAACGGAGGGCAGATTAAAGCTTCCTTCCAGATGCTAAATTTAGTGGAACAAATGTGAATCCTTTTATTGTCAGTAATACATGTAAAACCAAGTCTTCTTTCAACCTGTTTTTTCTCTCATAACAAGATGTTATGGTTAAAACACCCACCTCTTTCCAAGCATATCTATCAATAAACCAAAAGGCTCCCTACATGAATTCTTGTTTGACGGAGTGACTTTAATTGAAACTTTTTTGGGGAAATTCTAGAGCTCATGTTTGGCAGAAGTTTAAACTAAC
>VWPW01007323.1:10169-40200 GCA_013389825.1 Crypturellus undulatus | reverse complement strand
TTTTTTTTTTTTTTTTTTTTTTTTTTATCGACTGATAACTGCTGAATCCACAGGCTCTTTGTCCTTCTACCCTAAAATGCTTTACTTGTATTCTACTGGCAAGAAAACTGAGGGATCAAGGTTTGATCTGATCTGACCGCTAGTGCAGATAGATAGCAACTAACTGCAGCCTGATTTTAATGGTATGTGTTCAGGCCCTGGTTTGCCCACAGATAAACCCTGCTCCAAAAGTGGAGCAAGAACTTCAGGTTCCTGAAAGTAAGTGAACAAGCTTCCCTCTGTGACTAGAAATAACGTGGGCTGTTCTGTGATGCTGCAGTATTTCTTCATTTTGGTGTTAAATTAAACTAACAGATACATAATAGAGTTTCTGCCATATTTTAAATACCATTTGGATATTGACTATGCAATCACAGCTTCCAAAATGACTTTGTTCCAGTTAGATGATTTAATGTGTGCTTGTATTTCCTAGCAAGAAAAGATTCCTGAATAGGATTAGCTAAGTAGACAGTGTTTGCGTTTGAACAGATTTTATGCCTCATGTTTAAATCCTGTTTTAAAAGCCCTGGCTTCTCAAGGCGCTGGTGCCGCCTTCCCTGCCTGCCTTTCCTCATCCCTCGCTGTCCTCTTCCGCCAGCCCAGCGGCCGGTCAGCCTGCCCCTTTCTCCGTGCGCGCTTCGCTCTGTCTTGGCAAATCCTGCCTGCAGCCCGGAGGGAGGTAATTAAAAACACACCAGACCTCGGCAGTGAGGGCTGTGTGACCGCAGCAGTTCTGAGGAACTGCATCATTTCCCCGACGCTCGCAGCCCGGTCGCCAGAGGCGCAACTCGGCTGGCTCCCAGCCCGCACGCTGCTTCTGCCACACCTCGGCCATTGCCCCCAGCGCCGTTAGCACATTACAAAATCAAAGACATGATGAAAGTGATTTACATCTCTACCAGTCTACAGAAGAAAAGCAATCTCAGAAAATTAAGAAGTTACAGTCCGTGGAGATGAATGAGACCATTTTTCGGTATTCGTTTCTGCACCGGCATTGCTGAAAACCCTGGTGAAGAGCTGCTGATTTCCCCTGGCTTCAGATCAGACCAGCATCCCTGGGAGGGCTTCGTGCTTGTCTTGGCCAGGCCTGCTGGCACTTACTCATATGGGCTGATGGCCATAGAGTGAGTGGATGAAAATTCATATAGATTGAAAGAGCAGCTTACCCAAGGGACCAAACACGTGCTCCATAGGAAGGTGAATGACAGGTCCGAGCATTTGTCTAGACCCATCCTCTTCTTCTTGTGTGTTTACTCACACAGCAATCTTGGTGGAACTAAAGGCCATTAATAAAGCAGAAAACTTTCTTGGCGACCTGGTATTTAAAAAAGCCAGGCACAATTATGTTGTTAGAAAAATATATTACATATCATCAGAGTAGCAGTGGGCCAACATTCATAATGGAGGTAAAGAAATAACCTATTTATTTTTATTTCAACCATATAGAGTGTTGACAACTTTCTTTTATAATGCCCTGCGTGGTAGATTTTAGAAAGTATCTTAATATTACTTTACAGGATTCACATATTGTTTATGCAGCACTGCTATTACTGAATACCTAGCGCTGTTGTTTTGATGTCTTTTGTATTCGAGGCAAGTGCTTGTGACTCTTCTCTCATAAATTTAGGCTCCTTAACTGATGTACTGGTAGGCAGTGAAGTTAGTGGAGGTGCACTATGGCTATTAGACACATTTATACACAGGGAATGACACCTGTATCAGAAATGTCTGTGTTGTGTGTGCCAGTTGTTTTGGTTCCAATCTGAGATACCAAGGACTGAGTATTTGGGAGCACACAGGATTATTTAGCATTTTCTCTAATTAAAGCAACGTAATGCTGACTCCCATTGCATGTGTAGAAACGTAGCATTCACACCAAGGCAACACTGATGTCTCAAGGTGAGCGCGTGGTAATTTGCCTTGCACTGTGTAAGAACTGTGTGGGAAAAGATTATTTCTCAGATTCTACCTGGGGCTGAAAATATAGGAGGGAGAGACCTCCTGGCCTTGGTTCCTCTGTCCGTATTCACAGTGCCAGGAGACTGATGGAAATGCATTTATCGAGAAGGGCCTGCCCAGCCAACCAACTTCCCACAGACTAAAGATAAAAAGACCCTACCAAGTCTATACTAAGCATATACAACATATATGTGTTTCAGACAGCTATAACTTGCTATAGCCAAAGGCACATCTCCTGCCAAACTTCAAATCCTTCCTCCCAAGGATGGTGACACTGCAACCTTTACTTATTTTTTAACATGAAGAACAACATTTTGTCCCTTAGCGTTCTTCTGCAGTGCCTGATCTCTCAGAGCTGACATAAAAGGAACAAAAATCCCCCTTAAGGCTCTGGTGCAAGCAAACTGAAGTTAGAGCATGGAAAAATTCAGCCCATCTGTTTAAAGTTATAAACAGTTGAAGCCGAGGTATTTTTTCTGGCCAGAGCTATCAATCATGCCTACAATAATCAAGTTTATCTAGGTTTCTCTGAATTGTTGTCCCCTGTTTTTTTCACAGTACAGACTGGTGCCCCCTTGCTCCAAATGCTCTGGAGTGGGAAAAAAACATAAAAACAAGAACAAGCAAACAAGGTGAAAGCCCCTACCTGTAAAGAGGAAAATGGAGAAAATATTTTTCCACAACGAGATTGGAAGGAACTGCACAGCCAGGACTCAGATCTGTGTGGCTCTGTGTACCCAGGCAGGCGGCTTACACACAGATAGCAGGTGGGTTTGCTGTCACTCTTGCCAAGATTGCTTTGAGCCCCAGTCTGCAGCCGTTTGACATGCATCTGTGGCTCCACTGCAGCACAGAGTCTCTAGACCCTCGCAGAAGGGAAAAGGTTGGATTTTTGATCAATTGCATTTTTTACGTTTTTAGACATTTTTTGCATAGTTGTGGCTATTGCTACATGCCAGGTGATGTGCAGGGGAATATGCACATTCATGGCTATCAACTCAGCAACTTCAGCTTAGCAGCCACAAACCTCAGAACTCATTTTCATCTGAGAAGGTCCGCCAGGGTGAGCACAACTCTCTGATTAACCACATCCGCAGTGTAGCCCCATTAGATAACACAAGGAAATGTGTTCACAGCTTGCTACTTCATCACACTGCTGTCGTGATTCAATCCTTATCGAGTAGCACTGGGAGAGCACAAAGGCCAGCCCTGAGAGCAGAGATGTGAAGGAGAGCACCATAAGTGTTTCCATATGCGTTATTGTGTGTGTGTGTGTGGTGGCTCTCACATCACTTGTACACAGAGCAAGGCTTGCTCTGTGCTGCCCCAAGAGGTCTGCTCTCCGCTTGTCTCCCAGGAAATGCGATGTTTGCACTTGGGTCAGCTGCTCAAAGCATGAGGCAAAATGTGCGTTTCCTGAGCTCTATGGCGGCTGGGAGCTGCCACCTCCCGTGGGGATTAGTTGGATGCCTGTCAACGTCTCCCAGCCCCCACCAAGTCCTGCTCCCAGGGACGGGAGAGCTCATGATGAGCTTCTGCAGCCGCTTGGATCCAGAATATGGCTATTTGTCCAAAAGCTGAGAACGTGGGGCACAGTGCCCCACGCTGAGCACTGCCCATGACACAGGTGCTTGATCTTTGTGCCTGATCTTTGCCCCAAGTGACTGCGGCCACCCAAAGGTTAAGCGTGTCACCACGAGTCGGGACCCCGGCTCCTCCGCAGGCAGGAACGATTGTGGGTATCTCCAGAAGACACCATCTGGCTCGGCTTAGACGTCCTCCTCCACACAGGAAGCCTGAGTAACCATTCATGAATAAGATTATCTAGCTTTCTGAAGGCTCTCCTTGGGCACGGGCATCCACTCCTCTATGTCAAAAATAAACCTGGAGAAATAACAGCTTTGCCTCTTCCAAGTGGGAGTTTGTTTGGAAATGATTTATTCCTGGAAAGGCATTGCTGTTATTATATAAAGAAATAGAAGAGGGGCAAAAAATGAACAATATCTTTTGAAATGGTTCAGGTAGGACTTGTGTTCCTCTGGACACGTGAAAGAAGATTTATAGTTTGAAGGCTCTCTGCATTTTTATTTGGTGTTTTTTTTCCTCCCCAATATCCTCCTCCTTCACCCACATACCTGCTTCTCCGTGCTCATTCCATCCTGAATGATGGAAGAACGTCTGCACGTACTTTCAGGGTCTGTTATATCTGCTTGTTAATAAATGTGATGGGTTTGTAAATTACTGGCTTTGAGCTATTTCAGGGAATCAGGGTTGTTTTTGTTAGAAGTATCATATTCTATGTTACAAGTTTGCAACAAGGTTTCTTACGGCTGTAATATATTATTAGTTTCTCTTCCAAAGAATGTCCTCTTCTAGGTGGTTTCACTGAAGTTGCCTTTCGCTGTAAGCACGTTCCCTGGAGGGCAAAGTGCCACTCAGACGTGCCATGTGTTTGATCCCTCCTCTCCCAGGAGGGATGCAGATATTAAGGATCAGACTCCATGTATGTAAAGGTCCTGTGAGTTTCCCTTAGGAACAGCAAAACAAAAGTGTATTTGGTTCTGCCAGTGCAGGTTAACATTCATTTCAGCAAAAAGTGCAGTTATTAAGATTTAGCTCTAGTAGCAGGATGCCAGTTAAGCCCATATTAAAACATAGCTCAGCTGTTCTTTGTCAGCGTTTAAGAGCCAGATGGCAAGGCCTTATGTTGACCTGCATCAATGGAAGTGCCACACTTTGATCTTCCTTACTGGTTAGCCAAGCTCACCCCCTCCACCTCCTTAGCCACCACGGAGCAGGCTGATAAGCTGTGCATTTGAATTCTCGGCTCTGCTTTGTCTGCCTTTATTCCCCTGTCTGAAAGGCTCCTTTTCGCTCCAAAGAATGCTTTTTGTCATACATGGGCATTGCAGCCCCATCTGCCCCAGAAAGGCTTCCGAAGATGCCTGTTTTGTGTCATACCCAAGTGAACAAAATGCTTAATGTGTTCTACCAAAGCAAACAAAATGCTTAATACATCATTCTAAGTCCCTTCGATACTAACCTGGTGTATAACTTATGGGAAGTAGGTTTGGTTGTAATTCTTGTCACATCAAAAATGTACTTATTCCACCAATAATGACCGTGCTACAAACTCTGTCATCACATAGCATTTCTTATATTCGTTTGGACTATGCTGAAGACACAGACAAGGATCAGAAACTAGGAGATGCAGAGCTGACATGAAACATGGAAGTCAGAGAGTCCCTAATCCACAGAGCCGACTATGCAGGGTCAGACAGGTAGATACTATGCAGGGTCAGAAGCAGGCGCTTGCCCTGCTTGCTGGTTGGAGGGATGGCATTGCACTAAAATGAGCAGTGTTGTTTAGAAGAAACTACAAGTTAGTTACAGATTTAAATGCCTTTGATGACTGCACGATGGGTGTAAGCGGAAGCCCTGTACTTAGAAAGGTAACTGTCAGCTGTCCTCTCCAGCAAAGGGAAGGGATCTATTAACCGATTTCAAAGATCTTCATCTTCATTGAAAGCAATGGATTTTTCCTTTAGTCAGTGTTGGTATCTCGAAGAAGTCCCAAGCATTTTGAAAAGGGAGAGAGAATATTTACTCTTTGGGTCTATATAGCAAAATTAATATATACAAATATTATTGCAGCTTTGAAATGTTGTGAGAGTTTTTTCACATTAACTTCATGAGCAGGGCATTTGTTTAGCAGTCTGCCTTGTCAGTTTGACTTTCCAAGAAATCAGCATCCCTAGTACTAGCTGTATCTCTCTCAGGATTTTTTTTTCTTAAGTATATGGAAAACTCATTAAATGTTTGCTCTTTATCAAACTTCTTTAAACTTTCTTAAGAAAGGAAGACTTTTTTTCCTCCTTCGCAATGTTTGTTCTACTTCTGGGTGTTACTCATTTCTAGCATACTGGTGGGGAATATAGATAGCAGGGTATAGTTACAGATTTTCTAAATCTGAGTCATAGGAGGTCTTATGGAAAGAATATAATGTTCTTTAGAAGGAAATAATATGTTCAGTTTAGGACTTATGCAAAGTAAAAATCAGCAAACTAAAAAAGCGGCGGCATCTCACCATATCCTTCACACAGAAAATGTGGCCAAAAATGCATCAATCTTCTGTGGAAACATATGAAACCTCTAACGTGTTTCATTTAGCACTGATCATGACTTCTTTTGAATATAGTTCCTCATAACTTTGGTAACTTTAATTCCATTCTTTCTTATAAAAAGCAGTAAATAAATAGCCTCACATGTAGTTGGCTGCTGCAGTGTCTCGCTGAGCTGAACACTACGGAGAACGGGAGCTGGTTTGAAGATCACTGTATATCTGCTTTCCTCTGAGAAAAGCCTCCCTCTTCCGCAGATGCTTCAACTCTGGCCTGTGGCCTCAGCACTTACCCATGGATGTGTCTAGCCATCAGCTGTACCTCAATTAAGCAGAGCTAAACAGAGATCTTCTTTCCACCTCCTCACTGGGCTCCTCATCATCTTCTCACCCTGTCACTGTGGGCTGCCACCTACGCAGGCCCTTATCTGGGTGACAACTAAATCAGGGCTTTAAGTACCGTTGATTGATCCTGTTCACAGGAGCAGTGACAGGTCAGATCAGTGCTGCCCACTCTGTGATCTGTCCCATGAAACATGATTAAATGATTGAGGAAAGGACAGCAAAAATAATTTTTAAAAATTCCATATGCAGAATATGAGTAAACAACAAGAAGAAAAAAAAGTAAAGGTAAGAGACAAGCATTCAGTCTTTGGCTGTTTTTTTGTGGTTGTTAATGCAAATTTTTGTGTCACTGTGGTCCAAAGAGTTTGCTGTGATCCTTTGATTAAAATGTTGAGGCATCCTGGAAATAGAGGACCTGTCAAAATAACTCTGAGTTTCTAGGATTTTTTTTCTATATGTGAAGAGTAGTTAAACAGCATCTCAGAAGTCATGTGCATCTTTTCTGTGTCGCAAATATGACCCTTTGCAGCCACTCCAATGCGATTAACAACGAATGGTGGCCGTAGCCCCTGCCTGGGCTACCGTGTGCATGCCCCCCTGAAGAGAAGCACAGAGACTTTTCTCTCCTTCCCCCTTGAAATCTTTTGCTTAAAAGGACATTCCCCACAGACATCTTCAAAGTGATCTCCTGATCCCCTTCACAACCTCTCCTTAAAATCCTTATTGTGCCAGGCCACCTTGCAGACCCTAGCAGCCATCATTGTAGGCCACTTAGTTACACTGCTACCAGTGACAGTGGTGAGGGTTTTTTTAGTGTTTGATCATTATGTCTTGTCTCTTGGACTGCATTTAAACTGTAAAAGTTTGGGTAGTCACCTTTTCTGTGTATAACTTAGCTCAATTGGGTCTAGTTCACAATGAGGATATTGAGAAGACAATAAAATAGATATTAAAAAAAAAACTCTACAAAGAATTAAAATAATGAAGAATTAAATAACTTAATTAATAAATCCCCATATTTAACATATTCTATACATACATATGTATATATAAAACACTTGTGGAAAACATTTTTATAGAAATATAGAAAACTTTTCTATAGAAGTAATGATTACTACTACTTTGCCCATGTGTGGATCTTTTCATTCATAAATCTCTCAGCAGTCTAATTAAAGAATTAGAGAATCCAAGAACAAATAATTCCCATCTGGAAGGGGTGGGATGCTGAGAATGAAGAAATCTGATGCGTCACATTATCCTAATCTGACATTTATCACTGCAGATCTGGGGTTAAGTTTCCATTTTCAATTGGTTAGTATGCAACAGTATGACACAGTTGCATCAAATAATAGATTCTCATCTGCTGTTTGGTACGTGGACCTGTAGTCACTACTGTGTCCTTCTGTGAGTGTTTGCTGTGGGCATGTATCAGCAAATCACTGACTTCTGAAATGACTCAGTCGTTAGAAATGCTTGCATGCTGGTCTGTTTAGTTTCAGCAATAAAACTGGGATTCAGCTTCAGAGCTTGGCAATTTTCTCCTCATTTTAGCACTCATCAGGTGTGGTAAAATAATTCTTTCCTCTAATTTTTTATTGATGGCATTAAGATTTCAGCTTTTCTTTGTGGGATGGTAACTGCCTCTTCCCTCTTCTCTGCAATGAGCAGCAGGGCAATCAGCTGGTACTAACCACACACCTTTGGCTTGGAGTCCAGCAGCAGAGTCCCTGAAAATGGCCTTTTCAGTAGAAAGCAGATAGCTGGTTAAATGACTTTTCAATGGAAACTTGTCCCATTGCCACCAAAGAAAGGGGAAGGATGAAGGTAATCACCTTCCCCACGCTCAACAGCAAGCAGTTCCCCGTACCTATTTCAGAGATCAACTACCCATGAGCGAGCAAAACTCCTGAACTCTAAATGTTCTTCCCTGTTTACAGCAACCTGAGCGACCTCAGAGCAGCTCCAAGGTAGTCTTGGGTATGCGCCAATCGTATGACCACCATGAAGCGGCCAGCCAGCCAAATGGACCAAAGGTGCCACCAGTGTGTCTAGCTGTATCCTTCCGTAGCTGTTTCAGTTGTAATTCCCTTTTTGTTCACCATGGAGCAGACCATGGCTCAGAACCTTCTTGTCCTTGTAGAATGGGTGGAAAATTACCCACCTGCAGACTCTGGAGGTGTGTTTGGTGATAACTAACCAGTTTTGGAAGGAAATGTACTTTTCACTTCAAAAAGTCCATGACTCTCCACAATGTTTTCCCCATCTTGTCCCAGCAGTGGGTGTAAAGGTCCAGTGCTGGACCTGAGTTAGGATGTTTGTGGATGTGAAACTGGGATGACAGGGCCCCTAGATGTTGCTTTCTTGATTGCCTGCAACGTTTTAGGCTAAGGGAACTGTTTCCAGGGGTGATAAACCCTTCTCACAGTGTTTTCTGTGTGAACTTGTTTGTGCAGGACACTGTGAAACCAAAGCATCTTTTTCTATGGTCCTCCTGTGATGACAGAAAGCTGGCAAACTTTTTTTTGCCCTTCCCAAATGCTTTTCTTCTTTTGACAAAGTCAACATGTTTTGAAAACACTTCATTGGTCAAGATTGCTGGTTTCATAAACACTAAAATTTATCCATAGAAAGTGTTGGGAGTGAGTGAGAAAAAGATGGGTAAGCAGGGCTGTGGGAATTCATATATTCTCACGCACTGCTGTTCTTCATGCAGCTCGGAATACAATAACCACCTTGTCCAAGTTTGGAAAAAAATAGCAGAGATGTATGGTACCTGTAGCGCTTAGCTATCTTTTCCTTTCTTTTCACTTCTCCTGGTCTGACAAATAAATAAATAAGTGAAATAGATCAACTGGACTTGATCAAGTATGACAAAGCAACTAGGAAACAAATTTTCTCAATTCCTTCTGAAGTGTAAGATAGGGAAAAACCTAAAGATGAAAATGCTAGAGAAAAGCTAAAGATTACTTTCTAGACAGAGGACAGAAGTGTCAAGTGTCCCAGCCATTCTACAGTGAGATCCCTGCGGAGAAGCAAATCCAGTTGTAGAGTATTCCATGCCGGCCGCGGTGACTGGAACCCGACCTGCTCCAAGTTGAACTCCACTTTGAGTGTCTTAACAGTAGAGAGGGAACAAGCTGTTTCTCCTGGCTTTTGTCCTACTCATTAGCTCCGCTAATGGGAAAGGGTGCCCCCTTCCAAGTATTTCCCATCTTCTCAAGTTATTTTTATCAGGAGGAGGTTTCATAGAGCGTGCAGTATCCCAGAGGGAAGGAACTTTAGTAAATCAAGCTGTGGGCCTTGCTCCAAGCAGGAAATGGTTATGACAAGTTTTCTTAGCTGTGTTTTCATAGCTTTAAGCAGGAGTTTGCAGAAGCAGGAACCACCTTGCTCCATGGCATGGTGCATTAGTGCGGCTTGGTGGTCTGTTTGGAGCAGGTGTGCCTGGGCAGCTGGCATATTGGCCAGCATATATTGACAAGTTGTTTTCTGCAGCCGTCCACGTTTGCTTAAACGGTTATCTTCAGAGACTTCCATCTCTCTCTTGCAGAAATGAAAACTGAAGGCAATATTTTGCTCTAAAAGTCTTTTTTGTTTTGTTTTCCCTGGGCTATGTAGGGCAGTATTTAGTATGTGAGGGACTGATGGGGTCTTTTCCTTTGGGCTGGCACTCCATCCTGTGGCCCCATGCAGACAGCAGGATCTGTATGTTCAAAATCTGGCTACGAGAAGCGCAGTCCCTTTTAGCAGACCTTTACCATGGGATGAGGTAGGAGGACTTTATCTTTTCCAGTGCCAGCACTGATCATTTGGCGATTCCCTGGCTATGAGGGTGTATCTTGGTGTGGTGCCTGACCTGGGTGAGGTTGCAGACACACAAGCGAAGAGGGAAACCCCTGCGTGAGGCAGTTTTGCAGGAAAGAGGTTAGGACCCTGCCAAAAGACTGTTAAGACACAAGTCAAATATTAACTCATCTGATGTTAAAAATAAAAGGAAAGGAGGAATTATTTCTCTAAACGCGCGGTTTTTGGTGTCCATGAAGGCGGCTGCCAGGAGCGCGGGGGTGCCCAGGGCACTGGGGCAGTTGAGGCAGGGAGGATTTTGCCTGTTTGATTCTGGGGAGCTCAGTGCATCAGCTGCCCCAGAGGTGCAGGGAAGGGCCCCACTGCCCTGCGCCCGGCCTTGCACCAGCCTTCGCCTCCCTGCTACCCTGCGGGCGCCATTCAGATGGTACCGGAGTGACTATCAGCGGGGCAGTCCCTGAAGAAGCCCCTGTAGGGCAGACACATTTATCTGGGTCCTAGACCTGCAGGGCCTGCAAGCAGGGCCTGCCGTGCTGGCACTGCCATGGCGGTGCTGGAGGCCTTGCCACTATGTTGCCTGCCGCCATGTCACCTGGCGGCCATGTCGTGCCATGGGCCTTGCTGCCCCTCAGTGCACCCCCTCATCTTAGCCATGTTCCTCCCTGGACCAAAACAGTAAAAAAGAAGATAAAAAGAAAGGTTAAAATAGCAGAAAGGGGACAGACCCCTGCAAAAAGGCCACCCTTTAGTCATATATAACAACATTGCTAAGGGACAATAAACAAGATGGGGGAGGTCAGTGAAGGATGAGTGATGGAAACCCTGGGGAACTGCTTGGTTGTTGTGTCTGTCCTTTGGCAGCTTCACTGCAATCTCTGAAATCACCAGGCCAAGGCCCCGCAGAGCGCATGTGCCATGGCCCTGATGGAGCAGCTCCTCGGTAAGCCCCAGCCGGGCAAGAACCCTGGTGCTGGCAGCCCCTCCGCGGCTTCCTCCTCCTCCTGCTCGTCCTCCCCGCGCTCCCATCTCAAAGCTGTCTGCTCATCCTCCACCTTTTGGCAACTAGAAATCAGGGCCCTCTGCTTGCATAGGTGCCACTGCCAAGCTTTGACAGCTGAGAAATGCCACTTAAAGAAAGGGATGTTGTTGTTTTCCAAGCATCTCTCGTGCATCCATGATCCGTCCCCTGCGGGAGCTGTACAGTCAGCTTGATCAACCTTTGCGTGTGAGAAGAAGTTGCTTGCTCTGCAGGAAGAGTTCTTGCACTTACCTGGAATAAGGCAACGGAAGGGCAGGTAAAGCTCCTCCTGGCCCACTCAGGGCAGGGGCACTACTGGCACAAGGTGTTTGCCTGGTTTTCCTCTTCACGGTACCACTCACATTGCAGCCGGTGTCTCCAGCGCCTTTGTAGTGGGGTGGGGAATGGAAGAGCCAAAAATGATCTCCCGAGAAGCTGTCGCTCTGCACGTGGCTGCAGATCTGCAGTTGGCTTCTTGTATTGCTGTGGAAATCAGGCGATCGCTGTCAGCTTAGTGGCACCGATGTGGAACAATGTAAGGAAATGCCAAAGCAAGACAAAATGTCTCCTTCCTGGGTTTCCAGTGAGAGAGCTGAGTAAAATAGACCATGGGGGCTGCAGTCTGCATCTCTCTGAAGGCATCTCAGGAGTAATGTGTTTGGTGGCTACAGCACTTTGTGAAACTTTCCAACATGCCCCTTGAAAAAAAAAGTTTCTCACAGAAATGCCTCCTGAACATTAATGCAGAGCTGCTGTCTGTATGGGTGTAGTGCTCTGCAGGAGAGGGACAGGCATGTTTGAGTGATCACCAGCTTATTTTTCTCTCATCTTTCACAGCCCCGGTGTTAAATTCTGGCTTAAGGTTTCTTTATTTACCAACCGGTGCAAGGGCCTCTGATACCGCTTATGCAGTGATTTTAGCACCTGCTGTAACTGCCCGTGTAGCTCATGGGTGGAGGCCAGGTGAAAGGTGAAGTTGGTCAACAACAGCTAAGCCTCTTTAGCAGAGCCGTAGCGCCCAAAACAGCAGTCCCACCTCTTCCTCCTTTCCCTGACTCCAGAGTCTTCCTGTCTCTATGGTCTATTTGTTTGTCCTGATAGTGGTGATTCGCTGATCCTACGAGTTGAGTCACTTCGTGAAGATAGTGTGGAACTGTTCCGCAAAGAGAAAGTGATCCCCCTTCCACTGGATCTGGGGTAGGGAACTAGACCCACTGAGAAGTGCCCGGATGAACTGCCTTGAGGAAAAGGGTGAAAGCAGGCACTGGGGAGCAGCGGGGATTGGGAAAGCAGTTGGCAGGTATTCTCCCTCCTTGGGCAGCAGTGAGCTGCAGGAGTCAACAAGTCGCCTTGCCTAACTGCACCCGGATTGCTCATGGGCAGCTGGAGCTGCCAAAGCCGGCAGCAAAGGCAGGTCTCAACGGCAGCTCCATCCTTCAGCGAGGTAAAGAGCAGCTGGGCCAGAGCAGGTGGTGGGAGCTACCGCGGAGTGGGGTTTATCGAGCCTCTGGCTTGGGTGAAGCCTAGTGGAAACTAGGACAGAAGAGAAGAAAAGAGAGGAGGAGAGAAATGGAGAGAAAAAGTTTCCCTACATTCACAGTTACATTAGCCCCACATCTTGCTTCTGTTGCTAAATCCCATTCCTTGTACTGTGATTAAATGATTTGTTCTGAAACTTTCTTGGGAAGTGAAAAGAACAATACAAAACAGAAAAAAAAAAGTTTACTTTCTGACACTTAGTGATAAGGTATATATGCAGGGGAAAACATGGTTTCACATACTGGCTTTGTATGTGGCAGGTTCCAGGGCAGATGCCATGCATTAGGCAAGGATAAATGATCCCAATTCCACTGGGTTAGAAAGAGTGAGATTTACACTGTTTTCAAGGTGTCTGTGGGAGATGATAGATGACGGAGCATAAACAATACCAGATCTCATATGAAATTGTGCCGGTACAACACTGACCAAAGCAAAATTATCTGTGGCAACTTGACTCAGCAGCGAAAGCTTAGCCCAAATCAGCACTTGTTGCAGCACTGCAGCTGCAATGTCTTTGACCCTAGGAGCCCTCATGCTGGATTTACTGTGCGGGGAAATCATGGGCACGGAGAAGAGAAGGCAAATGGCTAAGAAAAGTCAGAGCACTCAGCACCTCAAAAAAGTGGCTGATAGGACTAAGCCTGCTGAAAACTACAATTTCTGATGGATCTGACAGTATTAAGACCAACCAGGTTCTGTTGTAAGCTCTCCTCAGAAAATGAGATTAACAGCTTGCCAAGTCCAGTGTCTACATGAATAGCTGGGAGGAGGGAATATGATAAATTATTTTTCCATATTCTGATTGCATCTAATTTGGTGACTGACCATCTGTCTACTTTGTTTGGCTTCTTTTTAAATCTGTGGCATGTGTGCTAGCTTTTGAAATCACTTCCAGATGTAAAATCTTTTTAGATAACAACAGACTTCGTCTTTCACATTAGATATTTAGGTGTGATGATTATCAGCAAAGTAAGGATTTTATCGTTATCATTCTCTCTCTCTTTTTTTTTTTTTGGTGCCGTAATCCTAGGGTAAGTGATCAATACCATTCTTCATGCATAAGGAGCTCCAGTATGCACACTGTTGTTTAAAACTAATTTCCCATGTGCTCCTCTGCACAAAATAATGTCTCCTTCAAAGCAGTAGTGAGCAAGCCCATTCCTGGGATTATGTTCTAGAAGTGGAATCTGTAACGGGGAAAGTTATCCAAAGCGGGAGGGACCATGTGAGGAAAATACCAGTGTTGTCCTTTATCACCAGACTTTGCAAACAGCTACAGGGGTTTAACCCAGAGTGCCAGACTTATTCACAGGGACTATGTTCACTGAAGATTTAAGTAAGCAAAACACTAAATCTGCCTGAAATGCCATGACTTTGAATGTCTAAAATTCCTTTCCTGAGGATTTCTGAACAACAAATACTCAGTGCTCTTAAACTGACAAGGAAAATGCAAAAAGGAATCCACTTTTTGAATGCATTTCTAAAGATGCTTCATTTTCTTTCACGTCCTTTTACTTTCTGGCTCAGATTTATACAACATACTGTAGCCATCCTTTCTGCAGACCTCATCATGAGCAGTATTTTCTGCCTGTTGGCATTTAAGCATTACTGAGATGAAGGATCACAAATTCTTTCTTTTCTTTCAAGAGAAAGTTAAGAATCCCTACATAAAATCACCAGTAATGAAAAATCTTATCTGAAAACAGGCCTTGTTGTTTCAAGTTATCTGGAAGTAGGATATTTTGAATCCTAGTTCAGAAAAAAGGAAGGAAAATAATAATTTTGGATTGCATCGAAACAGAGTCATTTCAGAACTGGCTGGTGAAATAAAAATGTCTGAGATAAACAACTGCAAGATAAATTAGACACTGGATTTGACCTAAAATGCAATGTTGCTCCACCTTGAGCCTTTTTAGCCAATTTAATTTCCTAGAAAGTAAATATGAAGGAATTATCAAAACAAAAAGCTAAAATGTATTTAATTTTGAAAAAAAAAGAAGTGAAACAATTCATTTCCCTGAAAAAGCTTTTTTTTGTTTCCACATTCAAACTCAGCATCAATTCACAAAACATTTCAGCATTACTGAAGCTGCATGAGCTAGTAAAAGAAGTTTCTACCAGAATAATTCCCCTCACCTGCACGGGCAAAGTGCTTTCTTAGTGAGAAGAAAAGCGGAGCGGACAGAAGGGGGATGCAAATAGCGCAGAATAGCCTGAACGGGCAGGCCCTGTTCACCTTCTCTACTGAGGGTCCCTGGGGCCCAAGCCCTGTTTTTTGGCAGGGCTCTTAGGGAAAGTGAATCTGTCTGGGGCTCCCAGTGTATGTGGTGCACAGATGGAGGTGTCCTGAGCCAATGCAAGGAAGTCAAACCCTTTTGTTTTGAGAAAGATTTAATCTGGTGAGAGAGAGGCCTCCATACGGGTATTGAAGCAAGCAGAAAGTACTTTAAGTACTTTCCCATTTAGATCGCTTGTGTCTATTTAAGAGATATAAGATATCTTACATCTATAGCAATCAGAACACTGTTTTTTTCCTGTGACCACCTGCTGTTTATTAGTGGTACCTGAGACGCAGCCCTCACCCAGGACAACTCCAGAGAGCAGGACCTCCCCTCCTCTTTCTTCTGGGTTGTCTCCTTATGCTCCAGCAGCAGAGAGGCTGAGGGTCTTGGGTCAGAGGCCTCTGTGCCTTGGCACGAGGTACAGCTCTGATGAAAACTTCCAACTTCACCCCAAATTTCCAGACCACTTTGCAGATGATTTTCAATCCATGTTTCAGGATGCTTCTTTGTCTTGTGGTTTTGATTTTCCTGAAAGTCATGTTTGCCCTTTCTGCAACACCATTGCTAAAGAGATATTTGCTGCACTAATACAGTGGGGGGGAAATGTAAATGTTCCTGACCAGAAAAAAAAAAAAAAGAAGAAGAAGAAAAAAAAGATTCCCTAATCTTAAGGGCAGGATATCTTATCTCCAAAGCCTTATCTGCACATGAACTGGATAGCCTTGAATCGGGTTAATAATCTTAAAATGAAAATGCTTATTTCTGGAAAGAATAACCTGTCTGCAGGGGCATCTTCATACTAGTATGATGGAAACCATAAGAGTGTGTGTGGCAGTCAGCATAAGGCCTTTCTTCCCTATATAATTCAGCGGAGCCCTTCCAGTCTGTGTGTTTTGGCACCGTGTCACCGTTTAAAATGGCATATTGCTGCTTGTTTGCTCACTTCCCACGTATTCTGGGGATAGAAATGTTTTGGCATAGGACAAAGCAAAGAATCAACAACTTTAAAGCACAGATATTAGCACAGAAATCCTTCTGGTTGCAGTGACACTGGGCAGCAGGAGACTGGTTTTCAGCTAAACTACTGTTCTGGAGGGGCAAGTTCTGGCCAGCGAGCATCCATTGTCGTCAGTGAAAAGCAAACACATTTAGGCAGTTAGGAAGTCTTCATTCTGCTTTGTTCTGATTTGGCTGCTCTCCTTGTGCTTATTGCTGTCTGAACACGCTTAGGGGACTGACTCTGTGGATTACATGTACTGTAACACAATTACTTGTTTATTAGGTCATGCTTCTGTCGGGTGCTTTTTGCTCAGTATTGCACTGGAAGTATTTGCTGGTCTCAGGAAGGCAATGGCTTTGCTTGTTTTGGGCAGAAGAAGACAAAAGTCCTCAAAGGCAGAAAAGGCTGGGCTAGATGTTGTATCATTACCTTGAGAATGATGCAAATTTAAGGCACAGAAATTGCACTTGCAAAATATGTCTGTGTGAATTCCTGCCTTAAGGTAACTTTGCAAGCTGCATAGAAAGTAACTATTATGAGACTGGGAATGGCAATAAAAAAAGATTTAAATTGAGCTATATAACATGCTGTTTGAGGTGCATCAAAAGCATGCATTATCACAGGGCTATAGTTACACAGAACATACGAGGATTGCTAGTGACAGAGTCTGCCCATCCACTACTGGTCCTACTCTAATCCTGCTCTCTCTTCTTGCAGCCACACAGCTTCATCCCTTCTTTTGAATCCGCTCTGGCTCCCAGCCTCCATGGTGAATCAGTGCTAGCCTGGCAGAAGCTGCTCACCTGTTTTGGTAGGGCTACTTGTAGGTCAGCACAGGAATTTCAGTGCGTTCCTCTCTCCATCCCATGAGCCCTACAGTCGGTGCTGGAAGAGGCCAGGGGCTTTCACTTGGTGTCAGGAGGGAGGGAGGCTGGCAGAGGATGGTGCCTTCTCCTTTGGGGGCAGTGAGTTCGAAAGGTGTCAGAGCTCTGTTTTGTTTCTGCACCTGGAAGCTGTGTGAATTGTGCTCTATAACTGTGCAACTCAATGGAGTGCCTGCTCCCTGGTCATAAGAGAACTTACGTTTTCTGAGAACTTAATTCTTCTGAGAACTTAATTCTTCCATGCGCTTCACAGGGCTGCCTCACCCTTTTCTTCAGTAGAGCTTCTTGAGAAAGAAGCAAAACAGTTGGTTTGGGGGCACAGTGTTTACACCCTCACGGTGTGGTATATAGGTCTCGAGCAGCCAGCAGGCATGTTTAAAAAAAACGTAGGCTGGTGGCTCTTCCTCTGAAACCTGTCTGAGGCAATCCATCTGGTTAGAGAATTATTCATAGTTGTTCTTTTTCCCTTCGTTCCTCATTCCTGTGAATTTGCTGCGCTACTGCCTCTCCTTGTGTGAGCAAACCGGGGTCCAAACTGCAAGGTGAATGCTCAAGTAGATAGGGAAGAAGCTCAAAAATGCCATTAAAGTGAAAACCATAATGTGAGTATGTGCTGCTGCTGGCTCAGTACACCTATTTTTCTGCAGAAAGGTCACTCTTCTTATTTCAGTTACTGTAGCTACGCAGGATATTCCTCAAAACAGCAATACTTAACACAGTTACTGCTGCTTGTGCTGCTGTACCAACCAAACAAGCTCTGCTGCTAAACCAGTGCTATAACTGAGACTGAGGTATTCACCTGGGAGGCAACTCTCTGCAGTCTGAACAAGGCTTGTAAAGAGAACAGCTTAAACCTGCAAATGTGTATTTTTTTGGAAAGTCTATGTTCTGTTGAAAAGATTAATTTTGGACTTCTAGAACAGCAAAGGAGACTTAGCTATGTATCCTTCAGTAAAAAAGTATGAGAAAATCCCCATGTTCATCTTGGAAGATTTGAATATAAACTATTTGATTGGAGGTGACAAGAGTTTTTCTTGAGCAGTATTAGCTCCAGCTCTGATCCTTTTCAAATACAAATTTAATTAGTAAAGAACGAATGAAAAGAAATACAGAAAAGCTGCTACACGTACAAAATTACTCAAAACAGAATGTTTTCCATGGAGATTTTCCTTTAAGAGAGTAAATCAAGCACTTCTTAAATTCAAAGCTGCCTTTAGAGACCATGGCAGAATAAGGAGATTGGGTTGTTATCATTCATATTCTGGTAAAGTAGGCACCCATGTGCTAGGGTTGTTCCAAATAATTTAAAGGGAACTTTTAAAATACATTTACTTAGTTCTTTTACAGTTCTCTTAAAACCTTGCCCACTTCTGGTTTCATTATTTGTCAAAACCACAAAAAAATTATTTGAATTAACCACTTCCCCCTTACTAATTTTTCACCACTTTCTCTCTGACCTGAGCTTCTTTTAAATGTTGTATTAGTAGAGATTAACTTGCTGGTTCTGGCCTCTGTGCTCCCATTCTCTGAAAACCTGAGATCAAGAGAATTTGAGCTTGACACACCGTTTGGAGAAGAAACTGTGGAGGTGTCAGTGTTTTGTTTACCTGTGTTTTATTTTTGTCTATCGGTGTTCTTTTTTGCCTAGTTGTTTGTCATTGACAAGTCCTGCACAGTTTGTCAAGAGGGTTGCAGATGAGCATTGCTGTATGCTGGAAGTATGCACAGACAAAGTCTTGCAAAACAGTGAATTTATCTGCCCGTGGAAGTTCTCTGATGTCAAACTCAAACTTCTACAAATAAAATATATATTATTTAATTTGTATAGAGTGCCTAACAGATAACACCCCCAATTATGTATAGAATTCCTTAGATTTCTAGAAGAAAAGGAAAGAAAAATATAACAGATTTGACCTGAGATCAAATGAGAATGATTGCAGGGTTAGAAAAAAAAACACTTTTGTTCAGCCAGTCATATCAAATCCGTTGCTCAGTCCTCCAAAAGAAAACTCTTCATATGTGTGTGAGCTCTGCGTAACGTGCTGTGGAGAGAACAAGTAAGAACCAAGTCCCTCTGTGTCTTTCAGTGCCTAAATGCTTCCCGCTGTCTAGATCAAGAGGTGCTTTCATAACCCCCCATTGGGCTGCTCCCCACCCTGGCGTGGAGCTAAAGCCCCGAATGCCGAAGCGCCCTGCTGGGCAGCGTCACTCCGAAGGCAGTAGCGCGCTGGATTTCGGCAGATGAGCAGGCCGGGAGCCTTCCCCTCATGGCAGCAGGTGCTGGGTGAGAGGATGTAGATGCCCTGCGTCAGGAGTAGGAGAGGGAATGGGCACAAAGAGTCCCTGGAGAGGCCCAGGTTGGCCTGCGCTGGGGCAATGCAAGCCCCTTAGTCTCTGGGCCAACCAGGGGGTTTTCATGAAACCGCCTCAGTCCTCCTGGAGCTGTTTTGCTAGTCAGGAGCTTTGCTGATGGCCAGAGTCCCAACACACGACGCTTCCTCTCAAGCATCATAGCGCTTCCAAATGTGAGATACTTTTCATCCTGAACTGCAAGAAGTTCTTAAGTTTAGAGTCATAGAGTTTAATGGCAGTTCATGAAGGAGCAGCTGGTATTAACATGGAGGTACAGTGCTTCTAATATGACTTATTTGAAGCTATGTCTGGACCAATGTGCAATTATGAGAACGTAATGCATGGAATACTTTCTTCAATTTATTCTTTAATCTGTGGTCTAGCAACTGGTCTGCTCTTCCATAACTTGGTGTGCTATAGTTTGTGGCGTAAAAAGGAGGGAGAATTTTCTCTCTCTACAGAGCACTTACCTTAAAAATTTATGTTGGATTAAAATTAATTATCCTCAGTAAATCCCTGGTCCCTCCTTTGACTGTACAAACGATTAAAGAGAGCAACTGATATAGGCATTTAACTTCACGATGACTGCATTAGTCCATCAGATCCTGCTCAGCCAGGATTCTAATATTGCTGCTAATAAAGTATGAGTTGGGAAATGCGTGACAGCACAAATACATTCCCACACTTGACACAAAGAAAGTGTGGCTAAGGTTAATCATAAGGAAGTTTTAGTTAATCATAGCTCCAGAGTGAACCACAGGCAATGTACATAAATTAGAATAATATGAGGCAATTTTCAGCCCCCAAACCCTGAAATTTTATGATTATCTTCCTGTAAGACTGCAATTTGTAATTTGCACTATAATTCCTTCAGCTGTCTTTTTGCTGCTGCTGTGCACAATCAGACACAGCATTACTGTGTCATTAAAGAAACAATTATTCAAACAGCAGAACTAATAAATGCCTTCTGCTAGATACAGAATTTAACCAGAAAACACAAATAGACCTTTTACATCAATTCTGGCTAGAATTAACTGTGACATTTAATGTCATCCACGCATTCATGAATTGCCACATTGTCACTATAAGCCACGGGATGGAGGAAAAAAAAAGGCAAAAAAAGAGATCACTGTAGCAAAAGCAAAATTATTCACAAGAGTGAAGAAACTTTGGCTTTTTAAAGATGTTTCACAAAGGCTCTAAAATTAGCAAATATCGAATCCCACATGAATCCCACATTTGAGTTTGTAGGATTGAATATGAAAAGATAATATGACCAAGGCTCTTTTTTTAAGGTACAGTACAAGTTTGTATTTCCTACTTATTCACACACCTCCTGTTCAAATTTGGACAGCTCATACTGCTCTTGTATGCCTCCTTTTTCCTCAGGCTTATAATATTTTACAATAATATTTAACAATCTCCTAAGGGAATTGGAGGCAAGTTAATAGTGTGTGTAGCGAATTTGGGGATACTCTGGATGGATAGGGCACCACCACTGCTAAGATGGAAAATGGGAACTTGTGTAGCAAGAATAGCCTTTTTTTCTCACATTTGCCAAATCAAAAAGCAGATCATGTGAGATTCTTAACTGGTTTAGAGCTAGGGTGCTGGTACAAAAGAAGATGAAATTTCAGTAGTATAAAGTAAGTAAAGCAAAAATCAAAACACCCGGGACTTCTTCCCTTGCACTGTTTCTAAGTTCTTCCCTAGGAAGAGAGTGAGAGAAAATTCGATGCGTGGGGCACATGGTAATTACACTGCTTTGTTTTATCCGCTGTGGAAGATGCTCAGATGTGGCCAGCACTACTGACCTATAATAGTATGAAGAGATGAGGAAAAAGGGATGAGGGAAAACAGGACAAAAGTATCTTCAGATTGAGCCCAAAGCTGCTTCTTGAGTTGCAACAGTTGCAGGGGCGATGTTAGTAGCAAGATGCAGATGCCCATTCCTTCCCTCCAGCCCTATTGCTTCATCTCAGTGTTTTTCCTTGTCCCTGTCCCCTGGTCAGATGATTATTGAGATGTTCTCGCAGCAAGTATGGGATCTTGCTGTAACTGAGCGTATCAGGGAGGTATAAAAAGTGATGAGCTGACCTTGGTGTCCTTGTTCCTGTTCATACAGGCATCAACATGTAGACTGTCTGGTGGAAACTTCTCTATGCTTCCTGGGAACCCTGAACTAGCCCAAAATAGAGGAAATCCCCCCATGCAACTTACTCAAAGTCGACAGTACCCTTTTCTCCACCCAACTCAAAAGTGTTATGTTCCATCATATTTGAGTACTTTTAAGTCCAGTCTTGGTTCTAGGGAAGCTGGGGCTGAGGTGCAGTAACAACAGAAAAACCTTGGGAAAATGGGTGGAAAAATGTAAAAATAGGTAAACCTATCCAAATGTAAGTAAAACTGAGACAGGCAACCCAAACAATTATGGTGAGCTGCTGTAAAATCTGCTTCAGATATAAAGACTTTTAGAAGGCAATTGTAAAAGGGGAAGATGGCCATAATGCCCTTTTTCAGAATTCATAGTTCATCTATTTTGTACCTGCATTTTATATTTTGGCAACAGGAGGAGCAGTATCTCCTTTCTTTCACAGAAGAAACAAGAAGTCATTTTTTAACAGAGATTTTTTTTTCTGAAATTGCTTTTTAAACAGTACTGTAGAAGACCCAAAAAAGAAGGTTTACTGTAATTGTCTTGGGATTGCTAAGTTGCCCAGCTAGGATGTAAACACAAGTTGTCAGCTAAGGCCTTGTAGGGAGCCTTGTGGTCAGATGCTGAAAATGTGCCAGATGTTGACTTCAACCTGTATGGATAGACCAAGTTGGGGCCAGAATCCTTTCTCGGATGTTAAATCATTTTAGCCGGAATCCAAATGTTTTGTTTCAAGCAGTTTTTAAGATTGTTACTTTAAAGATTTTAGGTAAAAATATCTCTTAATGCTATTTGAAATTGCAGGGAGTCCAAATGTTTTAAAAGGACCTTTTGGGCCAGCCTCTCCTTGATCTGTCCCCAATTCTCCCTGTGAAGAGACCACTAGAAAGGCAGTTAGTGTAAATGAGCAGATGGGCTGGCAACCCATGTTGTACATGGAACGTGGTGCATGTCTTCCAGACCAAACACAAGCTGACTTGCGCTTTCCCAATGAATTGAAAGAATAATCTTGTTTTAAAATATGCTTTTACATACCTTTCCATGCCTTTATACACCTGTGGCCATAAGCGTTTGTAGTTATAATGCTATTTTTTTCAAAGCAGGCAGATCTCTTCTGAGGATGACTTTGGTTATTCGCAAGACAAAGATTTTGCTAAAAGGAAGTTGAGTTTGCTGCAGGAAGATGCAGCAAAGAGAAGTGTAATACTTCCCACCACCGAACAGCTGTCAGTGAGGTACTAAACAATCCTTCAGAGATGTCCTTGTGATACCCTATGGCAAGCTCGTACCCACCGTGCAACTAACTCATTCTGAGTAATTCCTATGCAATGGAATCTCGAACATCTTCAACAAGTGATCTGAAGACGAGGCACAGCAATTTTGCAGCATCCCCTCTGCAGCAGTTTCCTGTAGCAACTGCTCAGTGTTGAACCAATGGAGTTCCATTGATGCCTAAAGATGAATAACCTACTCCAATTAGCCATACTTGCAACGCAAAGCATTTGGCACCACTTAAGTATAAAACCTCCCTAAACACTCCAATTTCATCTATAGTTCAGTTCATGCCATGTGTATGTGGAAGTGTAATATTTGTATAAATGAAACAAGCAGGTAAAATGAAATACTACCTCTGCTTCCTTCCCCTTCAAGGGAAGATGGTCAGTTTCAAAAGGCTCCAGTTTTGCTGATGCTACAGCCTGCTCTGTGCAGCCAAAGCAAGTGCATGGTGGCACCTACGATGCTCGTAGTCTATTCCAGCCAGCTCCAGCAAGGAAGGGGAAACTCCAGTAGGCAGAAGACCTGCAAAAATGGTGGTTAATGGTTAAACTGTAGGAGAAAGTTGAAGTCACAAGAGCCAGTTGGACTCCTTTAATTTTCCTCTCCTAAATTAACACTTACAGAGTTAGCTGCATAGCCTATACTTTGGATAAGATGCTACGTGAGAGGTAGCAAGGGAAAGAAATGCCAAACATAAATTTCATTTGTTCAAGGGCTACACACAGAGGTGTCTTCTGAGACTCTGAGGCTAATATTCCATAAAGTTATGGTAAATATACAAAGGACACTCTTCAACCTGCGTAGTTTATCTTTCTGTATTCAAAGTAACAATGGGTACAGCACCTCCTTGTATGAGGTGCCCCCAACACACATCATATTGCAGGAATCCTTTAATTTTTCTTTTAAGAAAAGAACAAAACGAAACAAAAGACCTTTCAAAAAGAGGTCTCTTACTCGTGCCCGCTGTCTGCCGCCAGTTTCTCATGTGCTCTACAGAACTTCAAAGCGAAACGGCTGGTGGAACTCAGCTGCCTTCCAGCTTCGGGGAGAAGTGCTGAGGAAATTCCCACTCCTGCAGTCACAGTTAGGGCTACTTCTAGATAAAACCCGAACAGTTGAATTGCTCTGGTGATTAGGCATGTCTAAAATTAAGTTTCCAAAGTCTCTCTTCAGCGGACAAGGATTGTTTGGTACCTCTGCTATACAGGTTGTCTGCTTTAGACTGGCAGCAAGAAGCTTCTATGATTTATTTGCCTTAATTCGTGCAGACACATGTACAAACACTGATCTGTTGCCTGGTACTGTTCTTGCTTGTTGACATTCCTACCGTGGATTGGCAAAATGCCTGTTCATGATACAGGGCATGTTAAAATGGATTGATACAGCTTGTTAGCTTCTCTTCATGCCTGCAAGTAATTGAGAGGAGGAGAGGGTAGAGCTTTCTATAGAAAACGGCAGATACCTTAAACTAACGACATCATTAGCTCACTGTATCTTAGTAATCTGTTTGAAAGAACACAGAGTGCATTTGCACCTTGACCTGCTTTTAAGGTAACTTTTCCATGTGGTTCCAGAAGCTTAAAGCCTTGTAAAACTTCAAAATGCCATTTCTTCAGCTTTCATCGCACAAGGTGAAACGTTCCTATATATAAACAGTAACAGATGTATAAAAACAAATAAATAAAACCTGGTAGCTTTGCTCAGTGAAAAATTAAAATGGCATTTTTTTTTCCCTCAAAGCTGTTCACAGTTTAACCCAAATTGAACAGCCAGTCCCTATTCCAAGCGCTAATATTCAGACAAAACCTTCCTCCTTCCCTCCACCTCAGCTGAAGATAGCAAAATATGTCATGTTGTATTTTTTGTTTTGAAACTCCACTAAAAAGAAAGCAAAATGCATGGCTCAACTTCCTTTTATTATCTTTTTTTTCTTCAGAAAAAGAAGCCTCTGAGGTGTAATCTCCAGCCATCTTCAGGTTCAGGTGTAATCCACATAGCTCTGTACACTCAAGGCACACTAAGCCAGGATTGTAGTCCCAGTACCCTTCTTTCTAATCAATGGGAAAATAAGTAAATTGCAGTTCTGAGGGGTCCATTTCCCAATGAGAAGCCTAAAGTTAAGTGGGACAAGTTGCATGTCCAGCCTCTACAGCACACTCAACATGGAGGAGCTGTTTACACTGCTGCAAACCCTGCTGGCTGTACCAAGGAACATGGTTATAACGCCAGTTAATATATTTCACATGAGACATTAATTTACTTTTGAGTTTTCAGCAAGTCATAACTCTCAATCATTACTCTGCAGAAGAGATTTGTGCTTGGATGCAGTTTTCTGAATTGCTAGCCAAGTTGCTTACGTCGACTGCTGTCCTACTCGCTCGAGTCGTGCCCCACTACCCCATAACCACAGCTACTTGCCCTGGCGCCCCACACTCCTCCAAGTGTATTTTCCGCTCCCTTTTCCTCTCACTTAAGTCTTCAACCTGGTCAGCCAGAAGATCAAGCAGGACGGTAACAGCCAAGCCTCTTCTCTCAGCACAAGGATGAATCTGGATATCTCTCAGAGGAGTCACTGGCAGCACAAGGGGCTCTAGTTCTACCTTGTATCTTAGTAAGGCAACAAATTAAAAAAAAAAAAAAAAAAAAAAAATATACCAAATCCCTGCCTCATGTGGAAGCGAAGAGTGACTCTTCCCTTTACAGAGGCTGCTTGGCTATAGTTACAGCACAAAAAAGCCTTACTCCTGAACTTTTTAAATTAGGTATTGACCTTTACACAGTGACCACAATAGTATTAGTCTTTCCAAAGTCAGAGATTTCTAGTTGTGTAGCAACAGGCTCAGGACGATATTTTAAGTTTTAGCAACTCCACTCTCCCAAGTCCTTATTTAGACCTACTTTGCCATTAAAAAATATCAGCCTTGTCTTGATTTGCTTTGAAGTGAACTGTTTGAGAGTGTGTAGCTGCCAAAGAAAAATGTTACTGTCCTAAGAACAGCTCCACTGTATTGTTTCCAGTTTCTTTCCGTAATGTTACATGGTTATCAGCCAACTTCATGATAAAACAAAACATTATTTTTCAGGCCAATATGCAAGTGGTGGCCAAGTACATGCTATACAGGAGTAGACTGAAGCAAGAACAATTCATGGGCACTTTTTATTTCAGTAAAACTAAAGTTTACAGATTCTTAACTCAACCAAGCATTCAGACAGACACCCATAAAAAGTCGTATTTAAAAAAACTGTCAGGCTTCCAGGCCTCTATAATATTTCAGGCATAAGAGACAATAAAAGATATCTAAAGTTTACATTACAGTCTTGCTGCATTACACACTATCACAGAAAGTGAATAAACACATCCAGTAACTTCAAGTGAACTATTAAAAAGACACTAGTAAGTGCTCCATTTTTTTTGTACCAAACAATTTTATTTCAAATTCACATATTTCTAGGCAACTTATCCAAAATATCTGACTCAATAGTACCTTCAGACTGTAAGTATTCTGAAAAGGGCATCAAGCTTCCCCTGTCCCCAAACAAAATTTAAGTTTTAGCTCATATTATAAAAAAGTAACTGTGTGGAATGTGATGAGTCAAAATGTGAAAACAAAGTGCTTCAGTACCACAGCGCAAAGGGATATTAATGGTTACCTAGCTATTTGTCAATATATCACAAATAGAAGTCAAATTTTTTGTATTTCGGACTTGGCATCACTACACCGCACCTTGCAAAGACCTTTGAATGGTCATGGCAAAGTCCCATTCATAGCTAAAGATGAAATGGTTAGAATGGAGCAAGATTTTCACTTTGATAGCTCAAATAACGAGTTATAGTGATGCACCTTTTTAGTAGTTTCCAAATTCTAGTAATAATTACCAAGTCCAACTGTATTAGGTAAGACAAAACTGTGCTCCAGTTAGTCTTTCAAAATTTAAAGTGTGCTATATTCCAACAACCCAAAGCATCCAACTGGCAGATTATTTCCTCAAGCCCCATCAGCTAGACAAGACTGAGTATTTTGTGCAATTCTTTGCTATCTGCATGTGAAGAGATCAACACGTGACACTTTTAATATGAAAAAGTTATGAACTTCCAATGCAGAAAGTTACTTTAACAGAGTCTGGAAGTGGTGGCATGGAATATGCGCTCAACTGAGAAGCACCTCACTGAAGAGGGCTCAAGCTGCAAATGCCTTTATAGAACCATAAAAAGCTATTAATTTTCTGCAGTGAACAGCATTTAAGACATATAATTCTCTTCTCTGTCACCAAAGAATCAGCTCTGCGGTGCCATGTACACTATTTTTCCCCTTTCAGACACTCAGGTGTAGTACCAGTTTACAGCTTAAACAGGAAGGGCTGGGGGAAGATTTCTGGTCCTGCCCCACAGACATAAAGACAAAAAGTGCTTTGCGAGACTGACTGTATCCAACGCATTTGTAGCAACCAATCTAAAATGAAGGCACATGACATTTATATTATAGCTATAAATTATAAACTGAAGCTGAACCTCTGCATAATTTCTAATCTTTGCATGAAAGCACTTATGCAGAAATTTTGGTGTGTTTTTTCTTGTACTTTCTCCAGAACTAGGTAAGTGTTGCTTGCACGCCTGTACAAATACTGTCGCTTCTTAGAATTTGAGACAAAGTGCAGAAATTGGAAATGTACCTGCATGGGAAATCTGAAACCAGTGAATCCCCTTCCTCTGGCACTAAATTTAAGTCAATGGCAACAGCTTCTGCTTTGAAAGTGCACAACTCCCAGAAGCAGCTTCCCTGTGTAGCATCCTAGAGCTTGTGGCATAAACGCAATCAGTGTGTCAAACTGGGATTTTTACCTATCAAAGTCCACCTGTTTTTGGTTATTTACCTGACAGACATACACACGCACTCTGAGGAAGTGCAACTCAAAACACGCTTTGACAAAAAAACTGAAATTGAAATTGGCAGCACCTTGGGTGATGCATGGGTGAACGTCTGTCTTGGGCAGCACTGGGGATGCAGGCTCAGCTCAATACCTCCTTCCTAAGGAGCGGCGAGCTCGGATACCGATCTGCCTCCTGGGCGTCCCTCGAATTGCTACCTTCAAAGCGGAGAAGTGAGATTCAAGTGGTCGGAAAGCTTTAGCGGACAGATCATCAATCAGGTTCATCAATCAGATTAAGACTTACTAGGCTGTCAACCAGCAGTTCAAAGTCCTGCTGATTTACTTCTCTAGAAATACCAGTTTAAAGGAACTCAAACTCCACTGCCGTCATTAACTGGGACGTGTCTGATAGTGCGTTAGCTCAGTAGGCTGGGCAAACAGGAGCAGAGTTTAGAGGTGCAGCCGTGTGCCTTGCGCCTTCTGCTCCTCACGTGCTTTTGGTTTTTCTGCACAAAGCCAGCCAAGGGAAACGAGAACACAAGTCACCAGTGAGCACACACCTGCACTGCCGCGTTACAGGACTGCACCAGAGCTTCACAAAGGATTCATGCAATGGGTTTCTGTGCTCTTCTCTAGACAAACAGAACGACTTTCACACGTAACACACACGACACAGCCTTCTGGTTTTAAATGCAGTAAGTTGTACAAACAACATAAACAAGAAATGACCAGACTTCAGGAAATCAAACTGTGCTAGGTCTGGCACTTGAGAATTCACAGTGATTAAAATAAAATCGCTTTGCCTACGACAAAACATAAGATACCAAATATATATAAAAAGACTCTTTGCTTACATTATCGTGTATTAGTATTCCAACAGAAATAAGCAAGTTCAGTAGTACCGCAGACAGCAGAGACTTCTGCATGTTTAACTCTATTCATTGCAGTGCATTTTTTTTAATACAGGTTATGTCCAATTGGGAAATTTTCAATGCATAAAGTCAATACACGTTCCAAGTCTCTGCTGGACTCTGGAACTAGGATTCCTGCAGGAAACCGTTTATCTACCATCTCATTTCGGGTACCCAACTCCACACCATGCCAAGTGGTATTGCTGTTAGAAGGAGACTTTAAAAGCACACTTGCATACTGCTGAGGTGTTCTGCAACAGCCAGCTGTTCCTGGGTAGTTTATAGTACCGGATGAAAACATAAGAGTAGAGAAAAACTGTCGTTCTCCTTTCCTCCGCTCGCCCATCGGCGATCCACAGGCGCAGGCGAGTGCTGCCGACGGGAGGAAGAGCAGAGCCTCCGCGCACCGTGGCGCCTCCGAGCGCGCCCGCTCCGCTCGCTCCAGCGCTGGGGGCCCGGTCGGGGCGGCCGCGCGCTCGGGAGCTGCCGCAGCCCTGCTGAGCGCCCCGGCACCTGCGGCGCAGGCAGGAACCCCCACCGAGGGCACGTGGGTCTGCGGGAGCGCCCGCTCCCGCCTGCCCCGCCACCCGGGCCTCCTGCTGCCACCGCCTTATCCAAACACATTGGACTTGGGCCTGAGCTTGAAGGACGCCTTGAGGGACTTCTCCTCCTGCTCTTCCTCCTCGGCGTCGCCACGGAAGGAGGGCGTGTTGTGGATGATCTGGGTCCTGAAGCGGATCTTGTTAAGCCGGGGCTTCATCCGCCCACTGCCCGAGGCTTTCCTGGTCATCTCCTTGCCCTTGCCCGGTACCGCGGACCCTTCGGCGCCCTCGGCCTCCTCCCCCGTGCCATGGTGGTGGTGCTGGTGGTGGTGGTGGTGGGAGAGCCGGTAGCTCATGAGGTTGGAGGGCAGCACCTTGGAGAGCCTCCACCGCCCGCTCCCATTGCCAGCGGCCCCTTCCTCCTCTTCCTCGTCCCCCTCCTCGTCCAGGGCGCCCACGAGGCTGCGCATGTCCCCCGGCGTGCCCTGCTGCAGGTACTGCGCCGCCTTGCGCCCGCTGTAGTCGCGGATGTCCACGTCGGCGTCGTAGGCGCCCACCAGGAGCTTCACGACCTCGGTGCGCCCGTGCATGGCGGCCAGGTGCAGCGCGGTGTAGCCGCCGCTCGTGCGCGCATTGATGTCAACGGGCAGCCGGTGCCGCTGCGCGAAGTTCACCAGCATGGCGAGCAGCTCCTGCCGCCCGTGCTTGGCGGCCCAGTGCAGCACCGTGAAGCCCGTGACGAAGTCCCGCTTGCAGAGCAGCGCCGGGTCGCAGCTCAGCAGCCCCTCGAGGCTCTCCCAGCGCCCGTCGGACGCCGACAGCATCCACGCGTGCTCCAGCGGGTCCAGCGCCACGGCGCCCGCCGCCTCCTCCTCAGCCGACGACGAGGCCACCGAGGCGCTGTCCGACTCGCCGCCGCCGCCGCCGCCGCGGG
>VWPW01007322.1:54355-79660 GCA_013389825.1 Crypturellus undulatus | reverse complement strand
GGTGTCTGCTGTCATCATTCAGCGTGCTTTCAGGCGTCATCTTTTAAGGCAAAAAGTCAAAAAAGTTTCATGTATGTTCAATCAGGATAAAGATAAAGATGAGGATGATTTACCTATGAAAGAAGATGTGATTATGGATAAACTAAATGAGAACTCCACCCCAGAAAAAACAGATATGACCCCATCCACCACATCTCCCCCATCCTATGATAGTGTAACAAAGCCGGACAAGGATAAATATGAGAAAGACAAATCAGAGAAGGAGGATAAAGGTAAAGACAGCAGGGAAACTAAAAAGTAACAGAGAAATCTGTTTGTAATAAACTGTTTACAGCATGAGAAAGTCACATATTTGTGTCACCAGGACTCCTGTAGGAGGTACATGCCAAACTGACAGTTTTTACATATATAAATATATATATAAATAATTATATATATATATAAAAGGTCAGTGCCTATAACCAGACAGTGACCCCTCCTCATCAAACTGCAGCTCTGTAAAACAGGGTAACATCTTGACAGGAGGTTGTTGTTTTTATTACCAGCTGACACTGCTGAAGGGAAGACAAAATGGCCAATCAGACTGTAGGGACCAGTTAAAAAAGGTGCAAACCTATGAGTATCTGTGTTCAACATGAAACACTCAGTAAAATAATTGTATCCACTGTTTGCATTTCAACAGCCACATTTGTCATATTTTTACAAAAATCAGTGTTGGTGAACTTATCATTTTTTTAATTCACAGGTTGTTTACTATTATATGTGACTATTTTTGTAAATGGGTTTTATGTTGGAGAAGGGGGTACGAGAACCAGGTGTTCTACTCTCGGCTTCTCTCTAATGTACAGACCGAAGTGGTTGCATGAAGGCATGCTGCACTTGTAGTTCATGCATGGAGAAACACGATGTTGCACAAAGCAAACGAGTCCAACTACTTCCACGTTTCAGGGTGGCTCTATATTTTGAGGTGCTTAATAACAGTATCCATCTAGTATCTCATCCAGAGAAATCTTAATGTGCCTGTAAAGTCCCATAGAGTCTACAGTAATAGAACAAATGTTTTATTTTTTCATAAGTCATTAACCTGTGGTTGAATAAGCTCTGCATAAAAATCTACTGGGGGAAAATAAAGCCCATTTTAAAGTATTCTTCTGTAGAAAGCAGCTTGGGAAATTACATTTACCAAAACCGCACAAAACAAAATGATTATGAAGTTGTTCTGCTTCACCCTGCAGTATCGTTTAGCCATCTTCTGCTCTCAGCAAGGTTGACATTATATGTGTTGATAAAATAGTATCATCAATGTAAATAGTTATTTTATCCTGTGGTGCATGTTTGAGCAAACAAATAATGACCTGTGCACAATATTTATTGCATCAAATATGTACCACAATAAGTGTACTTTGCAAGCTTTTAACAGCTAATATGAAGTATTCTGTACCATTATAGATAGTTTGGAAGCTATCACTGATGCATGTTTATCTTGCTTCTGCTGCTGTAATTTTACTCCTTCCACTGTTAAAAGTCTAATATGGGAAGCCATATCTCAGTGGTTAAGTGAAAAAAATTGTTCCATCAATCATCCTTCTTTCATGACATCAAGCAATAGTTTGCAGCTATTTAAGAGCTTCTTGCTTTGCATACTAAAATTTTAAGTGAACACTGTACGGTGTATAGACAGACTGTACAGGGTATGTTGCAAACTGCTTAATCTGTTGAAAAATACATGGATAGAATTTTCTAAGAAAGTATAAATATTGTAAAAATATCATTTTATTTTATTTTTCAGCATTTTGTACATAAAATAAGAAATGAGAATTATCTTCAGGTTGATGTCACTGTCACTTTTGTTACTTTCTATCCATAGCACTTTTTAATTCAAGAACTTCACAAAATAAGAAACAAAGGAGATAATGGGGTAGCTTTAGGTTTCTGCTTTTTTATTAGTACTGTATTTTTGCACACATTTTAATGTGAAATAAGTTTCAAATTGAGTCCAAAATGCACTTGCTTCCAAATAGATATAACTTGTAATTGAAATGTGGTTGGGAAGACTTGTTTAAAATTCTAGCACTGCCTGCATCAGAAGTTTCAAGATAGTCTTTTTATTCATGAAATCTTTACCAGTGTTTGTTTACATAGACTATTCTTATTCTTGTTGATTCATGCTGCACTAGAACTGTTCTAAATATAATATGGGATCCACGATGGTTTTTCTTTTTCCACAGGAATTAACTAGCAAACTTGTATAATTGAGCACATCAGGACATTTTGTGTTTTTAACACAAGCAAAATTTGATGTTGATTCCTCCTTTTACAAAAATAATGACTTGTGTGTCGGTGAACTGCATGCAGGAAAATGCTATTACCATAAAGAACAGTAAACCACATTACAGTTGAGCCAAAAGAATAAAGACTTCATTTTTTATTGTATTTAATTGGTCTGTCGTCGTTTTCATTACTAAAAGCTATTGGTTATCGAGAGGTGCTATGAAAACATGATAAATGAAATATTAGAAATCAGGAGTAGTGATTAAAAGTAATTATAATAATAGAAGTGTTAAAACTAAAAAATATTCTTTCAATAATATCTATATTTAATTTGATTGTATTTACTTTCTGCAGGTGATTAATCCTATCTGAAGTCATTATGTACTAGAATAATGTTCATACACATGATGTTTAAAACCCTTTTTGATACCAGGTATTCTGAAACAACTAGAAAAGCAGATGTTAGAGAAAATAACTTGCTACACTGCCTGCAAACCAGTATGTATAAACTCAGTGGTATTTTACATTTGAAGTTAAGAATTCTCTTCATGTTGTAAGGAACACTTTGTATACTATACAATTTTTGAAGGCATGAGGGTATGATTGAAGTCAGTGGAAACACTAATGGTAGTTTTGATAAGGCATCAAATCTATAACATTTTTGTTCGCAATTCACAATAAAAGTTTAGTACAAGTTCCATACTATGAAAAATATGAAAAACAAACTTTTATGGTAAATTTATAGGCAGCAGTTTTCACTGTACTGAGGCTCTCATTGATGCACATGTCTGTGAAGTGCTACGATCAAATAGAGGCAGATGCAGAATGGCATCGCAAGAGTCCTCGCACTGGAACTGAGGAAAATTTTTCAATCAGAATAGAGATGTGAAATACACATTTACTGAAGCACTATGAGATTCCTGATATAAAAACAACAGAAAGGTCATGGAGAAAGTTAGGTAAATTTAACCTGTATTTTATTTTTCTGTATTCTGTTAGATGCTTACAAATTCAGAGGCTCCCTATTGAAGAAATGTTGGCAGAGGGAGAGACTTAAATGAATCAATTTTACCATGTGTCAGTCTTGTTATGCAAATTACCTAGCCTCACTTGACAGAATCTATGAAGAGATGCTTGAAAATAGGTCGAAAAATCCATTATATCAAAGTATTTCTTGCTTCTTCTCGAGCTAGGCTCCTAAACTCCACCATACAAAGCATTTTTTGTATATTTGACAAAGAAATTGTCATAAGGCTACTTTATGACTATGACGTGATTATCTTCTCAAAGCATTAAAGAAACTGTTCATTTACACTTTACATTGCAAAGTGGTCTCTGATCCTCTAAAATGTTAACACTGTTTCTGAAAAAAATGTATCATTTGAGACACTAGAAGAGCCAGATATTTAGGCAGCAATCGGATTAGAGTGCTGTCTCAAAGGAGAAATTTGTCTAAGTGCCCAATAACTCCTTTAGGGTTGGATACATGAAAATTAAAAGCCAGAAGAATGGATGCAGTCCTAAATAATCATGCATGTTACACCGTATCTCATCTACATGAAGAATCATACCATGCCTTGTGACGCTACCCTGGATTTGTGCAGACATGCCTCTATGAACTATTAGGCAGAATAACCTCCCAAATCATGAATTGAGCTTATAAATTTTAGCTTTGGATGTGGACCAGAACAAAAGCTCCCAAATGGCCTCTGCTCAGAACGGGGCAGTAGGGTGGCTTCCTTCACCTATGCAGAATGTGCAACCTCTAATGGCCCGTTGAGATCACTTAATCCAGGTTTGGTACGTCAGTATTACCGCAGTTAGAACTTTTATCATTCCGCCTACTCCTCCAAAAAAAAAAAAAAAAAAAAAAATCCAAGAAAAGAAGAGAGGGGAGAATGGAGAATTCCACAATGTCGCTATGGAATTTATGGCTGTTTGGTTTGTTTTGTGGAGGGAGAGTCATTAAATTCAGGTAACTGAAGAGGTATGTATGAATTAGACTGTTCAAAAATAATCCGTATGCTTCTTGAGATGATTTATACTTAACAGTACAAATAATAATAAAAAAATTCAAAACGGACGATTTTTTTCCTTTCCTTTTTTTTTCTTTTTTTAATTGGTCCTTTCCCCCTTTTTTATTCTATAGCTGCAGATTTAGTAAGGACACGCAACTGTGCGCTACAAACTAGTCATTTACAGCTGCATCCGTCCCTCATGGACACGCACAGGTTTTGCTCAGACCATCAGGGGAGGCTGCGAAGGGAGCTCTGTTCCGCGCCGGGCCAGGCCCGCCCGCCCGCTGCGCTGATCTAGGCCGGGCCGGCTGCGCGATGCCGCCTGCACGGACGTCAGAGGAGCCGCCGAGCAGCGGCGGCCGCGCCTCTCACCGCTCTTCCTTACGCCGCGGCGCACCGAGTAGCTCAGCCGCAGCGCCGCCCCCTGCCTGGGCGGTACTGCGGAGACGGGCGGCGGCGCTCGGCATGGGGCTGCCGCAGGGAGCCGCCTCGCGGGCGGGCAGGTAGCGACAGCGCGCTGCGAGCTGGCGGCGCCCCGTCGCCTTAGACCCCTCGGTGTCTGTAGCCGCCCGGCCCAGGTAAGGGGAGCGAGGGCTGGCGACCGTGCCCAGGGCCGCCGCTTTTCCGGAGCGGGGGGGCGGCGCGAGCCCAACGGCAGGTGCAGGGTGGGTGGGGGCCCGGCGCGAGCCCAACGGCAGGTGCGGGGGCGACAGCACGAGCCCAACGGCAGGTGCGGGGGCAGGGGAGGGGGACGCGAGCCCAACGGCAGGTGCGGGGGCGACAGCACGAGCCCAACGTCAGGTGCGGGAGGGACACCGGCCGAGGCAGTGGTGACGGCCTCCACAGGCTGCTGAGACGGCTGAACGCCAGGGAGGTGCCGCCGTCAAGGTCTTCCCGGTGGCAGCGCGGAGGTGGACACCCTTCCCATTATTGGTATTATTTTAACTGGCCCTATAGTGCTGGGCGCTACAGGCAGTGTGGTGGGTAGTTGGGGTGCGCACGCCTCAGCGGGGGCCCCGCAAGTGCGTTGCGCATCTATCATCGTGGTGTGCGAAGCTGGCAGGCGAGCCCGCGCGTCAGGACTCCGCGCCCCAAGGCGCCCACGGCACGCGCAGCTCCCGACTGCAGCAGGGTCGGCAGTCCCGTGGCGGCTGGCCTCGCTGCGCAGGTGCTGCTGCCATCCTGCATAACTGCAGCTGGCTGCCAAGATACTGGGGTATAGGGGAAACATGCTGTGGATTTGCCGCCTGTTCCAGTGATGTTTCTGGAGAAAGTACGTGCTGATGCTAGGTTGTGTGAGCACAAACATTTTTATTTAAAAATCTTTATTATTATTTTATTTTACCTAGGGAGATTTCTATGTAAGGCGCTCTTCAGAAACTGTCTTATGCAGCAAATTCTCGAGCAACAAAAAAGTTGTAGGTACTTTTCTTTACTTGAAACACCTTTCTGGTCTAGGTGAGAAAGATGAGCTATTTTGGAAGAGTGTTTGGGGTAATCTGGTAGAGCTAAAATACACAGGCTGGTTCAGGTTGAAGTTTTCTGTGTTCTTTCATTCATACTGGTGAATTAGTCTTCCCAATTTTGAAGTGCAATCATTAAACTTGAGGATATGCCGAAGTAAGTTTTTCCTTTTTAGTAGATTTTTGTTTCTTACTGTATTGTTACTCTAGTTTTATTTCACAAAATCTCCAGTAGTAGTTGAGGGTTGGGAGAGAATGACTGATGTAACAGCACAATTACGATATGCCACAGTTGTTTGATATGTCAGCTATTGTGAATTGTAATTTTGAAACAAAAACCTTCCTAAAGATGATACAGGATAAAGCACAGGCTAATTTGGTACTTGTGACACTGCCAGACAGCTCAGTCATAGAAGTGGCAGCTCTCTTTAGCCACAGACAGATGTTAGGCTACAATCAACAGCACGGATGTCATCCATTGATCTGTTTGCTCAAAGTGGAGAGTAGAGTGAATGGGACTGAACTATGCTTGTTTTATTTTTTTTTAAATAACTGAATAGGGTTGGAGAATCCCCTACAGATGGTGGGTAGTGACTAATTTAGAGAAACAATGGGTCAGAAAAAAGCAGAGTTGTATGTCCCTGACAGTGACAAAGATATCTGTCTAATGTTAATAGGAATCTGAGAAATGCAGAGTGTCCTTGCTACTGAAATAAGGATTCACCATGTAGCTGTAGCTTTAAGTAAAATATCATCTTCCACACTAGTTATCTCTGAGGGAAGGAAATTAAGTTATTTGCATTTTTGCTAATTACCAAAACATCAAATGAACAATATAACTTTTTACTTAGAAAAATATTGTGCGCTTAACTGTTTCACTCTGTTGCAAGTTGCTTGACTTCTTGAGTCCAATTAAAAATATTTGCAGTTCTTGCAAAGTATTAATAAATATACAGGTATCATCCTCCCTTGGTTGCAGTCATCCTGTTAACTTTATGGCTTTGAGTGAAAAGATCCTGTTGCAGTTCTCCAGTGGGAATGGTCCCCTTGCGAAATGACTTCCCATATACCGACTGCCCTCCATTCTGTTTGCAGCCCAAGTGCTCCAGGAGAGCTGGGCAGTTCTGTGCCAAGGTTTGCAGACTGGGTCCAAATGGAGGCAGGTGCCATTAAGCTTTAGGTAGTTGTCATAAATTATTCTTCCAATAATCTGCTCAGGGAATGAAATGAAAAGCTACTCAAAGATAACTATTTTCAGTAGTACTGTATTCTGTATAATGTGCTCTCTGATGAGCAAGTGTTGTTATGTTTAAAAAAAAGTAGTTTGGCTAATTGGCTTAATTAAGTTTTGCGGGACCATCTTAAAACATGAAGCTGCCTGAAGATCAAACTTCCACTTATTTTTTAAGGTATTTTTTTATGTAATTTCTCCTGAATATCTCCTGAATAGAATATCTAAATAGTTACGATGTTAAAAGAAAAATGTACTTATAATACATCATAGAATCATACAATGTTTAAGATTAGAAGGGACCTCTAGAGGTCATCTAGTCCAACCCCCCTGCACACGCAGGGTCACCCAGAGCACGTGGCACAGGACTGCATCCAAGCGGGTCTTGAAGATCTCCAGAGAAGGAGACTCCACAACCTCTCTGGGCAGCCTGTGCCAGTGCTCTGTCACCCTCACCGTCAAGAAGTTCTTCCTTAAGTTCCCGTGGAACTTTTTATGCCTCAGTTTGTAGCAGTTTCCTCTAGTTCTGTCAGTGACCACCAGTGAAAGAGGCCAGCCCCATCCCCCTCACTGCCTCCCTTGAGGTAATTACAGACACTGATTAGTTTCCCCCTCAGCCTTCATTTCTCCAGGCTGAACAAGCCCAGCTCCCTCAGCCTCTCCTCATAGGGCAGATGTTCCAGGCCCCTGATCATCCTCGTGGCCCTGCGCTGGACTCTCTCCAGCAGCTCCACATCCCTCTTGTACTGTGGGGCCCAGAACTGGACACAGTACTCCACATGCAGCCTCACCAGGGCTGAATATATTATAATTATTATACATAAAGAAATATTTTTTGCAGATACTGTTATGTAGCAGTTGGAAACTGCTTTCTCCATGGATCTTCCCAATAGTATTGCTGTATTAAAAATCGGCTTATGGCCTAGAGCTCCAATAATTTTAACAACCTTTATGTATAGTACTTGCAGTGTTATCATAACATTTTTACATCCAGAAGGTTATAGTAGGGTATTGAAAAGGGTATGTTTGATAGTGTCATGAATTCTGTGTTATTACATGGGTATTTTGATTTTTTTTTTTTTATCATTTATATCTTTGCAAGTGTTTATATTCAAGGGGGAATTGCATGAGTCTAGATTAGACACTGATTTTTACTTTGCTTTGAAGTGGTAAGAGCCTTCTTGAAAGGTTTGAGTTGCTATTTTAGTAATCAAATTTTAAATTTTATTACCTGGTGAGAACAGTTATATGTGCCATTTGGCCTTAGGATCTCTAAGCTTAAAATACTGTTTTAAATGAGCACATTATAAGTCTGTTTCTTTATGTAATTTTACCCATGTGACGTTCTTTTTTTGGGGTGTACTCTTCATCAGTTCCTTTTTTTTTTTTTTGTCCTTCTGAAAGGTTTATTGGCCTATATATAGACAGACCGAGCAATATGAATCATTAACTAGTGCATGTGTTATACCAAGTAGGTCTGGAAGACACAGCTATTCAAGTTGATATTTCCTTGTATTTAATTTATTTTTAACGCTTTTTTTTTTTTGCTTGAGTCTATAGTAATAACATATGTATGAAAACTTCTTAATGAAATTTTGCTATTTGTGGAAAGAGGGTTTGAGGGAAGATTTGAGGAAGTGGTTTGCTGAGGTGAGAACACTGAAGTGTTTCTGGTATGAAAACTGGGAGTAGTGGTAATTTCCCAGCAGACATGTTTCTGTTATAGGCTTGCTATGTCATGACTGACTTTTTTACAGTTGCCATGGCAACAAAGACTTTAGCACTGCAAAGCAGAATGCTGTGTATGGTTTGGAGAGGTATACATTTTCTTTATAAGAGAAGAAAGTGTTGATCCATGGTGTGTGTTTTATTACTAATCTGTGTTCTGCCTGTAAGATTACATGTAAATATTAATTTATTTGACAGAAATGTTATCACTTATAATTCTTCTTGCACTGTAAGAGGAGATGGAAAATGTGGCTAATTGGAGTTTTTGTATGGAAAGAGTGTCTTCTAGGTGGAATCTTGACAACAGGAGGCCACATGTGTATATACTATATATGCTTGCAGCAAAGTAATGAGAGTTAAATTCACTGAGGATTTGTACTGGCTTCTACTAATATTTACTTTGGCTTAATAGACCTGTTTCCAAGATACATTGATAAAATATTTACTTCTTAAAGGGACTTAGGCATTTTAACACAGGAAGCTCAAATGTTGTATGCAGTTCAAATGTCAAGACTTGTAATAGATGACAATCATCTCATAAGTGTGTGTGGATCTGTGCATCTCCTGCCTTAGGCAATGAATACTTGGATAGTTACAAAGACAGAGGGTGAAGCCCAGTGTCATGATTGGAGATTTTGCACTTTCTGAATTCTGGTTACATGATCTGAAGTCCCTGTATCAGCAGTAGAGCCTTGGCAGTGTAGGCCATGAGACTCCACTGCCTTCCCTTTGTATTCTTTCTCTGAGCCAAGTTGGGGATACACTGCCAAAACCTGCCTCCTAAAGCTGTGGATGGTAAAATTTATTACAGACTTCTTACTTTCAAGCAGAATTACATAAAGGCTTCTTGCAACAGATCTATATATCCATTTTTACAGTTATCTTAATATTTATTACTCTTGAGAATGATAATGTTGTTAGAACTGGGTGTCTAAACAAAACTTTCGACCTCAATTCAATAAGTTGCCCTCATTAAATATTTTTTAACTCAGAGTATGAATTCAATGGGTAGTTTCAAACTGGAAATTAAAAGTGTAGGATCTATCCTAAATGAAGCATAGATGTTTTGAACTGAAGAATTGCAGGGAAATCCTTGATGGGGCAAGGACCTTTAGTGCTTTGACCATCTTTTCTAAATTACATATTTTTTTTCTCCCAAGAAGGAAAGCAAATATTACTCTAGCAGTCTTTGACCATCTTTTCTAAATTACATATTTTTTTTCTCCCAAGAAGGAAAGCAAATATTACTCTAGCAGTCTTTGACCATCTTTTCTAAATTACATATTTTTTTTCTCCCAAGAAAGAAAGCAAATATTGCTCTAGCAGTAATCTATCTTTTTTAATTCTGTCCTTATTATTTTGATTTTTCACTCTCTTGATAACTGGCAACAAAGAAAGCCCTGTTAGTGAAACAAACGGTGCATATAAACTGCACAGTTATTGTTTATTTTTGTGAAAGCCTCTGCAATGAAGGAAAAACACCTCACACAGCATCTGAAAAGCAATATGGAAGTGTGCTGAAAACAATATGCACCAAGATCCCTACAGAGATGAAAAGCATGCAGTTCTTCTGGATAAGCAGTGTTTGGAATGGGAATATGGCAACCTACTACTTAGGTGATAGTTTCATCCAAACACCCATGTGTCAAAGTTTTGTTTGTTTTTCCTCTAGCATGGCCATCTTCACATGTGGTAGCTTGTGTCAAAGCAAGAGGCATACACATAAGGGAGAGAATAAGCCTCACTAAGCTCTCATACCCATACATGCATTCCCTGGATGCTCTTGCCTAGGAGTTTATTGAATAATAGTGTATAGCCACCCATGTGTCATTCAGAATGCTCTATAGGATTTTTATGTATCCTTATTTTGGGAATTCAAGAAAACCTGAGTGGGAAAATGAGAATTTTGAGCGTAAGTTTGCAAAGCCTGATAGCATCTGGTAGTTTATTGCACACCCCTTCTCCTTCAGCCGTGCCAAGAAAACCAGTTTCTAGCATTGTTTGTAGTACTAAGCATTACAGCTTTTAATAGAATGATTTTTCTAGTGCTCCTCTCATAAGAATTTAAGAGTTGGTTGCTAGCTCAGACTTGTGTTTGAAAAATGCACTGAAGGTGAGGAGAAGTCCCTTAAGTGTAGTTAAATAATAAAAGGAAGACTTGTGGGTTGCAGTCTTAGATCTCTTCCATTGCATACAGATAAGATGAGGAGCTGGTGAGTCCATGTAAAATTTGGTGAATGGGTCAAACCACTAGTTTCTTTAGGGACACATTAGAATAAGGAACAATGCAGTGACACAATCACTGACACAAGGTTGTTCTCAGCTATAAATCCTTCAATTGCAATCTCCACTGTTCCTTCAGCATGTGTTGTTCACATTTAAGGGCTTTTCAGATCATCTCTATCGCCATCTGCTACGTAATGGAAACAAAACAATTTCTGTGTGGAGAACCAAAAGATTTCCTGCACAGAGATGAGGATTTGCAAAAATACATCTGATCTATGAGAACTTGTTAACTGGGTTGGTTTCAGTGATATACTCTGTGGTAGTCACTATGCTCTCATTATGGATAAAACAAAAAGGGGTAACAACTTATTTGTGGAGGCTTACGGGATTTAGGTACCTTGCACTCTATGTATGAATATGCACTGTTGCATTTAAAATTCTTTCATGCTTGTGTGTAAGAAATCCTAACATGTCTCCAGTTAGAACAATGGGAACATAGTCCACGTGAAGTCCATATGGGTGAAGCTTCTTGTCAGGATAAATATACTATTGATAACATTTATTCTGCGTAGGCAATTATAAGATAAACAGCAGTGTTTCTTTACTGAAAGCATTCGCTAGGTGTCAGTGCATGATCACACCAAGATGATGTTCTTACTCAGAAGTGCGAAAAACGTTATCTCCCTTGTGAATAGGGATTTTTAAAAGAAACTGATGCTTTTTCTTTCAGAATATTTGCATAGCTTAAATTTTAAGCATAAAAGCTCATTAAAAGGCATCAATTCTATATATTTTATTTAGAAAGATGTGGGTTGTTTGTTCTTTTGTGGTTTGATCAATGAGGTTAGAACCTTTCTGATAAGGACTGATGATAAAATGTTGATAAATTGATAAAACACAGTACATGATGTTGCTTTGATCCCTGATAAAGCTAAAAATTCCATTAAGATGAGGGTGAAAAATCATAGTTTTCATAATGATACATTATCTGTAGCACAAATACATTTACATCTTTATCAATAGTATTGTTTTTTTGTAATGGTTGTAAAAATCAGGTCCATAGTTGTCAAAGTGGAAGTGAAACACTGAATGCAGCTAAAATTGATATATTTTATTTAGAAAATGATCTTACTCTCTTGTGATACTTTGTAATTTTGTAATGTGTTGCTGTTTATTAGAATATCTTCTAATACTTGAATTACATGCATGTCAGCACTAGAGTGTTTTTATTTCCAGCACATTTAAATACAGAATATTTAAACTAGCTTTAAATTGATTTTGGTGACATGATTAGAGGAAGTGCATTTTTAATTCTGCAGAGAGTAGTAAGCATATATTTAGCCTTTTAACTTGTTGCAAAAATATTCTCTTTTCTTGTTCTTGTTCTTGTATGTGAAGATATTCAGTGAGAACTATGCATTAGTAGGTTAAAGTATAAACCATCATTCACTTGATGAATATGAATATTTAAAATGTAGATCACTGGCATTCTTATCTTCTGCTTCATATAGAACTCTCTTCTTAGGTTTCAATCTCTGCCCCTCAGTGAGTGATTAAATGCACATTTTCATACAGTGCTTATGCCTGATCTATTTACAGGTGAGGCTTTCCTTAACTCCAGTATCTTGTATGGTAAGGAAACTGTTAATACTTGTGCTAATAGATAAAAGATATTAGCTTGATGACAAACAAATTTTAAACTGATGCTTACCATGTTATTGTAATTTCAGGATGTAGTGGAAATAATGATGTGATTACTTGATGGCTGGCACTTAGGTTTTCTTTTTACAACTACAACAATAGGGAAAACACTATCATTGATGTTGTTTTTGCTTATCCTTACCACTTAACTTCCAGATACTCCTGTCTCTGAAAATCAGATAGTAGAGTATTTCTTGGTCTCCTGGTCTCTGCTTTGTTACGTTGAATAACGAGGTTTGTGTATTACATCTTCTATTATGGGATGCAGCCACCCATCTTTCCAGATTTTATGTCAAGTTTTGATTTAGCTTGCATACAGAAGGCTCATAAGGTAGGATACAGGCTGACAAAACAAGTAAGGATTAGGTGGACCAATGCCAGATGTGTAACGCACACAGCCCTCCCTTACACTGTCACAGTGAATGTAAATGTGTATAACAAGCTCCTAATATAAGGCGGTTGGTGTGACTCCTCATTGTATTTGATTCTTTGAATTTATCTCTCTGATAAACCTATTCTCCATCTTCAGTTGCTCATCACCTTCACCAAAATGACTATTGATCCATACTGATGGAAAATAGAGCAGTTTTGTCACTGTCTTAATTGTTCGGAACTAAGATGTAACAATCTATGTATAAGAAGTGTTGATTTTTGTTTTGAATTACAACTTTGGAAGAGCATTTCCCTTCAGAAGTTGTTTATCTGGAAAGAGATCTTTTTGCTTAGTGGCAAATGCTTTATCTTTCCTCTGTTAATGCAAGTGCTTTCTTCTGTGCTGCTTTTCATTGCTAACTATGCTATGAGTGTGTGGTTTTTTTTGTTTGTTTGTTTTTTGTGTGATTTCTTTGAAATTCATGATTCTGAGAAGCATTTTTTGAAGCCTCAATGATATGGAGGTGACTAAAAAAGCATCTAGGAAATGAATTTGATGGGTCTCTTCAGCTGTGGTTTACAAAGTAATGTATTGTTATGTTCTTAGCATAGCATCCCATTCTTCCATGAGTGTTCTTCACTGTGGTCTGTAAGAATCAGAGTACTTGTCTGAGTCATGCATCTCAGGCATCACTTCTAGAAGATGCTTGTTCCTAGTAGGATAAGCTTGAAGATTAATTTAGCCTTTCTTTTTCCCTACTCAGCTAATGAAGAAGCATGTACATTGTCAAATCTAGGGCTGGTAGTGAATTTTCTGTTCCATATTGGCAGCTTGATCAAGTCTAGAGATTTTTGTAGTTGGATTAGCATAGAAACAATAATCCTCTTCTAAGACGATTTGCAGTGTTTTGTTTGGGGATGCTTCTCACTTGCTAAAGTGGACAGGTTAGCACAATACAGTGTCTGAATTTCTGACTTTCTTTGGAGTATGGGCAGTTGCGTGTACTGGGAATCCAAAGCACCGATCCCTATGGGTAGGTTCTTAATATAATAGAACTTTCCCTTGCAAATGTTTGGCACTTCGATTTTTTGATTTTTAATCATTTTAGTTGAGAGTGATTGTAAAGAAAGTGAGAGATTTGGTTACATTTCTTTCCTCAGTCTGATAGTGTTGAGATCTGTGTCTTCCAGAAATGTGCTGTAGTTGACAAGCTACTTAATGCTTTGTAGAAGAAAAGTGAAAAAATGCTTCTTAATTTCAGAAGTAGAGGAAGAATAAAAGGAGGTATAGCAATCTAAAAGCTAATGATTGCATCATCTAGGCAAAGAATAACTGGGCTTGCTTTCTTGCTCACAACATTTCTTCTATATTTTATACAATGTTTTGGGAAATAGGGCTTAGGACTCTGGGTTCTTCCTTTCAAGCTGCATTTCCTCTTCTAGAAATCATTTGCAGATCTCTTTAAGAAGGTGTAAGTGGATCGTTTGCAGAATCCTGTTTTATTCCTTTGATGTGGCTGAAGTTCATATTGTGCAGCAGCCAAGTATATTTTGCTTTGAGTTAATCGTGCTCAGCTTTTCTTTTTTAGCACAGAATATTCAGATTTGTGGGCTTATATTTGGGAGATTTTTATTATATGGTAGTGCTACCTGTAGTGAACTCTGAAGGCACCACTAAAGACTGTCAAAAAAAGGAAGAATATTTATATGATGTCTATTTTTCAAATATTTAATAAGTCTTCAAGAATAGATTTGTGTGTCTGCACAAACACACACATGTCTATATTTGATATCTAAAATCAATTTTCAGTTGTTTTCTCTAAATGAAGCTTTAGTAGCAATGCCTGTGGGAAATATTTGTGATGAGTGTTCTGTGTAAAACATTTTCTGGTTTTAAATAGGAAATTTGATGACAAAAATGTAGGTATTTAAGACTCATAAGACTCATAGGTCTTGCATTGATAAGAATCTCTTATGGTCAGAGAATAGATGAATATGAAAACTTAGGCTTCCCAACTACAAATGGTCTTTGATGGTATTTATTAAAGTAAATATTTGTGCAAGAATGAAGATTTCTAGACAGGCCTAGGACATGTGCAAGCTTTTTTTTTTTTTTCCCCCCCCAGGCATCTAAAGGTCGGCTTAAAGGTTTCATTAAGACAGTCCGTTAGTAGAGAAAGAAGAGGTTCCTCTAACCTGCTAAATAAACTGAAAGAAAAATAAATCATATTAATCTTTCAGTTATTCAGCTGTTGTGACTAAGACTCATGAGTTGTGACTAAGACTCATGAGCAACCTCTAGTAGCTTTAAAAAGTGATGCTTCTTGAACTAGGTGTCAAGATGGTCACTTTACCATCCATTTGTTTGTGTGCAAGGGGTGTGATCCCTTATCTGTTTTTTTTTTTTTTTTTTTTTTTAAATAAATGTTTTGCTCCTAGACCTCATGAGACTGAAAACTAAATTTTTCTCTTCTTCCTTTTTTTCTTCTTATAGCTAGCAAAGCAAGATTAGTTTAGGTTTGCTTTAATCGTCTTTCAGTCATGAAAGTACAAAAGAAATGTGTTTTCAAAAATCTTATATTTCAGTCTGATTTCCTGTTATTTATCTTAAGTGCATTTTTGATTTTGGAAGGAGTTTATCGTAGTTATTGGTGTGTAAGTAATTGGAGATGGAGATAATTGATATGCTGGAAAGCTGAGTTGTGATTGCTGGAGGTGAATTGATAGAAATCCATGTGTACTCTGACAGAGAAGTGCTTCTGTTACCTTTTCTCTCCTAATCTTTTGTCGTTTATTATACTGCTTTTGATTTCTCTGAAGGCAGATGACTGCACTCTTTAAGCTGATTGAAGGAATATGAATGGAGGTTGGTAAGTGGGCAGGAGTCTGAGTCTGAGGAAGTTAAAACTTATGTAACTGGCATTTTGAAGAGATGAAAATTAGATGGCCTGAATTTTTTCCTCGGCCTTTTTTCCTGGCTGCTTATTTTTTCCTCAGATTGGTTTCCTTCTGACAGTTTTATGGAGGTTTCTGGTTGTGCACATATAGGGATGTGTGTGTATATATACATATAGGAAGGGAAGTAAGAATGTTTTTGTTTTTGTGTTTTTGTTAGTTTATTTTTTTTAAAGCATAAAGAAACCATCTACTCTGCTTTTTTACATCTCCAATTGTGACACTTTTTTTGTATAACAGGTGTAATACTTAGAAGAAGAGATGTGCTGTGGCACTCTATCTCTTGAAACTGGAGAAGAAACTAAAACTTTTCTACTTTTGGTATCCTTTCATTTGCACAGCAGCTTCTTTTTTATAAACTTAGAATAGTGGGGTGTTTGTTTGTTTGTTTGTTTGTGATGTTGTTTTCCTTTTTTCTTTTCCTGCCTGAAAGAACATTTTTGTCAAGGATCAGATCTACTGACCAATGTTGTTGCTTCTTAGCATCCTCATTTGTTTTATAACTTGGTTTCAGATGGGTAAACTGGAACACATTTTATTAGGTTTGCTGTTAGGTTTACTATTAAGCTGTAAATATGGATAAATGCTTTGGGAAAGTTATCCTGTTCTGCTCTTGTGACACACGTTAGAGACTTGAGCTGTAGGATGATGTGTTTCCACTGTGTGTACATTGTCTGTAGTTATCCAACTTATTTAACCCCAACAGCCACTCCTTTAGGCTCCGTTAAATGCAGTCAATAGGACAATCAATTTAATATATGTTTATGAGGGCAAAATAAGTGTATGACTTCTGCGTTTTAATATATTGATACCTCTGACTTTTAGAGTTCTGGTGTGTTCAGAGATATAGGGAAACACAGTCTCACTTGCCCTATTTAATAGTTTCTAATGGTTTAAACTTCTGATTTTTGTAATCCTACACCCATCAAGAGATTTTTAAGGCTGGAATATGAGGGTATCTATCTGCCATGAGAAAGAAACCTCTATTTTACATTTGTTTTGCTCTAAATTGTAAGTAACTTCTTTGTGATGACAGGAGCATTCACAATAAAGGAATATGAGCAAGCTTGGTGTAGATGTCATAATGGAACATCAGTGGGTCAGTTCTGATGGAGCAAGATTTTTTTTTTTTTTTTCTTTTTCAGACAGCAGCCCTGAGTGTACAGCAAAAAGTCATAACTAGTTTGCTCTTCTCTTCCTTCTTCAAGCAGCGCTCATTTCACTTGGGACCCTATTGACATGTTTCTTAATACTGGTGGATTCTGAGTTGCTTGTGGCTTTGGCGGTGGCTGTGAAATACATATAATGTTGATGCTGAGTCACTGTGCTCAGTCCCTGTTTCCTTTCAGGGATCTTCAGAGATCATAGGGGTCTGCTTGGATTCAGAAGTCCCTGGGAGCTACAGAAGTACTTCCTGCTGATCACAGTAGCTGCTTTTCTTCCAGAGATTGTTTCTCAAAGAGGAAGGGAAGCTGGCAACCCATTTTGGATTTAAAGCAGCTAAATGTCAGAATTCAAAAGTTCAAATTCAGAGTTGTCAGGAGCCAGTATTATTCCTGGTATGTTTCAGGACATTGAACATGCTTTCATACAGTAATAATGCAAGTTCAAAAATGAATAATCCCAATCCATAAGTAAGAAGAAATACTGCTCCATATTCTACCCATCTTTTACTTCTTCAGCGTCTTAGATCTTTGTGATCTTTATCAGATGGATGATGGTGTCTTTCTCGGTTACTGGTCACTATTTGATTAGCTGATTGTATAAAAGAGCAGATCTTTATGTAGCTCATTTTTCATATTGGCAACAAAGACTTTTAAGAAGTTGAACCTTTTCCCTTCACAAGCAGTGCTAGTCACTGATAAAACTCTTGACTCAAAACAATGAGGGCCTTTCTTCCTCCAAACTGGTTCCTGGTCACTTTAGGTTCCTGGTCTAAAGGTTTTAATTCTACACCTATAGGTGTAGGGGTACTTCCCTCCCCACCCCCCAACTATATAATAAAGACCACCGACGGAAAAATGGATGCAGAGCTCTTAGTTCTGCAAAAAAGCCTCTTTGTAGAGAGCCTTTTTGATATCAAACACTACTGTAAACAGTTTTCTGTACTGATCTAGCGTTAAATATCATAAATGCCTGTGTCTCTAAATAAATAAATTATTCTTGGTATTACAAAGGAGACTGGTGGGTGCACTAAAACACTATGAATGCTGTGGACCAGATATGGGAAGGAATAAAGGAGGGAGAAGAAAGGAAAAAGGGGAAAAACAAACATCACAAACTCAAAATAGCAGTTCATTTGATTTGATAGCTTTAAAAATAAATAAGTGAAAGAAAAAGTGGCTACTGATAGAGTCTGCTGAAGATGAGAGTGGAACAAAGCTCTATCAAAAGAAGAGCCTAGAAAAAGGTATTCTTGGAAGGATCATGGTTATGTTACAAAATGCAAGAGACTATTTGAGTTTTTAATTTCTTACTGTGTCAGTTTACTTTAACAAATTGGGCTCGTCTAAGGCCTTAAGATAAACATAAGATTTATTTTTCTTCCAGGACCCTTGAGTGTGTAAATGTGTACAGTTCAAATATCATCATAAACAACTTGTACTTATGAGAGTATCATTTTGCTTGTCACCAGTGTGTCTGTGCAGCTCCTGTCAAGTTAGTGTCTGGTGTGGTTTATCATTAACTTACAATTAGAAGTAGAAATCTTGAATGATAAGCGTCAACACAAAGAACTGTAAGTTGCAAGTGAAACCTGAACAGGATTCAGGAATGTTTCATACTGAACCAAGCGAAGTAGGGAGCTGCCTTCAGCCCTTACAGCATAGCTACCTGTATAGCTTCAGCCAAAGGACACTGGCAGCCTAACAGGTTCTGAGTTCAGCTTATATTCTTTCAATTTACTGAATCAGGACCATTGTATGGCAAAGCATGGGGGATTACTGAGGTTTAATGTATATAGATGTTCTGCAAGTGCGTGTGTTTTTTTTTTTTTTTTTTTTTTTTTTCTTCCAGTAAGGAGCTAATACTGCAACATAGTGCAGTTCTATAAAGGGATTATAAAAAGGAGTCTCACTTTCTATAGAGTCAGAGAAAATGCAGGCAAATATTTCACTAGCACAGACTTTTAATCAGGGAAAAGAGAAGTGGAAAAAGTCATCTCAGGAATGTGCTTCTTGCTGAAGCCATCTTTGTTTAGAAAAAATTTTCTAGAAAAGAATTTTTAAATGTATGTTGTAGGAAGCAGAAATAAAAAGGAGAAAGCAGCACTAAAAGTTCAAAGAAAGATGAAACAGTCAAATGATTGTAAGGACATCTACTGATCTCTTGAGTCACAGCAGGAAAAAAGTACAAACCTGTGTTCCCAAAGGATACAATTTCTCTTTCCCCATCTCTGTGTGTATGTAATTAATTTGTCCAGCAATAGAACTTCAGTGTTGGAAGGACTTGGCAAATGTTAGCTGTGAAAACAGATAGCTTGACTCATAAACGGTACCAAGGAGCTGCAAGGCGAGTCAGGAGTCAAGAAAGCAGGTAGAGCCTGAGCCCAGTCAGGGCACAGTGCCTCAGTAGCCAAGCCAGACAGGCCTGCAGATGGCAGCCAGGAAGGCCAAGAGGTCTGTGGCTGCCCTGCAGGTCGGGGCTTTGGCGGTGAAGCAGGTGTGGGATCAAACCAAGAAGTTGAGCATGTGGGTCAGGGTCTTGAGCTGAGGGGCTTTGTGCCAGATATGGGTATGGCTGCAACATTGCAGCGTATCTCAGGCAGGGTCCAAGGGCAAGAAGCTTCACATAAAATCAGATTCCTGGCAAAGGAGGGCCAGGCCCTTTCTGGTACTTCCTCTAGATTGAAAGAGGATGAGCCATAAAGGCCGTGAGCTGTACTGTCTTTAAGTTGTTCTGAAGTGAAACCTCTGGGGCAGGGGAGAGATGCACTCAAGATTCTTGCATACCAGCAGAATCACATTTCATGTATTAAAATAACATTTATCAATTCATATGACTTAATTTTTGATGTACAGAACAGTGTAAAATTCACAAGGACTGACTCAACAGTATTCAGAACTTGTAACTTCCACTTGGCAGTTTCTTCAAAACATCACATAAACACTAGTCTCTTAGTGAGGTTTGTTTATTCAGTTTTTATGAAGTGTGGAGGAAACATCAGCCTACTTAATAATCATTTTTGCAGGAAACATCAGTCTTAATCATTTTTTTGGAGCAAGACTTTATTTTAGAAGCATTGTTTATCTGTAATGTAGAATTGCTTCTGTCTGGGACTAATGTTTTTTTTTTTTTTTTTAAATAACTGTCTCTTTACATAGTTGCTTTTTGCAAGACTTTCTGACTTTCTGCTCTGTGTGTGTACTGCCTACTGCTCTGTGATTAATTATTCTAATAATACTTCAGGTCTGGAACACAACTGCGCTTTGCATCTGTACTGAACAAATTATTAAATCCAATTTTGAGACTACTGTTCTCTACTTCTTTCTGTCTGCAGTCAGACTGGTTGAGAGGTGAAACCATGGTACTCAACTTCTGAAAATATACATAGGTTACTAGTTAGTGTGAACTGTTTCCTACAGATTAAAAAGATATATTAAAAAAAAAAATCTAACATGTATCCTCCTTCTAGTCTATCATAAGAGCAGAGTTTCTGTTTATACCTTCCTCAGTATTCCTGAAATTCATTCTGCATGAAAAGATTTTTCTGGATTTTTTCTTTAAACATCTAATAAGAAGCTTTACATTAAACTGAGGTAATTTGAATAAAAAGGCACTTACCTTGCTTGTTTAGACAGAATCTGGATGTTGTGCACGTGATCCACTGACAGTTCATTATAAGTCTGACAGCTTCTATTTTCACCGCTTTGTGGTGGAAGTATGTTATTTTTATGGCCTCACTGTGGTTAAAGATCAATATTTCAGCAAAGAGGATACAGGCTGTTATTTAAATGAATTAACTATTAATTTTATTTAGAGAGTCATAGACAAAGATTGAAATCTGTAAGCAGAAATGTATGTCAGCCTCTTAGCTGACAAGTTAGTATTTGTCAGCTTAGTTAATGTTTTCCTTTCAAATGGAAATCTTGGAGTACAAATGCTTTGAAGTGGTGGTCAACTCTGACTTTGCTAAGACTGAAGGCTCATTCTAGATTTATTTATTTATTAGTTAAACTACGATAAAAATCAATGTAATGCTGTTGTCTTCAGCTGAGTTAATATTGATTGATATGGATATACAGAAAAATGTGTCTTCTCTTGAAAGCCAGCTTGAAAAGACATTTTTAATGAAGGTTTAAAAAGTTTTAAATAGTTGAGGCACACCAACAGATTTTTTTTTTCTCCCATCATCCTTTGTGTTTGATGAATTCTCAGTTAGGTTGAAAGTTTTGTGAGGACAAGGTTCACAAAAATTGGATTTTGGCACAAGGTTTTGGCTAGTATATTATAAATGAGTAATGAAGATACACGAGCACTGGCTATACACGTATAAGTTTAAAAGGTAAATGTTTAGTACTTTCAGGTAGCTCAAAAACAGAAGTACTAATATGCTTTATTAAAAGAAAATGCATTTAGCTAATCTTAGAGATTGTATATGTTTAGAAGAGTGAAATACAGTTGCAATTTGATAGAAATCAAAGCCACAGATGATCTAAATTCTTACCTTCCTTTTCATTTTGACCTTTGAGCTTGTGATACTGTAAATCTCAGTGCATGACCATTATTTTTACTCCTTACATCGGTATTAATTTGCATTTAAATGGCAGTAGGAAATCACTGTTGTCAATCTCTGAATTACGCTAACTTACCTTAATATTTCAGATCCTGGTTTTATATAAAAGCTGCATTATTATTTTGATAATCATAAAATTTCTTAAATACCCAGCAGCACTATTCATTGGAAATAAGGATAGCTGAGTCAGCCTCAAAGAATGTGTATAGGCACTAAATGTGCTCGTACAGCTGCTTTGTTGATGTGTGTCTTTTCTTTTGTTCTTTTTTCTTTTTTTTTTTTTTTTTTCTTCTCTTGGAAACTGACATTAGAGGGAACATTTGCTATTCAGTAGTGGAGCTGCTGGTTATTAACAGAGAGATTTCTTTTTTTTCCTGTCTCTAAATCTTGTTATTACCTTCCAGTGCAGGGTAACCTTACTGATTACTGAGTAGCTCATCAAAGCCATTTTTCAGATATGCTTCTTATTTATTTGTTTAGGTCTGTTTTCTTCCCCTTGCTGTTTTCCCTTTTTTTGCAAGCAGTAGATGGGGGCGGGGATTGGGAAGTAAGAGAGAGCATGTTCCAGAGGATGCCAGGATGACTTCAGTTATTGGATGACTGTTGCCTGATGGTTGGAGAAAGGAGGAGTAAACCTTTCAGTCTGCACTGTCAGAGCTGAAACACAGAAAGCCAGTCTACAGGTAAGGGAGAAAAAATGATTTTCTGAATAGCTGTTTTTGGTCCTTGCTACAATATTTCTTGGCTATAAAAATGCATGTGCAAGCATTTTGCTGTGTGTCTCATTCATGACTTTGAAACAGCTTCTTAGCTTATTATTCCACCTTTCTAGTTGACATACGTATACTGTGAAATCATAGGTGTGCCTGATTCTGACAACTTTCTCCTGTGACAGTATAAGCATTCTACCTCACTGTTGCTGAGGTTGCTCAGTAAGCCATAGGAAAGCAGGTCTTTTGTGTGATTTAAAAAAATAAAAATAATCTATTGAACAATACAATTATCTGTAAAACAGGGCAGGTATATCTAAAATTGTTTTCCTTGAGCCTAGGTCCAGAAGGGATTTGCAAATGGACTACCTCTAAAATTGTGTGTTGTATTTGGAATATTGGATGTACAGTGGAAATACATCCTGAAAATAGCTTACTTTTTTTTTTTTTTTTTTTTTTTTGGGGGGGGGGGGGTGGATTTTAGATTACTTTTTGGGTTGATTTGAATGTAGTTTATAATTCAGTCATAAAATTGCCATTAAAGATGTTGCATATAATTATGTGCATAAATGTAGAAAACTCCTGTATCACCAACAGCAGCTACATTCCAGATTAAACTGTTGAAATCATTTGTATGAAGCTTATGCTTCCAAGCATAAGCTTCAGGTTTGCACATTATCGTTAGATTTCAATTCTTAGAAAAGTACCTGGAATGACAAGTATCAAGTAACTTGGTATAGGAGAGAAGAATATTTATGGAGCCACATTAGCCTACATGAGGATATATGACTGGAGAATGAAGTCCTGGTCTCACTGAAGGAATTAAGGTTTTTGAAGAAATGATTTCAATCTCTGAATTCTCTATTATAGTGTATTTCTGTGTGTTATTTGTGTAATGAATAATTGTCATAACATGAGACCCTATTTTGCTGGTTTGAAGTAGAAGTCTTTTTTTGAAATAAATGACTGGTGATAAAAATTTGTTGCCTCTTTATAGCATTTTTTGGCCTTTTTTTTTTTTTTAATCAGTCAGTCACTTGCATGGATTCACATTACTGATGGCTTAGATTACACTTTTTTGGTGTATTTTATATTTCAATTATTTTAAAGGAGGTATTGAAGGTACTCAAGCTACCATTATATAGTTCTATTGTGAAAGTTCCTTTTTATATTGCATTGAAAATGCAATGATGCAGCCATAGTCTATTTCTACACTTTTCCTTTATTTCAGTGCTGTATAAGCCCTCTGCGTGGTTAGAGATCATGTAGTCATGTAATATGTTTATAGAGCTAGATTCTCCTAAGCAATTGGAAGTTAATTTTAATACCTTAAAAACAGTAAATGTATGTATCATTTTTGTATTCATTGAGAGTGAATTCACTTTAAGCAGACTCAAAATTCTTAGTCTTGATTGCTATTTAAAAAAAAAAAAAAAAAAGGAAAAGGTCGATAAAACTCTTAATGACCACTAAAGAGGTTATAAAAAACACTGTCTTCCGTACAATTATTTATACGTTACCAGCTGCAAACATGGAGTGCTGTCCTCTTCCTCCACTTTTCTGTTCATAGATAGAGCCTAATGCAAATTTGCTAAGCAATCAAAAAATCCTAAGAGTTACAAAAAATGTCAATGATTTAAACTTTTTTCGAGAGATTGACAAGCTATTTCCATATCAATGTATTATACTGAAATATAAACATTGATAAATATTATTGACTCAAAAAGAATTATTTCCTAATACTTTTGTTACTTGTAGGGAATGGATATGTATCTGAAACAACAATCAAAAACATTGGAATATAAACTGAAATCTGTGTATTCCAATCACTCAACAGTCAATTCCCTCCTACCCCTCCATCCTGTCAAATGAGAAATTTGGCTTAAGGCAGCTCCAGTAACATAGAAGAATGGATGAAGACTGAGATTTTTAGTTCCACATGTATTTAAATTATTCTGTCTCCCTGGAAACACTGCTACTGCAGTTGCATTTGGCGTTTGGTGGCTAAAAATATCTACTCCTTAATAATGACAGCATGAAAGATACTGAATAAAACTGTTTGTTGACACTAGCTTTATAGTTCCCTAATGACGTAAGTATACTACCTGAGCTACAGATTTGCGTTTTCTATCCAAGGTTTCCTCTCAGCTGCTGGCTGCACTCACTGACTTTTGATTTCTGTAAAAATCAGCCTTGATTGCAGACTTTATTGAGAAGAGACCATGTGTGTGCGAGGTAGCATAGCCAAATGGTTGGAAAGCAGGCAGGAAGTTGGAATAAAGGAAAGTTCACAAGAGTGTGTGCATGAAATGTAATATTTGGGGTTCCAGGTTTACCCTCAGTGAAGTCAACGGTAGGAGCTTAAATATGAGAATGTTTAAAGCTGTTTCTGTATCTAAGCCCTCAGTGTAAGTTAATTGTTTGATAAAGTGTTTTAATTATTATGTGACTTATCAGTTTCTTGGGTAGATGGCTAAAGTATCATACAAACAGGTCAGAAATATTAAATTACCTAATGCAAAAGTTGAAACTCAAGTTACAGAAAACCTTGTTTTAAACAGTATCTGTCACTGTTACTAGGAAGTCTTTCAAAGAATTAACTTGCTTTATTTGCTATTAAGAAAGCACAGTATTTTTTTACATGATTCTTCATTTTTTCATTCTTTTGAGAAATATTTTTTTAATGGATTTACATATTCCACATACTACGACTTCTTTTGATTTTTAGCTGAAATTCCATATATACAAAAACACTCCTGGTATTCAGTATATAGAGAAACAGCACTGTTCTGCTTTCCTTTGACCACTCCTTGGTTTCTATTGGAAGGCTTCTGACTGTTCCAAGCGAACAGGACCAGTGACAGATGCTTGCTGAATACTGCACCTTGGGCTGAAT